>JACCIC010000043.1:427500-1027500 GCA_018907035.1 Sycobia sp. Sy_11 | reverse complement strand
CTTTTACCTAACTTAAGATCTGCTATAGTTGTTCAACGTTTTGAGCTTGCTATGACTCCTCATCAGGGAGTAAACTAAATCTTATATTAATATTCTAATCTATATTCACCCTATCCCCACTAAACTAAAAAGAGCCATAGCGAGCTTGAAATGTTGGACAACTGTAGCAGATCTTAAATTAGGTAAAGGTGGTAGGGACAGTCAGATTGTACTTTACTATTAAAGAATTTTTTTCAGCTAATATTTTATTTCAGATTAATCTACGGAAGTGATTTTAAACAAGGACAGTCTGATTATCATTATAATTTTCAATTAATTATATATTGATATGTATTAATCGTAATTTATTCAATTAGACTGTAAGACCAATGGAAATATTAATTAATTTATCGAAAAACAATTGATATAAGCACAATTAAAGTATGACTATTTTAATGTTTAGCATATTAGCTGATACAAGTTATTATCAAGAAATTCAAAAATTCGTTTATTCAGATTAGAAAGGAATATTGATAAACTTTTAAAAAATTTAATAACTTTCAATTTTTTAATTCAAATAACCTTCAAATTATGTGCTGACAATAAACAAAACTAATTCATTTTACCTCATGATGTACTTCAGAAAGTTTTATGAAATTTTTATTCAATAATATTCAAAGGTTCTATTCTGATATAAAGAAGTTTCAATTTGAAACAAAGATACAAAATAGTATGATCCTACATGGTAGCATTTGGATTAATTGAGATCTTGTAATGTTTTTTTTTAATTGCATTCTAATAATTAGTTTAAAATTCCATTGAATAACATTAATATAATTGTTCCAACAAAATTAATTTGCAACGAACATCATTTTAAATATTAGAAAATTTATGTTTAACAATAATGATTTTACATTTAATAAATTCAGAGAAAAAAGTGACTATACAATGGATAATCTCATTAGTCCAATTCTTACTGATTTAATTTTGCAAAATTTAAAAATAGTTAAATCAATTTTAATATATAAATGTATAAAATATTTAAATGGTTAAATTAACTGTAATGTATTGATTTGTCTGAAATATGTTTAAATAAGTACCTTTTTTGTATCCAGGGCTATTGGAGTATGTGGACCTCTTTTCGAACGTAAAGTAAATCTCATTATTTGCCTTTTTGCAAAAATAAATAAAAGTAATATGGTTTGAACTCCAGCAGCAATAAATAACACAATACTAACGCCTGATAATTGTCGCCACATTTTGGTATAAAACTTTGAGAAAAATACTTTGTAAAATAAGAACGAGAAATGTTTGTTTCGGGCCAAAAGCAGATTGCTCTCTCGGATATTGGCAAAAACTATCCTCCGACGCTAGAGGAAGCTACTGCATGAAATTTCAAATGGCAGCCATGGGAGTTCAAGTAGTACAGACGTAGTATGATGAATACAGTAGGTAGGAAAGCAGCTTCCAGTGAAGTGATTTGATTCTATCGTGAACCAGTTTTGCTTTGTGCACAGTTGCATGGTTATGGAGCAAAATTACTTTACCGTGTCTTCTAGCGCATTTTCGATGGTTTTCGATAAATACATGATTCAAATTGATAATTTGTTGTCGATAGCGATCAGTATTAATTGTTTCACCGGGTTTGAACATATAATAAACCACGCCAGTTTGGTCCCATCAATCTTGCAGCAATATGCTTGACAGTTGTCATAGCAAAAATAATGAAGACTCGGGCATTCTGGGTTACTTCACTGAGGCTGAGCTCAGCCTCGGGATGACCAAGCATCGGATCATCGATTGGGTCGATGGGCGAGCGGTGTCAGACGAGGGTCATCGGCAGCGTGTAGCACCGAACCGGAGGCGCGTGCTGTTCAATTTAATCGGGAAAATATACGCCGTGTACTGCTTTCTCGATCGCGTGTGTGTGGCGCCTCGCCAGTCTAGGTAGCCCGTTGACCATCTATCGAAGAGGGACGCCTCCCCATCGGCCAACGGTAAGTAAGGGTGACCAACGCTAATTTCTTTACGTGCAAAACGGGTAGGCTCGTCGTCGGCGGACGAGGAGCCTCCTCACACATCGAGTGCGAGAGAAAGAGAGAGAGAGAGAGAGAGAGAGAGAGAGAGAGAGAGAGAGAGAGAGAGAGAGAGAGAGAGACTGTGTGTCGGGAAGTTATATCCCCTCGAGCCGTACCTTCCTCGGTCACCGCGGCTGTGTACTTTTTATCTAATTTTATAATTAAATTTGAGTGTGTCGTTATTCATTTATTATCGCATATTCATTTACCTCCCTTTGCCCGCATTTCCTTTCCGAATCTTAGCCACTAGCCTTTGCTGTCCAAGTACGTGTGCGGGGCATAGACGAACCTCGCCGACTTCGCGGGCGTCGCTGAGCAAAAACTCGCCATTCGTTTATCAATGATTTCTGGAGTGATGACCTCAACATTGTGTCCGGAACATTCAACGTCTCTTGTGCTCATATGGCCATTTCGAAAATTTTGAAACCACTTGAAAACCGCACTAATCAACGGTGCAAAATCATCACAATGATTATCAGCTTCTGTTTAGTCTCCTGAGGTATTTTACCTTTAATAAAGTAATGTTTAATCAACACATGAAATTCTTTTTCATCCGTTTGTTTACGATCAGTCGATTTCTTTGATTCAAACGTATGATAAACACAAACTAATAGATCGATCTAGCTGAAACTTGATATGTGTTCTTTTAAGAGGCGCTACTAATTAAAAATAATCTCTATATTCACCAGTCGTGTCATCTCTTTGCGTTGACACGGACTTATCAAATTCTCCAGAGACGTTGTCCCGACATCCCTGGATATCGTTATTCTACTGAACAAAAACGAAACTCTCCGAGGAAGTAGTCCCGAGCGACTTGGATATCGTATTTTACTACCTAAAGACAAAACTTTTTTTAGAAGTCGTCCTGAGACATCTGGGCATTATATGTTACTGACAAAACATGAAAATATATAGTATTGCCGCGTAGATTTCGTATGTATAATGTATCTATATTCTAGGTATATATCTATATATCTATAAATATATACGAGGTGTATTCAAATAATATGGCGACTTTTTAGTTTTCTCAAAAAATATTTATTTATTAATCAATACTTATGTTGTCCCCTTCAAAGTAACCCCCTAAAATATAATATACCTGTGCCAACGCTTTTTTCCAATCATCGATTCACTTCTGATAGTAATTTTTTGCTATAGCCTTGATTTCTTTTAGCGATGTCCTTTCATGGGTCTTTTCAGTTTTGGGAAAAGAAAAAAATCACTGTGTGCCAAATTTGGTGAATATGCAGTTTGTTAGTACATTCTTTTCCGTTCTTCCACAAAAAATTAAAAAATATATTCCTATTGAATACACACAATTTATGCGCTTATTTATTTAAGGTTCCTAAACAATCGAGTGTTATTCCAGAGTTTGCTAATTACCCCTTCAGCTAAGCTCTCGTTGTTTAATTCCAGAAACATATCCGGACGTTGCCGTGCAATGGCTTGGACTACTTCTCCGGGAACACCGTCGAGACCTGGCATCCTGTTCGGTTTCAGCGCGCTAAAAGCTTTGATAAGCTCTTCGCACGTGAATAGAGAGGTATCAGTCACAGTCTGACCTTCTGTCTCGTCTTTTGTGTCTGGACGATTTGTAAAGAGTACATGGAGTGTCCTTTCCCTCACGCCTGTTTCTATTGTCATTAGTGCATTCTGAATTTCCAAGGCTTTTGTTACAATTTTATAATAGTGCAAGTACGTTGTTTTCGTTGATTTTTCCGCAAGCTAAAACATTATAGAACAACTCCACCCCGATTAATGCATCTATTGAGTCCGTTGTACAAAATTCAGGATTGCTCAATATTATATTATTTAGTATTAACAGATGCTTTGTATTTATGCGTTGCCCGGGACTGTAGCCTTGGTATAGTTCGAAGATAGATTTGTAGAAAGCATGTTACTTTTGATTCAATTTTAATATTAATCTAATACTTATAGTCATTAATGTTACTGTTTATTCAGTTGACCGAGATGTTTGTGGTTTAGACTTCGCTTAATATCTTTACTACATCTTAAAAGGTAAAAGTAGACTGCAAGTATTAATCTAAAAAAAATTCGCAAGAATTTCGATTTTCAACAACATCTAATACATCAATTATTGTTGTCGCGAATAATACTTGAGTTGCTATAGTCATTGTTAAACATGCTAGATTACTTTATCGTGCCTTAAATTTTTTAAACAAAAGCATACGATGCTTACGATTGAAATTCTTACAATGTAGCAATCTAAAATACTTTATTTTATGATTTGTATGCATCTAGTTTTGCAATAAGTGGTTATGCATATATTTAGTTCATGCAAAAAATAGAATTAATAAATATTTTGACCGGTTTTACAGTCTTTATCGTATCTTATTCTATAATATATTAACTAATATATTCACAGTCCGACTTTTCTTGTGTATAATCAGCACGAAGAATCTGAAATAGAAATACCTTACTAGGAAAAATATAATTAAATTAGATTAAAAGTTAAAAATAATAAAAATAAACTATACTCTATGTTATCAAGGGATAACATGACTGCCGTTAAATTTAAATTTACTTTGGATATCCGACGTTTCGAGATTTAGTCCTTGAAGATGAACTGTAGTGGTTTGAAACGTTGGATATCGAAGGTAAATTTAAATTTAAGATGGTGGAAGCAATCAGGTTCTCCTTTGCCAATATAGAATATAATTTACTTTTATTATTTTTATTATTTTTATTTTCTAATCTAATATAATTTCATTTTTATGAGCCATTTCTATTCAGATTCTTCGAGAATGATTATAAATAAGGACAGTTTGACTGTAATTATATTAGTAAAATATATTATAGTATAAGAAACTATAAGACCGATAAAAATATTTATTGATTTAATTCAGAACAGTCAACGTAAGTACAATTTTTAATTTTTGCAAAATATAGTTTTGCACTTTTACTATTTCTGCTTGCCTGGTTATATCCGAGTCTAAAAGTTTTCTATATACTCAGCTATAATGAGTTGTTACAAATGTTCGAATGATATAAGAAAGTTACATTATTCCTCTTATTATCTGAATTGTCCTAGAGGAGAAGCGACGTTGCTCATATACAAATGAGAAACTTTTTCACTTTCACCTAAAGCTATGATGTCGTCTTGTAAGGAAGATCCTCCAGAGAGTAGATCGCGTAAGCAATAGAGGAAGAGCAAAGTCACTTCCTGTAATTAACCGTATCCTTTTTTTGTAATCTGTTTCAAATGGATATTGGATAATGATTTTATCATCCAGGTGAGAAAACTCCTCGGGGGCATGCAACAGTATAGGCTTGCTTTGACCGTCGTGAGACTGGATCGCCGAGCTTACCAACGGATCCCAGCAAGCTAGTTCTTTCGAGACTTCTCTTCGGTTGATCTCAAAGAAATAGCAGACGAGCATCCGAATTTTAATGCTAACGATTATATGCTACTGCGACGATAACGTAAGGCACTACGCTAGTCTTATATAGAGGTATCTTTCCGGAATATAGGGAGGAATGGATTTATGAAGATGAATCAAAACCTCCTAACTTCAAACTCGCACTAAGCGGCTACTAACAGATCGGCGCAGTCTTCGTTTAGGACGTTGATGACTTGTGGGAGCCAGTCCAGGTTCAGGCAAAATTCCTGAACAGATTCTAACAGCGGATAGAGCGTCTGAAGGTGGAGAAATTGATGGTCCGTCAAAAGACCGCTGACGTAGAGGCCGAGCTCCACTGCTGTTGATAGGAAGCACACAGGCTGGGATAGAACATCTTCTCTCACTTCACAAAAATGCAGTAAAATTAGCCGTCTAAGAGCTATTGACTAAGGACCAAACTTTGCGTTCTAGAGGGGGTTGTGATGAACAGCGCTCAATGGGCGACTCCGAGAGGGGAAAATCCGGACGCACCTGGAAGGGAAAAACCCCCAAGCGATCGCAATTAACCCAAAAATCTATTCTCTATGAAAGTGGACATTTAATATTTAAATAATTGAATTTAAGGCATTCTTTAATTTAGTACTTTCTTCAACCTCCCATATGTTTTAAAGAAAAGATGGACCCAACACTGGGGACATCATCCCTATCATATTCAACCGTTAAGCCGTGCGTTTCCAAGTTTAAAAAGGGTCGTATGAGTACCTCTGATGAGCCGTGCTCAGAACGCCCCATTGAGGTCACAACTTCAGATACGATCGAAAACATCCATCAAATAGTGCTGAAAGACCGCGGGTTAAAAGTGCGTGAGATAGCTGAGACCTGTAAGATGTCATATGAACGTGTACAAAATATTTTGCAGCAATATTTATATATGGAAAAGCTCTGTGCAAGATGGGTGCTGCGTTTGCTAACAGTCGACCAAAAATTGATTTGAAAGAACATTTCTATCGCCAATTTAGTGCTGTATATCCAGCGAATTTTTGCGTCGATTCGTAACCGTTGACGAAACTTGCGTCGACCACTACACTCCTGCAACCAAATAACAGTCTAAACAATCAGTTGGACCAGGGGAACCAACTCCAAAGAAGGCAAAAACAATTTTTCGGCGAACAAGATTATGGCTACTGTTTTTTTGGAATGCAAGAGGTATTATATACATTGATTACCTTGAAAATGGTAAAACTATCACTGGTCAATACTACGCAGACTTATTGCAACGTTTGAGCCACGAAGTGAAAATTCAACGAACTCATCTGGCGAACAAAAAAATGTTGTTTCATCACGATAACGCACGAGTGCACACGTCAATCGTTGCGATGGGTAAAATCAATGATCTGAAGTTTGAATTAATGCCGCACCCTCGCTACTCTCCATACCTAGCCCCGAGTGACTATTATCTGTTTTCTAACCTCAAAAAATGGCTTGGCGGTAAGAGATTTACGAACAATGAAGAAGTAATCGAAGCTGTAAATGGGTATTTTGAGGGGCTTGATGAAACTGTCTATAGAGATGGCATTACTAGACTAGAAGAACACCGCTATGAGAAATGTACCAGCCTTGGAGGAGATTATGTTGAGAAATAAAAAAAAATTCTTAAAAACGTTGTTTTTTTGGTCAGGCCGAAAACTTATCCATCCACCTTCGTACATGCCTACTTTCATACATTTTATGCGTCTGTGGAACAATAATTGAATAACCCATATGCTGATAGCCTACTAAGAAAGTTCCTATATGTTGAGTACTAAATTTAGAATTTAAATTACACGATTTCTTGAAAGAAATCGTGCAACTATAATGCCCTATCAGCTTAGCATCTATATTGAAATTACTCGATAGTTTTATCAAAAATATGCGGATTAATCTATTTATAACACTTAAACCATAGTACTAATAGCTAAGTTCCAGTGATTAGTTGACAAACTTGAATCTAACATTAATGTTTTTACTCTCATTTCTAACGCTCTATTGAATGTTATATAAATACACAATTAATAATTATTTAATAATAATAATAATACTAATAATAATAAGAACTACAGACAATTTGTCGATTGCTCAAACTTTATTTAAGTTGCTAATTGCACGATCGATTTCTCATCAAACATTACTTAATATAATTTTATTGGCTTATTATGCTTTATATATATATATATATATATATATATATATATATATACACACACACACACACACACACACACACATATATATATATATGTATATATATAAATATACATATATATTAAGTATAACAAAGCAATAAAATTATGTTAAGACGATATCGAATTTTGAGATGGGGAGCGCTATGGAAAGAAAATGACCAGTTTGGATCCTACTGCAGAATAATTGTTCGCTATACTACAGATATTTTTCAAAATATTATAAAGATTGATTATTAAGCTAAATTATAATTATTTAGCAATAAACAGTATAGAACTTAACAATAATTCAGCTAGATATACAAGGTAGGCTTTGGTCTAACATATTTATAAAATGAACTTTTTAAAGTCCCATTGTGGACTTTATCGATCTGTTCAGCTCAGGGACAGTGCAGACTATCGTCCGCCTTTCGGAACCGACTACTGGCTCAAGTCTCCGGTACACACTGAGATTTTTGGTGCTTTAGCGCATTTTTTGGTCCCTTACGCTGAATTATTTCTACTGCCTTGTAATATCTCGCCATGGCGAGTAATTATCTGTTTTCTATTCATATATGTATATATGTATATATATATATATATATATATACATACATACATACATACAGATGATAGATAGATGAATAATGATATATATATATATATATATATATATATATATATATATAGCTATATATAGTTACATCTACTTAGTTCGAGATCCGTCGGCCGTAGCTGCAAGAAATGGAGCGTTAGGAAAATATGTACATAGTAGGACAGTACAACATAAATGATTTAAAAGACATTTATTTATTGAGGATCACTTTAACGCACATATATACACATTCACGGCGACGGTTTCGCTTTCTATTTGTGGTTTCCGCGCGCATTGAATAGGCAACACGGGAAGGGAACACGGGAAAATCGCATATGCTGATGGTGCCGACGGTGAGTACACAGAGCATGCACATGTTTAACACATATAAGGTTGTCAAATATCTCTCTTCCGCCTTTTTATCTTACGAATTTCGCGGCTATGTACAAAGCGCTACAGAGCTCGTATCTGGCAATACTATACATCATTTGAAAGATCTTGACATAACATACAAAACGACGCTATGCACGATTAGTTTGGATATTGCGTTCAAAAGTTATAAATGTGTAAACATGGAGTACACTAACGCCGAAATTCGTGCTATTTTAAAATTTTCCTTCGTCAAAGGCAAATCCGCTAGAGAAACCTTCCGTCAGATTAATGGTATTTTGGGGGATGGCACGCTATCAGTCGAACCGCAGAGGAATGGTTTCGACGACTCAATGCTGGCGAAAATGACACCATGGATAAGCCAGCCGGCGAAAGACCTGTGACGACGAATACCAATTAAATCATGGAATTTACCGAGTTAGACTGGCATGTGGCATCTCGTGACATCGCCCAGGACATGAGCGTTAGTCATCAAACCATTTGAAACCATCTGCAGAAGGCTGGATACAAAAAAGCTTGGGTGCCGCATGATTTGACGCAATAAAACCTTCTACACAGAATCAACGCCTACGATGTGCTGTTAAAACGGAACGAACTCGACCCATTTTTGAAGCGGATGATGACTGGCGACGAAAAATGGATCACATACGACGATATCAAACGAAAACGGTCCCAAACAGTGGCCAAGCCGGGATTGACGGCCAGGAAGGTTTTGCTGTGTGTTTGGCGGGTTTGGAAGGGAATCATCCACTATGATCTGCTCCCTTATGGCCAGACGCTTAATTCTACCATCTACTGTGAACAACTGGAGCGCTTGAAGGAGGCAATCGACCCGAAGCGTCCACAATTGACCAACAGGAAGGGTGTAGTTTTCCACCAGGACAACGCCAGACCACACACTTCGTTGATGACTCGTCAGAAGCTTCGGAAGTTCGGATGGGAGGTTTTATCGCATCCACCATATAGCCCGAACATACCGCAAAGTGATTACCACTTGTTCCTGTCCATGTCGAATGCCCTTGGTAGTGTAAAATGGTGAAAAATGGCTGTCCGATTTCTTCGCAAATGAGAGGGGTTTCTACGAGAGGGGTATTATGAAGTTGCCGTCTAGATGGAAACAGATTATCGAACAAAACGGTGCATATTTGAAGTAAATCTGACCACTGTAACACTTTATAAAGCATTGAATGAATAGGAAAAAAGCGGAAGGGAAGAAATTTGACAACCTAATATTAAAAGAAATGCTACTACTTGCCGTAGGAAGCGGCGGCTGTCTCCTCGAATCTTCCTTCCTCTCATTCTGTGTCTCTCTTTCTTTCACTTTGTCTATTTTTCTTCCTTCCGTCCTTCTATCTTCTTTCTTTCTCGTACACGCGTGGCCTGGAAATGGCCGCGTTCAGTTGAAGTCAGCTGCAGGAACTTGAATCCGAGACCTCGGGGACCCTCTCAGTTCATTCACCGGGACGATAATACGTTCACCAGAATATTGGAATATGCTTCAGATTGACTCGGTGGTTGCTCTCGAGATTGGCTGGCGAAGCAGCGTAATGGCAGAGATTAGCTGGACTGGAACTGCTTAAAGGGTAAGGCCGCATCCTGTGGCAGCAGCACGATCAAGAAGGAAATGTCTCTTCTTCATCTCTTTCCTTTTCTTCTTCTTGCTTGCCGCCACTTTTGTGGCTCGTACTTCGCTCATTTCGCGTACGCACACGAATATTCGGTTTACGATGATAAGAAGCGACAAAATGGCCGGACATCAAACACACACACATATATATATATATATATATATATATATATATATATGTATATATACGTGTAGATACTACTAGATTTAACTGCAATAGATATTATACGTGCTCACTGGCACCAGTTTTTTTACGCGCCCGCTTCTTCTCATATAGATGTTATTCACGTTCTATTCCGACATTTTTCTTCAGTGTTGTAACTTTACCAATTCTGAAGGGACATTGATCATAATTTTACCGCAGGAAAAATTTGATTTATCTGGCGCTGCTATAGAATCAACTCTGTCTATATTCCTGGCAATTACTATTCATCTCTGATATAAGAGCATCATTTACCTCAGGCTAGTCGGGAAAGTCAAACTTACCTTCGGCACGCGACCGCGAACCTGAATTCTCTTCTTACGTGATCTATTGTATATGATTTTTAATACATGTATCATACCTATAGGCTAAGATCGAATTTTCCTTTAAATATAAGTGCTCCTTTATTAACTTTGTGACAATAATCTCTAGTACAGACAGGTATCCTCGATTATAAACACCTATTCTAAATTGTAGTTAATATCGAATGTTACGAATGAATTTAATAAATATTTTTATCGGTATTAGAATATTTATACAAGAATGTATTATAGTAATATGTTAGTCAGACTGTGCTTGTTTATAATCCCCCCCCCTCTCGTAGAATCGGAAATGAACATTACTATTAAAAAATAAAATAAAATTAAATTAAACATTTCCACCTTAAATCAACTTATATCATATTTATAGTTTCCCCAGCTCTCTTCATAAATGTAAAGCAAAATCTTATTTTAATACATAATTTTATATTATTAAAAAATGATAAGTGTTGTCCAATTTACTTGCCTCTAACATTAAATTTTAATTATTCCAATTTTTCAAAATATGAATATATTTCAGAGTTTTTCTTTTGTATCTACTGGAATTATTCTGAAATATTCACATTTTTTTAATCGGAAGCATACAACAATTCTAATCTATATTCCTTTAGCCCGAATGTACCATTCTTACTTCGTAAACTATACTGGTGCTCACATATTTTTTATTTTAACGATCTACCCGTTTATCCAATATAATATTTATTACAATCTTTACAATTTCTTTTGTATACCACTCTTTATATTTACAATTGTCAAATAAGCTTATTATATTATTATTATTATTATTATTATTATTATTATTATTATATTTTTAAAATAAATTTTAACATTAGATCTTTTGAAGACACTTTGATTAATTCCAATAAACCTTTTACATATTGTAACCTTACGATGTTATTTTATTTTTATTTTTCAAATCATGTTCTCTACTATTATTATAAATCTGATTCACTCTTTCCGCAATAATTTATTCTATAAGATCTGTTGGATAATCATTATTCAGGAATATCTCTTTCGCTCATTTTAAATTATCGTTTCTGAAATCTGTCTGTTATAATTTGATTGCTCTGCCAATGACTCCTTTACTAGTACTTTTCTTATTTACGAATTTATGCTATGAATTAAAGTCTAACAACCTCTCTAACCCTGTAAGTTTCCTGTATCGATTTAATCTTACTGTCAAAACTAACTCTAATAACATTGGCATCCAAAAGAATTTATTATTTTACTCTATTTCTTTTGAGAATTTAATTTCATCATGGATAGAGCAAAAATCATCCGCCATTTCATGTACAAAATATTCTGGTACAATTGTTAAATCATCACCAAAATATATCATTTATAGATGATCGAATTCAGGAATTCCATTTGACAGTCCTATTTTTGTTCATAAAAAAGATTTTCAAAAAAAAATTTTATTTTTAAAAACTAAATTTATTGCTTTCATAAATTCATCTTTTATTAATTTCGCATATATATATTTCGTGTATATATATATACATATTAATTTCCGTCCACCTTCTTTTCGTTTTTTAAGTGGAATAAATAGTATATACTCGCAAACAAAGATACTACGTCCAATAATATCATTAATAGTCTACTATATTTAACATAAAAGTTGGTTTTTCGAACTAACTTAAGGAATATTATTATTATGGAATGTATTTGTATTGTCTTTTAAGAAATTCATCGCTATTTTCAATGTATGTATGATATTGTGAATTAAAGAATTATCAAAGTTTCTTTCTGTAGGAATAAAGGCGTTAGCCCTACGCACCTCTCTGTAAAAATAAGAGTGTGTAAGTATATATGATGAAGAGCGCTCAGCTCGGCGGCTGCGTGCCACCTCGCTGTACCATGCGTATGGTCAGTTTACTTCGTATTGTAGCTTCGTATAGATCAGACGTGATTAATAAATCTCTTAGTTTGTCTTAAACCTTTGTTCATTTATTTGTAATCTCCCCCATAATCCAACAGGTTATTGGGCCACAGCACGCTGCCAGTGCATTGGATTATGGATTACTGACAGTGATTTAATAATTTTTAGAATTTATTTCTGTCTAAATTCATTTTTATAAAGGCGCGAATTTTAAGCATCACGTGTTAACGAAAACTTTTTAGATTCGCGACAGTGTGTGTGCGGGAGTGAAATAAGGCCTTTTAAAACGAAAGAAGTGATAGTGCAAAGAGTGCATAATAAAATCAAAAGATTTTATTAAATATATATGTATATATATATATATATATATATATATATTCACATATATATATATACACATATATATATAATCAAATACCAATTTTGATTATTAAATATATATAATTTGAAGGAAGGAAGGAAGGATGAGTATTATTTCCTCAAATCCAATGATGAGTAAGTAATAGATTTTAATGTATGAGTGTGAAATGAATTGAAAAGTTAGAACAGAAAAGATAGAAAAATTAAAAAAAGTATGAAAGCATGAGTGTGAAAATGCATGATATCGGGAGTGCGCAAAGTAAAAGCACCGATATAAAATGATACGTAAAAAGTAAATTCATTTTCGAGAGAAGTGCGCGATCTCTCATTTAAAATTTGTAAATTGTGGATGTCTTAGTACATAAAATCATAAAAAGAGAAATCGTGCGAAATAAGTCGTTAGCGAGAATTGGAAGGGGAGGTAATCTCTCATAAAGGAGAGGAAAGTTCCAAGGAAAAAGAAAGGCGAAGCGGCGCCGCCGCGGCGCCTGGCGCGCACGTGCATCTGTTCGCGCGAAGAAAGAGCGGAGAATGAGAGAAGCGAAGATACACCTATGTGTGTATCTGTGTGTGTGTAACACCACACATAGTTAAATGCTCCCGTCCGCGTATGCGCCGTATAAGTGTGTGTGTGTATAGTGCGCTTTACTGTACAAGCGCACTGGAGAGAGAGAGAGAGAGAGCGCGTCTAGACGGTCTAGCGCGCAAGTGTGAGTGAGACAGAGCGCTCTGCTATGCAGACGCACTGGAGTGAGAGAGAGCGCGTGCTCCTCCACTCGGGCGCATGGGAGGGAGTGAGAGAGAGAGCGCTTGCCTATACAAGCGCGTGTGTATGAGAGAGAGCGCGTCTGGCTGGTCCAGCGCGCGAGTGTGAGAGAGACAGAGCGCTCTGCTATGCAGGCGCACTGGAGTGAGTGAGACAGCGCGCTTGAATGCTCAAGCGCGTTGGAGTGAGCGAGAGAGCGACCGACGTATAGCCTATAAGAGTGAGTGAGAAAAGAGATGTATGCCTGCGCGCGGTAGTGTGAGTGAGAGAGAGCATGCTATGTATAATGCTGCTGTATGAGAAAGAGAGAATGTTTGAATACTCGCGCGCGGAAGATTATGATTGTATGATGTAAATTCACGCGCAAAGTATGACGCGGATAATTAATTGTAATTAATTATTGAAGATGATGATAAACAATGTAAAATTGATCAATAAATAATTAATACTTTCTTAATTATATATTTAGTTGTAGTTCGATTAATATGAACACATGTAGTATACGTGAATGCTAATGTGTAAATTTTGAGATCTCGTTGATTATCAATAAAATTAATAGTCTTTGTAATTAATTAATTAATAATTGATTGATAAATAATTAATACTTTCTTAATTGTTTATTATACGCGAATACATAGTAAAGCAGTTAATTGCATTAAATTAATATGAGTAAATTGTAACAATTTAAGGAAAAATTATTAATAAACTATAATTTGTTTAAACAATTAAAATTTTTGGAAAATTTTGAAATTTGAAATGTGATTGCGCGTGCATAAGAGGATGTGTTTAAGCGCATATATGTGTGTGCTGCTACATATTTCTGTAGTGGGGCACACATACGCGCTATATATATATGTACTTTTCAGTGCATGTATATATATATACACATAGGTATATATGTCGAAAGATACATATATACGCGGGCTGTCGGTGCGCTGAGATTAATCCGCATGTAAGAGTTTGTTGAATGTAATTACATGTATGTATTGCGGATTAAAACGGCGCGCGCGCGCGCGTGTGTGTGTGTGTGTGTGTGTGTGTGAGCGTGTGCATACTTCTGTACGCGTTCTATATATAAGCTAAATCTGCATGTAAATCTTAAAATATTAAGACACCGCCGTGACACTTGGACCAGAGCATGTGTATGCCTGTGTGCACGACATGCATGTATGTGTGTGTGTAAGAAGCCAACCCTGGTGTGTGTGGCGTGCGTACTTCTGTACGCTGCCCCAGTGCTTGTGCATTATGTATATATGTGATTTGAGAAAGAGAGAGAGAGATAGAGAGTGGTCCGAGTGTGCTGAGCGCACGCATCCGTTGCACCCGTGCACGTTATTCCACATAACGTGTATTGGACAGCGGGGAGCGTATATGCGTGTGCGCGGCGCGCACAGAAGTGGTATGCAGCTAATTCTTGAGCACCGTACGAGTGCGATACGATGCGCGGGAATATAGGGAAACTGGGTGGCTGCAGCTGCGGCTTAGCGATATTTTAGATTCCCGCGGCATCGTGTACCTGGCAGGATTGCCGACTTACCTTGCGTGCGCCACTCGATTCTTCTCTTCTGAACAATCGCGAATAAATTATAGCAAGGTTGTCGGAACTAAAACAGTATGGTTTTAGTGTGCCTATATCATTCGCCAATGGTGGTTCGGTCCGGCGGCACGTTGATTAAACATATATAATAAAGGCACGATTGTAATTCTTGCATGTGCGTACGGGTAATGTGCGGGCGTAACTGCGTCGGTGCTGATTACACCGATGTGCTTATGCACGTACATAAGCGCGCTCCCTGCGCATAGGCATGCTGTGCACGCTTAATTAATGCTTGTCTATTTGTTCGAATCACTAGAAAACTTTGGATCCGTAGAGACTTCGTTAAGAATACCGGTTCTAACCAAGCTCAGGACATTTTAAGCTAGGCAGTCGAAGAAGGACGGTGTAATACGCACGTCGGGGGTTAGCCCTGCACTAGAATCGGGGGGGCTTTGATTGTTGGCATTGCGCTGAGGCAATCGAAGTCGCGGTGATTGATAATGCATAGAGTGGAGTCGCACAGATGTGTGGAAGCCTTGCGTATCTATACTTTGTCTATGCACGCATGCATGGTGCATAAGCAGGCTTTGATTCTGATATGCACCAGCGACTTCATAGAGACGGTCCTCTCACCCTGGGTTGCCAAGTATTTCCTTGGTGATTCTTGGTGATCGAGTTCGAATAGCCGTGTTTTAGGCCTGGCGTTATTTACCAAATGTACGGGCCCGTACAAAATCGATATTTTGGTGGCTTTCTAACAGCTTCGCCTGTTATTAAAAAACAACAACGCAGGTAGAGTGCGCACTATAATCAAAAGGTAACGAGCGTAGAGCAGGGGGTAAGGGAGATCGCTGCGTCAAATACTTCTTTGGCGTGGCCTGTTCCTCAGAGGGAGATCTTGTAAGCGCCTCAGTCGTTATCAATCACCGAGTCGCCTGAATAATTAGGCGTGCAGAAATAATAATGTATTTGCTACCTCTTTCTAATGTAGGCATATTATTATTATTTAGGTGGCGATGAGATTAGGAGCACCATCGCGGATGCACTTACCCGCGTATGGACGGAGAAACGCCTGTATTTGAATTCTCATGGACGCAAGGTCTATGTTTCGTTAGCAGCTGGAGACGCATCTAGCGTGTATCTCTATTTTTCCGATGAAAAGATTATACAGGTTGGTCATCTCCTAACGGCCACGGAGAGAGAGGTCCTCGTCAGGGAATGGCCACGCGGAGTCAAAATGCTTAGGCTGGAAATACCTGAGGGGACATATAAAGTCCCAGTTTCCAGAGATGAACTCAGAAAAGCATTAGACGATATCGAAAAGAAAAATGAGGCGAGAATCGCCGAGGCTAAAATTGAAGCCGCAAAGGAGAGAGAAGAATTCTTTTCAAAGCAAAAAGAATTAAATAGAGAGCTTGTTCAGAGCCTCACGGAGCAGCTCACGGACACCGTGAGACTGCACGTATTGAATTTAAAAACAATATCAAATCAGGAGGTTAAAGAAAGAGAACTGCCTCGAATTAAATCTATTGAAATTATTAAACAAGCAGTTCATGAAAGGGATTGCGACGAAATTCGCAGGGAGGTTGCTCTCGATCTAGAGAGTAAAACCAACAGGTCAGTTACAAGCATAAGCCAGGAGGCCTGGCCCGAAGCAAATCCATTTGCTTACGGTGCTCAACGCCCCGTCCCAACCATTGTTGAGGGCAGGGTGGTAAGTAACCCAGAAGAAAGCTGGGATGAGGTAAGATCAAAAATGCATAATACTCAATCTGATTTAAATGTAATGATGTACTTGATTATCATAATTTGTTTGACTTAAATGAAAATGGAGGTGCAGTGCATTCAAACACTGCACCTGAAAAGATGTTAAAGGACTGTGTGTCCGACGATCATTCTACGAGCGATAATGATCAGAATCAGCAAAAGAGCGAAGCTGATAAGCAAGGGGAGCAGAACCAATCGGATAATAATAAAAATCAAGTAGAGACACGCGACGATAATAAAATCGCGGAGAGTATTGAAAAGATAGTCGACAGACTCGTAGAATCTAAACTCAAAGAAAAATCTGGTAATGACAAAATCGAATTACTTGCTGAAAGATTAGAAAACGTTGTAAGCAAAGAAAGCGGTGTAAGTAGAAAATATAAATTATCGGTAGACACACGGTTTGATATTTTCAAAGATTACTTCGTAACTGAACTTAGAACTAAGAAATTAGATTACGTGTTAAACTCGGACGACGGAGAAATTAATAAATTTCCTGAAAAGAAAGCTTCGGACGATAAACATAAAGTCCGCGAAGTAAGAATTAATCATATAGATTTGATTTATTACCAACGTATAGTAGAAGTAAAATCACCGCGCAAAATTATTCAAAAACTAGAAGAATACAAGCGACTTGAATGTAGAGTCACGCGCGTCGCGGCGAGAAAAGACTTGTATAAATTAAAATACAATCCGAATAAAGAAAAAGCAGCTGATTTCTGGAATCGGTTCGAGGATAAAATCCGAACGTTTGAAAATGCACCGCGTTCAAGTAAGCTTTCAAGCGACGAGAAACGCGATATATTTTAAAATTCGATTGCTGGTTCTCTCCCGGAAACGATTTTGGCAGATTGCCTACATGAAGGCACGATGGGCGTTGAAATGGAGTTGGAAAAACTCAAAAATTTAATATTGCAGGTGGAAGCAGTAAAGCCAGTGAGAGAGGCTCAAGGGAGCTCTCTCATTGCAGGTAATAGTTGGTCGTCCCCGCCCTTTACACGGGGACACCAAGGGCCTAGAAACGTACGGCCAAAGAGACCCGCCTACGGGCAAGGCACTTTAAAGTATGACCAAAGTGCGGGGTCTAGATACGAGAGTGATAAAAGACGTTGCTATGGTTGTGGGCAACCAGGGCACTTGAATGGTAACTGCCCAAATCAAGGCAAGAAGTTTTTCTATAACTGCCAAAAGATAGGCAATCATATTGCCAAAGACTGCAATCTATTGAGAGCGAGAGATGAGCCTAAGAAAAGGCAAGCCCCGAGCCAGTTTAGTAACACGAGGTACAAAGGGCTCAAAAGACTAAAATCCGACCGTAAGCAGAAGCCAGTTAATCCATTTAGCTTGGCTGCAATCCAGGAGGAAGATACTCCGAGAGGTAAGAATAATGAACACATTCTATTGAATTTAGTTGATAAACATATGATCAGAAAGATTAAACATAACAATGTATTGAAGTTTATTGCTGACTCAGGAGCAACTGAGCACATCAGCAATAGCAAAATTATATTTAATAATTTAAATACCAATCATAAATCTAAAATCAAATGTGCTAAGAAGAAGTCCGATCTACAGATAGAAGGTAAAGGTAATGTTACTTTTAATAATGAATTTGGTAATCAAATTAAACTTGACAATGTTTTATATTCAAGCAATCTATCGAAAAATCTGTTTTCACTCAGAAAATTAGTAGAGCAGGGTCTCGAGATATACTTAAATAACGAGAAAATAGATATTCTAGATCCTAAAACGGAAAAGCTAGTTCTGTCGGGTAGTTATGAATCACCGTTCTGGATTTTTACAATAGAAACTAACAGGGAGTTAGGCGCGGCTCAATCAGCAGAAACAGCTGATGAGAACGCGGCAGATAATAATGTCAATACGAGTAGCAAGAGCAGCGCAGTAGAAGCGGAGAAAAACAAGCTCAGCATACTGATGCTGTGGCACTTGCCACTAGGACATGCATCCGGAAAATATATGACAGAGTTCTTTAAATACAATCGGGATATCTTGAATAAATCCAAACAGATGGATCTGAGCGAGATAACTGGTTGTGGAACCTGTCTCGTGAGTAAAAGTACCAGATTACCATTTACTACTACACGACAGAGAGCAATCAAACCATTGGAGATAATCCATGCGGATACGATGGGGCCGATAAATCCATCGTCGTATCCACACAGATACAAATTTATACTCGTGATGGTAGATGATTACAGTAGGACAGCGTTAGCATATCCGATGCGTCATAAGACTGATACCGGAGAATATTTAGAGAGAGGAGTTAAGAGGTTAAGAAATATTCTCGGTTCAGATGAAAAAGTATGTTATCTCAGGTGCGACAAAGGCACTGAGTTTACATGCACTAACACAATGAATATCCTAAATAGATTAGGCGCTGAGTTGCAACTCACGTGTCCGGACACACCGGAACATAACGGGGTAGCAGAAAGATTTAATCGCACCTTCGAGAACAAAGTTAGAACTATCATGCATGATGCAGGGATGCCGCTAACACATTGGGACTCAGCAGTCCGTACTGCCAACTACATATACAACAGAACACCACACAAATCTATTGATTTCAAAATACCTTTAAAAGTTCTATCAGACAGGTATAAAATAGATCCGACAAAATGGAGACGTTTCGGGTCTGTAGCAGTGTTTAGAAAACAGAGGGGCACAGAACATAAGTTTAGTACAACGGGAATCAAAGGGTTCTTAGTAGGTTACAATAACAATGGATATAACATATATGTACCAGAAGTAAGAAAAATATTCGAGTCTAGAGACGTTAGGTTCATAGAAAATCAAACATACAAGGACTATTTCAAATCAAACGACGAAACGAACGTTAAACTGAATAGTACAAAAACAGAAAATAAGCAGGAAAGTAGAGTTACACGAAGCATGTCTAGGAAGAAGGATAGTCAAGTAGCATATTCGTTAGATAATACAGATATTAACACTGATGTTAAATTCCACGCGTTACTAGCTAAGGTAAACGGAGATCCGCAAACCTATAGGGAAGCGATAAACTCACCAGATAGCGAATCGTGGAAACAGGCGATCCAACAAGAAATTAACTCGTTAGCCGACAAAAGCGTATTCGTAGAAATCACTAAACACGAAATGTATAGGGAACAATCTAAACCAAATATCTTAGATTCAAGATGGGTGTTTAAACGGAAAATTGCAAACGACGGAAAAATAACGTTCAAAGCTAGATTAGTAATCAGAGGCTTTAGAGATAAAAATTTATACGATATTAGAGAAACGTATGCACCAGTATCGAGACTATTGTTAGTAAGAGCATTCTTAGCAATAGCAAACAAATTCAAGCTAGAATTAAAACAGCTAGATGTAGAAACAGCGTTTCTATATGGGGATATAGAAGAGGACATATATTTGAAATTTCCGGAAGGGTTAACCGATTGCGTTAAACGAAATCAGGATAACATTCTCAAATTGAAAAGATCTTTATACGGTCTTAAAATCAGTCCCAAAAGGTGGAACATCAAGTTCACCGAAACCGTGAACAAGCTAGGATTTCTTAACAATGATCTAGATCCGTATCTATTTGTCAAAACTAATAATAATAAAATTACAGTACTCTTGTTATACGTAGATGATATATTAATAATGGGAAATGATAATCATGAAATAAACGAAACAATTAGCAATCTAGGTAATGAGTTTAAAGTTAAAGTATTTGATGAACCAAAAGAGTTCTTAGGAATCAGCATAGAACGAGATAGGAATACAAATACTATGAAATTGTCTCAGGAAAAATTTATAAAGAATATGATGGATAGGTTCGGATTTCTAGACACTAAACCAGTAGGTACGCCGATCACTGCGAACGATGCCACAAACGTAGACCGAAAAGATAGGGAAGAATCGACTAGCAGCCTTCAGAAAATTTCTAACACTCTGTATCGAGAAACAGTCGGTTCACTGTTATATCTAGCTAATGCAACTAGGCCCGATATATCTTATGCGGTCAACGTTCTAAGCCGTCATCAGATGAATCCCACAGAATTCGAATGGCGGATGGTAACTCGAGTTTTTAGATACTTTGCCGGAACTCAAAATCTCGGGTTAGTCTATAAAGGATTAGAGAACAATCTTTCAGTCTTCTCCGATGCAAGCCTGTCCGATTGCAAGGGCTCGTTAACTACGTGCGGATACATAATTAAGCCGTATGGAGACACAGTAGGCTGGAAAACTCAGAAACAGCCTAGTGTAGCTCTATCTACGTGTCAGGCAGAGTATGTGGCAATGAGCAATGCTTGTCAGGAAGTAATTGCTTTGCACAACTCTATTAAAAATATCATTAGAGTAGACTTGTATCCGATAGTTTTATTTTGCGATAATCAGGCAGCACAGGCTTGTGCGAAAACCGATGGTAGTAGCAAGCTTAGGCATATGACAGATAGGAAAGAACATTATATTAAAGAATGCGTAGCTAGGAAATTCGTTGAAATTAAATGGATAAAAACTGCAGACCAACTAGCGGATATATTTACTAAAGGGTTAAAACTAGAATCGCATATTAGACTAACAAATCAAATTCTAAATTACTAAAATATACATATATATTTTCAGAATGCAGCGAAGAAAATTGGAGCGAGGCGGAGGATTGATTAGTTTAAAAATTAAATATATATTTTAAAGGGAAAGAAATCAATAAATATACATTATCACAATATACAAACAAGAGTTCAATTCATTTCAGTCAATCCACCGACATCATCAATTATATATCCATATTTTCTAGCAACAAACAATTAATTCAAACACAACATCAAAGAAAGATATCCGGCAATTAATCCAAGAAAAATTAATTTCAGATCATTAAAAATTTCATGCTATTGTTCTTGATTAAATCTGTTATATGTTTTATAAATCAATTGTTAAACAGCTACCTGATTAATTATGTATATATATAAATATAGTACTACATGTAAATAAAGAGTCTGGCTTCTACGCTAATAATGGTAAGTGCGTATGAGCTACCGAGAGAGAGTGTAGGAATAAAGGCGTTAGCTCTACGCACCTCTCTGTAAAAATAAGAGTGTGTAAGTATATATGATGAAGAGCGCTGAGCTCGACGGCTGCGTGCCACCTCGCTGTACCATGCGTATGGTCAGTTTACTTCGTATTGTAGCTTCGTATAGATCAGACGTGATTAATAAATCACTTAGTTTGTCTTAAACCTTTGTTCATTTATTTGTAATCTCCCGCATAATCCAACAATTTCATTTGTAAAATTGAGCGGTCTTCAATCGAAGGCTTACATAGTTCTTCACTCAATTGACGTAAAAAAATACGACGCTGATCGGTTTTATTCCTGATCATATTATTGTTTTCATAGTAAACTATATACGCTGCAAGTACAGCAATGTCTAAAATATTAAAAAACAAAGCGAGTGGCCACCTCAGTGCGTCTGTGAGTGCTATATCTGCCTACCATCTGATCCATTGTATCAACACCAGCTTTGTATTTATTAGCCAAATTTGTATTGAGCATCGTCCATATGTCACGAATAGGAGTAGCTTTATCCTCTTGTGCTCGTACTTGGCGCGCATTTTCATCATCAAAACGAATAAATCGTAATATAGCGCGAAATCTTTTCAAACCCATCGTTGCACGATAAAGAGCATAAGAAGTACTTTTCTACATCTCATTTATATGATCGGTGTTTGAATTATTCGCCCCCAAAGCAATCAAAATCCCAATAAACGCGTACATTTCTTATGTAGTCACGGGCCGCCACGACCGAGTAGAATTCGGATTCGTCGAGTTATAAGTATCATACACATGCTTGGCCTTATGATTTGTATAACGAACTATGAGATGTACTATTTCAACTGATATAATATGTTTGAAAGTGTCACTACCGATAATGTTTCTGTCGATCTAGCCGGACCGCTTCTTTGTCGATCTCCACTATGAGAAAGGCGGTTGAGTTCAGCAGACGCTAGAATCTGGACTTGATCATTGGCTGTGACGCTCATGCACATCATATGACATTGGGTAGCACCGACATCAACGCCAGAGGGGAGGCCTTGTTGGAGTATTTAATCGGGAGTTATTTGTATATAGTCAATCGAGGAAATGAACCTACTTTTATAACAGCTAGCAGAAATGAGGTCCTCAACCTCACTGTAGCATCTGTTAAAGCGAGGAGTTTTATATATGGATGGAAGGTGGAAAAAGAACCATCCATGTCGGACCATAAGACCATAACATTCCAATTGGAATGTCTTAACACAAGAATGGAACCGAGGAGAAAACCAACAGATACAGATTGGGAACTATTTAAGGATGAACTTCGTGAAAGCCTTGCTCATCTTAAAGGAGAATATGGCAGTGAGTTTCAACTAGACCGGACACTATGTAAAGTTCAGACAGCAATTACCAGAGCCTACCCTTTCCCATCATGGAACAGTTGGTGGGTGCGGATTGGAAAACGGCTGTTCAAATTGTGACTCCAGAGAAGATAAAATGAGCTATTCACTCGTTTGAACCGTATAAGACACCAGGACCTGATGGCATCTTCTCTAAGATGTTACAGGTCGGGTGTGAAAGTATTTTAAAACTTATTATGGGAATTTTTAGAGGTAGTATCGCAACTGGGTATATACCAGAGGTATGGAAGACATCTCGTGTTTCTTTCATTCCCAAACCTGAGAGAGGTAGTTACTCGTCGGTCAAAGACTTCAGACCGATTTGCCTGACGTCATTCATGCTAAAAACGATGGACAGAGTAGTAGATTTACATATAAGGCAAACAGTGTTGAGCAATAGCCCAATCTCAAGTAGGCAACATGCCTACACGACGGGCAAGTCCACTGAGACAGCTCTTCACTCAGTGGTCAAACACATTGAGGAGGCTTGGAGCTCGAAGGAAACTGTAATAGGTGCCTTCGTAGATATAGAAGGTGCTTTCAATAGCACCACTAGGATTGCCATTGACAATGCTCTATTTGCTAAGGGAATAACATCCTCTATCAGAAGGTAGATTATGCGTTCCTTAAGTAATAGAGAGTTATATAGTGAATGGAAAGGTAAACTCGTAAGAGGTAAAGTCAACGAAGGATGTCCACAAGGAGGGGTACTTTCACCTCTCCTGTGGAATCTTGTAGCTGATGGTTTACTGCGTATGCTTGAAGAGGAAAGAATTTTCGCAGTCGAATACGCAGATGATTTCGCAATACTTATCAGGGGAACGTACGAAGAGATATTACCTGAAATTCTTCAGGAGACTTTGGTAAAGGTCAATGACTGGTGTCAAGAGAGATCCCTGGAGATCAATTCAAAGGAGACCGAGGTTGTAGCCTTTACAAGAAAATACAAGAGCAAAATAAAATCGTGCGTCAACTTCCGCGGCAAGGTATACTGTATATGGAAGGAGTTAAATATCTAGGTGAATACCTAGATAAAAAAATATCGTGGGGACAATACCTGCAAATGCAGAGTAAAAAGATCATCAACATACTGATGCAGTGTAGGTTGGCTATTGGCGCGGGCTGGGGGCTTGAACTGTAGAAAGTTATATGGATCAATAAAACAATACTGATGCCGGGGCTGACTTATGCTGCCTTAGTGTGGTGGAAAGTGATCAAGAATAAATCCTCTGCTAGCGTCCTGGATCACATACAGGCAGTCTCGCTAAGGGGAGCATTTGGATTAAAAGGAGTACCCCTACTGCTGGTGTCAGGTTGATGCTAGGTCTGGACAGCCTGGACTTGGAAATAACGAGAACGGCTGCCAGATCGGCTTATAGAATTATATGTAGCGGTCAGTGGGATAGTACTGCAATTGAACACGCTACCATTTCCAGAGAAATATTGGGAGGCCCAACATTTGATCTCCCTCAGAATCGTATTAACAAGACTCTTTGCTTCGGGTCCGATCAGGATACAAGTAGAGAGGATTGGAACAATGACCTTAATTTGGGAGGTGATATCTGGTTCACAGAAGGATCCAGAACAGATGTTGGTACTGGATTCGGTATATATGGACCTGAACGCAGCTTAAATTCAGCCTTCAGGCTGAATAGATATAGCATAGTGTTTCAGGCAGAAATAGCTGCCATTGAAACCTGTGCAAACGGCTTAATGCAGAAGGGAATTAAGGGCAGATGCATAGATGTATGCACAAACAGCATGGCAACGCTGATGGTCCTCGATCAACCCTGCACTACGTCACTACTGGTCAAAGAAGCTAAAATTGCTCTAGACGATTTCACCAGGGTAAATAAGGTCTGTGTTACATGGATACCGAGACAATCGACCCGTAAGGGAAACATGAAAGCAGACATTATGGCAAAACAAGAATGCTCATCGGAGTGCCATAGGGGAAGGGATACCGCTGTACCTTACCAAGAGGGATGCACTGCGATAGAGAGAAGCCCTGAGAAAGTAAAACTAACAACGTGGGAAAAGTCACGTAGATACAGATGGTTCAAAGACCTTCTTGGCAGTAAGATCTGCAGATGGGCTCAAAGGATCATCAAACTAAATAAATGTGAAGCAAAGCTAATCCTGGAACTTACAACAGGACACAGCAACTTACGGTGTTATACACACAAGATCAGAGGACACAGTAACCCCTGCAGATGGTGTGATAAGGAGGAGGAAACTCCGAGGCATTTCTTCTGCACGTGCCTTAACTTACTACCCCTAAGATAACCTCGATTACGAGAGTTTTTCCAAGGTGGATGTACTCAGTTTTCTGGCTTATTGCAGAGAACTGGATGTGAGGGAAAGCATGGAAGATTAATCAGGGGGAAAGGAATACAATGGCAGTAGCTAAGTGTTCCTGAGCATATAGTTGCATTTTGATATGGTTATTGGGTTTAGTAGGTTAGTCAGCCAGCGGCAGTCTTAGCTGGCGAGAGCCACTGGCCGGTCGAACAATGGCGAATAAACTTCCCACTATTCAAAGAAAAATCTCTTATAGTTATACATTATGAAATTAATTTATGGATTCCAATGAATAGTATATGCATTTATATATTAGGAGTGTGAATAAGTCTTACCCGTTTTTTGTAAGAGATGGCGCCACCAATACTGTGCGAGTATTCAATGGTTACATATGTCATAATCAAAGCTTATTCATATGTCAACAATTCCATACTAACACATTAGTTAAAATTTTTTCGCATCATAAATTTTTGATATCGTGAAAATGTCGAAATTTGAGCCGAGTCGACGTCATTTGCGGGAAGTTTCACTTTATTGGTTCAATTTGAAGAAATCTGCTACCGAGACGCATCGATTGCTTCAGGAGGCTTATGGAGAAGGTTGTGTCGATGATTAAAATGTTCGCGGATGGTTTCGACGCTTCAAAAGCGGTGATTTCGACGTGGATTTCCAAGCGTTTGAAAGCCATGGGAATGATCCAAAAGCAAGGAAATTGGGTGCCGTACGAACTGAAGCTGAGAGACGTCGAACGGCGTTTTTTCACTTGCGAACAGCTGCTTCAGCGACATAAAAGAAAGGGTTTTCTGCATCGTATCGTGACTGGCGATGAAAAGTGGATACGTTACGATAATCCGAAGCGAAGAAAATCATGGGGACTACCCGGCCATGCATCATCATCGACGGCCAAGCCAAATATTCATGGCGCCAAGCTCATGCTCTGTATATGGTGGGACCAGCTAGGTGTGGTTTACTATGAGCTTCTGAAACCGAATGAAAGGATCACAGGCGAGGTCTATCGACGACAATTGATGCGTTTGAGCCGCGCACTGCGAGGAAAACGGCCACAATACTCCGACAGGCACGACAAAGTTATTTTGCAACATGACAATGCTCGCCCACATGTTGCACCGCCGGTGAAAACATACTTAGAAACGCTCAAATGAGAAGTCCTACCCCACCCGCCGTATAGTCCAGACGTTGCTCCGTCTGATTACCATCTCTTCAGATCGATGACGCATGGCCTGGCTGACCAGCACTTCCATTCCTACGAGGAAGCCAAAAAATGAGTGGATGACTGGATAGAGGCCAAACCGGTCGAATTTTTTCGCAACGGGATTCGTATGTTGCCAGAAAGATGGGAAAAAGTTGTAGCTAGCGATGGCCAATACTTTCAATAATTCATTTGTAACCATTTTTTCACAATAAAGGCTCAAAATTTGAAATAAAACGGGAAAGACTTATTCACATACCTGATATAATATATACTTATATTATAACAATTTATATATATAACAATCCAAGAATTTATTTTCCTGATTTTAAATTTGAAATTATTGGTTCAAAAAAATATTTTCTTTCGATAAGAAAATATTTATTTAATTTCCAATTTCAGCCACCCATTTTCTAAAAAATCTGGACTACAATCTAGGAGATATTTAATTAATTGAAGAATTTATTTTCCTGATATTAAATTTGAATCTATTGCTTTGAGAATATATTTTCTCAAAATAAGAAAATATACATTTAATTCCCAATATTTGTGTTCTGCTGTTGAGAAAAAACAAGCTTGATATTAGAAATAATTTTTTTCAGTATATATATATATATATATATATATATATATATATATATATATATCATATCATATCATATCATATCATATTAATTTATAATGACAAAGCGTGTTTTTTTTTGTACACGATAACCGAAAAAACTACTGAACCGATTGTTCTGAAATTTGACATATAGATTCTATAATATTTTGGGAAGGACATAGGCTATGTTTTTTCTTGAAAATCATTTTACTTTTAACAATAAATTAAGTTAACAATTTTAGTGGTCAGTTTCACGAGCGGCCACTAGGGTGAGTCTTGAATCACGAAGATCAAGTCAATGTAATCCGCTTAAACTATTAATACCAGGCTGAAGTGAATATTCATATCCAACTTTGGGATTCGTATCCTAAAGAAGGCGTGACGTTAATCGGTATTACCTTTTTGTCCTTCAGGTTAATCTGACACTACTCTTCATACCTTATGGATATCATTTCACTTTTGTAAATTTTATTTTCTCTTACGTGGGAAAATCTCTCTCTCTCTCTCTCTCTCTCTCTCTCTCTCTCTCTCTCTCTCTCTCTCTCTGTCACTATCTCCTTCTCTTGTAAAATGGTTCTGTATGCCAAATCGTACTGAATATAGTTTGTAACGACAAATTATATTTTGATTTTTATAAATTCTGTTAACTTCAGAATTGTGACAAGTGACTCTGTTTTTTTTAGTTCGAACAAAAGAAATGATGGCAAAATAGGGTTCTTTACGAACAACCTCGAAGCTATGTAGATATAAATAAAATATATCGTCACTTCTGCATAAAAAGGCAATATCCATCGCCTCTTTAAAAAATATGCTATGCGCATACCAACATTTTGCTTGAATTTCAGTTAACATAACCATGAAAATATTCACGGTATTTAATTGAAAAACGGAAATAAAAGAATTATATATATATATATATATATATATATATATATATATATATATAAGTATTGTATGTATATTATATTGTACATGTGATATATACATATTTTAAATACGGTTACTACTGCGTAATATTGTATTGGCGTGTATCGGCGGTTGATTACAATATGCCGTTGCCTCAAGACGAATTTTATACGCAGTTGTGTGTTCGGATGATAGAATGTAATGTCGAGGTATCTCTGGGCGATTTCTACGAGGAATATTGTATTTAGTTAATGGAAAACGAGATTCAGGTATGAGGAAATCAACTTCTATGGGGAGATTCATGTTGAGACGGTACACTTTCCGAACGACTTCTACGGGGAGTATCGTCTTTAGTCGTTAGGAAGCGATGCTAGCTTTCTCGGGCCGACTTCTACTTGGACTATCGTGTTTAGTTGGTAGGAAACGAAATTCAGGTATATCAGGTCAAATTCTACGGGGAGTTTCGTTTTCAGATGATAGAATGCGATTTCCAGGTGATTTGGAACGACTTCTACGGGGAGTGTCATGTATAGTTGGTGGGAAACGATATCCAGGTATGTCATTACGACTTCTATGAAGAGATTAGTATTCTATCATTCGAATACGCACACTCCCAGTAAGAGTCGTCCTGGGGTAACTGGAAATTGTATTCTACCTCTCCAACACAAAAATCTCTATAGCAGTCGTCCCGAGATATTTCCTATAGTCCTAACATGATGCTCTCTGTAAACGTATAAAAAGAAGTTTATATATAAAGAGTATAACGGTATTATTATTCGGTAAAGTGGGGGTAACTGTAAGAGGAGAAAAATTACATATTAGGATAACGGTAACTCGGATTATAAGGTAATTAAAGGTAATTAAAATTTTGAGGCAAGGTGTAGTATCGGAGAAATAACAAAATTCGTCATATCATTAGTGACATTTTTGTTATTATTTAAAGTTTTTTTAACTTCCATAGTTTCTAAACTATCTAATCTTTTACTTTTGTTGATATTGTGTAATAATTTGCAATTATTAACATGTAATTGATGACAATTATTAATGCAATGTTCAGAAATACCTGTAGTATTTTTATTAAACGCTATCGAATATATATGTTCTTTAATTCTAGTTTTTATTGAACGGCCTGTTTGACCAATATTAATTGCATCATAGTCTAAACAAGAAATTTCAGAGACACCACTTTTTTTGGAAGTTTCAGTTTTTTCTTTATTGTTAACTAATAACCTTTTAAGATTATTTTTATTTAAATTAATTGTACGGATATCTATATTTAAACAATAAACAATATTTAAACTTACAACTGGTACATGATTAATATAACAATATGTGTCATTTTTTGTTTTTGGACATGCATAAAAATGTTTTTGAAGTAATCTAAAACGTTTTTTGACTAATAAATTGACTATAATATGTTCATCAAATCCATTCTTTTTAGCTAAAGTTTTAATAATACTTAATTCATTAGTAAAATTAAGTTTATTTAAGGGTAAGGAAAGTGATAAGAGAATGGAAAGCACTAAATTTAATATTGTTGGATTGATTAGAATCAAAAGGTGTCAAAACATCTGTAAAAGTTGGTTTTCTGAAGATGTCGAAAGTGAGTTTATTATTGACTCAATGTATTGATAAGTCGAGGAAATTAAGGCAATTTGAATTTTCCTTTTCTAAAGTAAAATTAATATTATTATGAAAAGAGTTTAAAAGTGTTAAAAATAAATCTAATTGTCTATCTGTGCCTATCCATAAATAAAAAATGTCATCGACATATCTAGACCAAAAATTAACATTATTAAGTAACAGAGATTTACTTTGAAATAAGATTGTTTCAAAGTCAGCCATAAATATCTCGCTTAATAAGGGTGATAGAGAGCCCATAGGTAATTCTAATTGTAAGTAATATTTGTTGTTAAATCTAAAGTAACTTTATTTTAAACAAATATTTAATAAAAGTAAAATTTCTTCTTTTTCAGTATTTGATAAATTAATATTATTCTTTAATATTTTTGTTATAATATTAAATACAATTTTTGTTGGAATAGAAGGAAATAAATTGATCATGTCAAAAGAAATCAATTTTTTATTGGGTGGTAAATTTAAATTAACTAACTTTTTTGTTAAATGTAAAGAGTTTTTTATGGCAAACTGTGAATTAAAATTTAACAATTTAGGCAACAAAGAATTTAATTTTTTACATAATTTATAGGCTGGAGCATTCACATAAGATACTACTGGGCGCATAGGTAAATTTTCTTTGTGTATTTTAGGGAGTGAATATAAAATTGGTACTTGTGGGTTCATACATTTAAGAAAATATTTTTCACTATCCTGGAAAACAGAACAAGATTTTAACGTTCTTATAAGATCAGTTTGAAAATTATTAGTTGGATCTTTATTAACAATTCTACAATTATCATTTTCAATTAAATTTAAAGTTTTTTTAATATAGTCTGATTTTTCTAAGATTGTAATTGTGTTACCCTTATCGGCTTTACATAGAATTAGATTATTATTGATTAATTTTGATTTAATAGAACTAATTAACTCTTTTTCTAGAGGATTATTATTTATTAACGTGAAAGTACTATATTATTAACGATAAAGTACTATTACTATACATCACAGCTCGTGACGTAGGCAAATGCGCACACTAATTTATGCTGACATAGCATGACGTTGCGTTAGCGAGTTAGTGTAGTAGTTGAACCGATTGAGGGCGTACGCTCCCGGCGCTCGAAAATCGTTGAGCCTTTCCTATTACGCATCGATAATCTCTCCTTATTATCTCTGCTAGTATCATAGTCAATTTGTATTTAAAAAATATTTACTATTTTGTTGAAATAATTTTCAGATTTATATTAAAAAAATATATATAAAAAAAAGTTTACAGTTCAATAGTTATATATTAAAAAACAATCGTTCAAGTCCACTTAAGATGCTTATATTTTTCTATGTAAAATATCAAAGACAAAAATATGTTCCTGTATTAGGTGCCATCAACAAAATATTGTATAATTTTAACACATCCACCTTTAATTTAATCTTGCGCTGACAAATCGTTTATACAATATATGAAAATTTGTATCTACAGTCAATGAAATGTTCCCCTCCCCCTATAAAAAACTTTCCATAATATCATAAAAAGTAAAAATTTTCAGACGAGTAGGCTTTATAATATTCATTCGTAATGAAATTTCACACCCTGTCATTGTTCTTCAAGTTTAATCGAACACTGTCATAACGAGTTTGCTCTGCTCATTCTAATATAAAACATATTTAGTACATATGTAAACATAATCCCGCGTTTAAAGCTACGGTAATGTAGAGAAGGTTGGGAAATCAGTTTTCTACAGACAAGTACATTTGTCGCAGTTCATTCGAATTAATGTTAGCTTTGACAACTAAAAACATAACGATTACTATATAAGGATAGAGATCCGTTGGTTTAAATTGAACTCCGTTCCTAACTAATACGTTTAAAAACTAAGGCATAAAATTGCTCATCTAGACGGTGATTAGTTAAAACAATGGCAATGCTAATTCTATCACATTGAGCTCCATATATTCCCATACTATCATTTAGCAGAAAAAATGTGTCTTCAGTTCATAAAGTAAATAATTAATTTTGTATTATTATTAACTATGCTAGAAGCACTCTAATAGATTTTTCATTTTTGATCTTTTTTAACGAAAGAAAAAAAAATCTTCCATCAACTGACTTTGGTGGATTATTTTTCTTGTTTGCAAATGGTTCATACTTTGTAAGATCTAACATTTAAATTTCTCATTTTGTAAAATACAAAATATTTATAATTTAATCTATTTTTAAAACAATTTAATTGTACTTATGTCTGCCCATATACAAATTAATAAATATTTTTTGTAGTCTCTGATGAGGAGCCGTAGCGAGCTCGAAACGTTGGACAAGTCTTCAATTAGGTAAGGGTGTTGGGGACAGTCAGACTGCACTTTACTAACAAAGAATTTTTTCAGCTAATATTTTATTTTCAGATTAGTCTACGGGGGTGAATGTAAACAAGGACAGTCTGACTGTCATTATAATTTTAATTTAATTTTTAATTTAATTTTTATTTTATTTTTTATTTTTATTTTTTGTTTCCCGGTTAAGATTCAACTCGTCAGCCAACATACAAAAGGTTAGTCGCCAGTCTTGACGAATAAGGGCGTGGACGCGCTACACATTCACGTCGGTTTGCACATGAATTGGCCTTCCACTACGCACCTCGACTTTAACGCTCTCACGGCCTTTTCTAAAATCGGTATGCCATCGAAGCACCTGACTACGACTCAGGGCATTACTACAAGGTCTTAATCGAGAGAGTATGGATCTACTATTACGGTGGCGGAGTTAGAGGTTCGTATTATTACCACAGGCTGAAAAATAAAATCAGTCGCATTACTTACTTGTCTGACCTCGTATGTATAAATGTTTTATCAGCACAAGATTTATATGAAAGGTAGATGTCTTCAAATTATAAAATTGTTTATGTTAAGCATCATATATAGAAACGTATTTTTGTCTTGGATATCTTACATAGAAAAATAGAAGCACCTTAAGTAGATTTAAGTGTTTGTTTTTTTTAATATATCAATCTGAAATTTTAAACTTTTTTTTATTTCTTTTATTCATTTATCTATTTTCTTTATGTTGGAGTATATAAGAGAAAGAAATAAGCAGAGTATATATAAGCGAACTAATCTTTATTAAGCAGGTCTGTATAACAAGAGATGTCTAATCGAACTGATCAGCGGCGAGGCAGCGCTGAGCTGCCGACCAGCCCTCACACATGCACACATATGCAGGGCCGCTAGTTTTACTAAGTGCGTTAAGCTAACGCCCCTTCATACCAACACTTTAATTTAAACCTATATATTATTTAAATAAAATAGTCAATGTTATTAAAAATAAAAAAATAAATGATCTTTAAAAAGTAAGATATACTTCTTTGGAAAATTTTCTTGACTCTTTAGAACCTTGGATTAAAACGATCTAATTTGCATACAAATCGAAAATGATACTAGTAATATTGGTATTCTACATTTCTAAAGAATGATATTCATAATTAAAGTATATTATTTTAGACTTAGAGTATATATATATTTAAATTCACTAATATATTTGTTCACTTATAAACTTTGTGAAAACGGGCCTAGCAAGTTCATACCTACTTTTTTAATAATAATGAATTATCAGAAAAAATAGCAGAAGAATTTTCACCTAAAAACATCGATGGTTCAAGATAATTAACTCTTTTTACGTATGCACATGTGAACTAAATGATGTGAAAATAAACTCGGCTATTGGTAAATGATCTCATTACTTTATTAAGCTGCATTTCCGTTAAAACTATGTATTCTTATGATTTTTTAGAGTTTTAGATATATTTATGTAAACTATACATGCTGTGATATATAGAGATGCATATAAAATGTACTTAGCCATTTGTGTTAATGATACATTGTTTTGAGACGTTATTGTATGTATTTTTGTCTTAATCTTTTACTGAATTTAGAAAAATTTTTTATAAAATACATGACGAGATGTATTTAAAATTCTTACTATGCTAAAGCACATCAAACTCGCCTAACTATTTTACTTTTGTTAAAAGTTATATATTTCTAATATATTTTTTTTAATAAAAATGCTGACTACTTTAAATAAAATTTTTATTCAAGGAGATATTATGTAAAATATAAATATATTATTCAATAAATAATATATTTTTTACACACACACACAGGCGCGCGCGCGCACACACACATATATATATATATCATTATATATTAAAAATAAAAACACAGAATATAAAAACCGCCCTCATAGCAAGTATGCTTTAGTAATTCGTTAAATAATAATTATTAATTAAATTAATCGATTATTTAAGTTATTGCATATAAATTAAAGATAGAATATTTTTTCAGAGTATAATATTTATATTAAAACGTAAAAATAATTATGTAACAGTATAACTATCAGCAGTATTTTTTAAAATTCTGTATTAAAATTTTTAATAAATATAAATTTATTTATATATGTAAAACATGCCAAAAGTGGGACAATGAATATAATTGTTTGATGGAGAAGGATAGTCCATCAAATTACATCGAACGCTCGTGCATAACCTCATATTATTAAACTAAAGTGTCTTACTATACTATATATTATTTACTATACTATACATATGACTTAGTGCTGACTTTTACTACAGTTTGGAACGTCTTAATGCTGAAATTTTTGCTGTGTATTTGCTATTACTAGATATATATAGAAAGAAGTGTTTCTGACTATTTTCTATAGTCACACACGGAGTTTTATATTAAATACTGCTTTTTAGCCAAAAATACCGACGGGAAACGATTCCTTAGGTTATAAATAGTAGATTTGAAAATTCGAAATTTCAATTTAGAAGTAAATAGTGTGCGGCCGCGCCATGCCCGTGGTTCTTAAACTCGCCTTCGTGGCGCTAGCTCGCCACATGTTACCTAATATATGCCATTATACGTTTATGACATTATATGTGTGATTATTTGATACGATATTATTTGTGAAGTTGTATAGTACAGTATATTTTACTATATTTAAAATATAATAGACATATGATCGAAATATTATAATCCTCCAATTTCTTGGAATGATTTGTTTTTTTTTTGCGAGCGGCACTTGGCGGTCCGTTGATTGTAATCTATTCAGAATTTATACCTCGGTCAGTGCGTCTCTAGCAGTAAATAAATAAAGAAGTAATAAGTGTTTCTCGAATCGTTATATATAATACAAACTTAAAAGTGAATTTTTATCGTATAATTCTATTTCTTAAACCAGTAAATAAATCTAAAAAAAACGTGACTGGATAGATCAAAGCTTAATGTAGAGGCTTACGATGGCTCGATCGTTAGAGTGAAGGACTAGTAATTTGGTGATCCGAGTTCAAATCCCGGTCTCGGCAGATTGACATAAGCACCGCTGTAATAATTTACATGTGCTTTTGTTTACAAACAGATCGTCAGACCTCCGTCTCTGATTAGCACGGATATTAGGAAGCATAAATAAAGCGACGTTAAATAACATAAAAAAAAGATAAATGCAATTGGGACATATGTAAAAATATGTAACTATATTTTAATAAAAATATTTTTCTTATAAAAATTTTAGTTTTATAGTGCAAAACAAAAATTTAAATTTTCAAAAATATAGAAATTAACTAAGCAGTAGTGCAACAGTATTATTAAGGAGGTGCAGCACTAGTATCGTGCAAAAGAATAATCTGTAAGATGTTTTAGACAATGACAAAGATTTGAAAAATTGTTCATTTTTTATTGTGTTAAAAGATTAAACTTATTTTGATGCTTTTTCATTAGCGATGTATATTCTTGAAAAAAAATATTTTGTAGTGATGTATTTACGATTATTAATGTCAAATATAAGTATATAAAGTTTATAGTATATGTTTATTTCATATATATAAGTTTCATAGTATATACATTTTCTTTAATAATAGGTGTTACTATATTTTTCATATGATACAAATTACTTTTTAATTTGATTTCTTAAGTAACATTCTATATGATTTTTTTTCGGATAAAAGATTTTCCGAGAAATTTTAGTCATCAGATAAGGATGAATTCAACAATTCAATAAATGGTTCTTTAGATAGTAGTGAAAATCGTAGCTTCGATGAAAATACTCAATTGGCAGCCGACAAGATTTCGAGCGAGATGTTATGAACAAAAGATTTGTAATCAAGGTCTCAAAATTTAATGTTTCCCAATTTATCTGGTAAAATTTTTTATTCCCATTATTATTTCTTAAGCCATTAATAATAATTCTTACGTAATTTAGTAATATTGAGCTCAATTGCTATAGATGTTTTTAATAAAGATAATATACCAATTCTAAAAAATAATACTTTTGACAGTATTATTTGAATATTATAAGTATACAAATTTTTTTCAAAATACGCTGCTTGTCTGCACTGCAATGCTTGGCTTAGAAATTGAATTGAGAAAACATTTAAAAAAATCTATAAGCTTTTCAGGAAAGGATTTCCGGAATTTAAAACAGATAGGGCGGAGAATATTTCCTAATATTCACCATCGAGCAAGTATCCGGATTATCAAAATAATTGCTCGCATGAGAAGCGAATTTTGCAATGAAACATGTACGCATCTCCATAGACAACAACACAAATTTAATATATGTAATAAATTAAGGCGTTTAGGACGATTAAAGCCTTGAGATAATAGAAGCTATTGAATCATGAGCAGGGTATCTTGATAATAATCGAAACGCAGAATTTTTAAAGTATCCCACTTTAGCGAAAAACCTTGTAAAGCAACTCTTGTAGAGTAAGTGGCAGGAATTTATACTGTACTGTGCTTACGTGAAAATAATTTATCATTGAAGCAACCGTAAAAAGTTTTCTTATATTTTTCAAAAACGATTATCATAAAAGTTTATTAAGAATGGCTGCTGAGTCACACGGAAAACATAAAAGAGCAAAAAAGCAGGTTTTACCTTTGAATTCTGATATACAGAAGTTTTACAGTTATTTGTCCAAGGAATGGCAGGTGCTATATATTTGAAGCTTTTAAAAGCAACATTAACTTAATTACAAATATTTAATAGAAAAAGACCGGGGAACGTAGAACTTATTTTTATAGAAAAATTCGATAATTGCGATAAACTTTAGGAAATAATCCCTACGGAATATAACCAATTACCCTAGAATTTTCAAGATGTCGTGAATGAGTAATCAAGTCTAATACACACGAGAGGTAAATGGGCGAATAACTTAAAGTTAGTGGTATCAGCAGATGTCGACTAATGTATGCAAAAAGTAATACAGCTTACAACAAAACTTAAGATAAGTCTTAACAATGACTATGTTTTTGCATTGCCAAATACTGCACTATGATCTATTCGTCGCCCTAGCGGATATACGTTATTATGCCGCTTCTCCGAATGCTGTGGAGCAAAATAGCCAAAATTGTTAAGAGTAACACAACTACGCAAGTATCTAGCAACAGCGTGTATAGAACTGAATTTAAGTGATGCAGAATTAACAGACTTAGCTTCGTACATGGAGCATCACGTTAACATTCACAAAAGCCATTATCGAAAACACATCGTAAAACGTGATTTTCCTTAGTTCTTGAAATTTTTTAATAAAGCTATAAAATGAAATGAAAAAGAAACGAGATCGCTTGATATAGAATACATAATTTCTTTTCCCATTAATTTTGTTATTAAATTAAATGTAATTAACAAAAAAATTTTCTTTTGATCAACACACTGAAATGAACCACAACAACAATCAATTCAATCCAGGTAAACTATTTATTATTCTTATTATTTATTTCTAACATTTACTATTTTTTCAATCTTTAGAGGTATTCAATTCATCAGAAGTGTCTAATGGATGTAGAAAATTAACCCTGTATAATGGTAAGATAATTAGAAAAAATGATATAGTTTTTATTTTTCCTAAAATATTAATTAATAAATATTTTTTTATTGGTCTTACAGTCCAATCAATTCAATCTAACAATAAAATGAAAATAAAAATAAAAAATAAAAATAAAAATAAATAAAAAAAAGATAAAATAAAAATTAAAAATAAAAATTAAATTAAAAATTAAATTAAAATTATAATGACAGTCAGACTGTCCTTGTTTAAATTCATCCCCGTAGACTAATCTGAAAATAAAATATTAGCTGCAAAAATTCTGTGTTAGTAAAGTGCAGCCTGACTGTCCCCAACACCCTTACCGAATTGAAGACTTGTCCAACGTTTCGAGCTCGCTACGGCTCCTCATCAGGGACTCAAAAACACTTCTTTGCACTTTACTAACAAAGAATGTTTTCAGCTAATATTTTATTTTCAGATTAGTCTACGGCGGTGAATGTAAACAACAATCTGACTATAATTATAATTTTAATTTAATTCTTAATTTAATTTTTATTTTATTTTTTTTATTTATTTTTATTTTAATTTTGATTTTGATTTTTATTTTATTTTTAGATTGAATTGATTGGACTGTAAGACCAATAAAAAAATATTTATAAATTTGTATATGGGCAGTCGACATAAGTACAATTCAATTGTTTTAAAATATTAATGAATGAGTATTTCCAGAAAATGTAAATCAGACTAAAAATACATTTTTATCTTTAGAAATCATACAAGTGAAACTTTCAAGACAGTTAAGGTGGAAAGAAAAAGAAACGCTAATTGCACGGAAGTATTTTTCGAATGCATTTAGAAGCCAAACATCGCAAACAAAATCAGATACAATTAGAAAAATGATGCACAAAAACCCAACACTTTTTAAGAGTCGGAATATTTCATCAATTCGAACATGGCTTCATAATTAGCAGAAAATAATTTATGCATGCGATAATATAATTTGTTTATTATATAATAATATTAGTAACGTAATTTATGGCTTTATGTAATATAATATACTCTCTCCAATTGAAAACTGGAACTGCCCAAAAATATCACTCTATCTTTTCTTTTTTCATGCCGTTAATATAATCGAATGACCATTGACTGAGCAACAATTGCACGTATTGCCAAAGCTATTTGTAATTTCGAGAAATGGATATTGACTTTTAGACCTAACTTTTCCTGATCATTAACGACATACTACTGTATATAATTACATCGTGATTACGGCGTATATAGATTTATAATTTCACGCACATATGATATATGGAATATTATTACGAGGGTGGATTGAAAAGTTTCCGGCCTGACCAAGAAATGGCGCCACTAGGCCTACGTTGAGGTGGCATTCTATAATACCATCCTTAGATAGTTTGTAGCTATAGTTTCAGTCCTATCGCCATGTTAGTTTAGGTTTGAGAGCACGCTGAACAAGACGCCTCTGTGTTTTTCAGAAAAATGGGAACGCTCGAAAATCGTGCTGTCATCAAATACATTTATTTGAAGGGGTTAACGGCGAAGGAAATTAAAGAAAACATGCACCCAACACTGGAGACATCCTTCCCAGCATATTTAACCGTTAAGCAGTAGGTTTCTGAGATTAAAAAGGGTCGTGTGAGCACCTCTGATGAGCCTCGCTCAGGACGCGACCATTGAGGTCACCACTCCAGGTATGATCGAGAAAATCCATCAAATAGTGCTGAAAGACCGCGGATTAAAAGTGCGTGAGATAGCCGAGACCTGTAAGATGTCATATGAACGTGTACAAAATATTTTGCACCAACATTTGTATATGGAAAAATTCTGTGCGAGATGGGTGCCGCGTTTGCTAACAGTCGACAAAAATTGATTCAAAAGAACATTTCTACCGCCAATTTCGCGTTGTATATTCAAGCGAATTTTTGCGTTGATTCGTAACCGTTGAAGAAACTTGGGTCCACCACTACACGCCTGAAACCAAACAACAGTCTAAAGAGTGAATTGGACCAGGAGAACCAACCCCAACGTTTGAGCCACGAAGTGAAAATTCAACGACCTCATCTGGCGAAGAAAAAAATGTTGTTTCATCACGATAACGCACGAGCGCACACGTCAATCGTTGTGATGGCTAAAATCAATGATCTGAAGTTTGAATTAATGCCGCACCCTCCCTACTCTCCATACCTAGCTCCGAGTGACTATTATCTGTTTTCTAACCTCAAAAAATGGCTTGGCGGTAAGAGATTTACGAACAATGAAGAAGTAATCGAAGCTGTAAATGGGTATTTTGAGGAGCTTGATGAATTAGTCTATAGAGATGGCATTACTAGACTAGAACACCGCTATGAGAAATGTCTCAGCCTTGGAGATTATGTTGAGAAATAAAAAAAAATTCTTAAAAACGTTATTTTTCTTGGTCAGGCCGGAAACTTATTAAACCACCTTCGTATATACTATATTATATTTTATTGTGAAAAAGTAATATTGATTTATCCTTTAAGTTTGCTTTATATGTAGATGTAACACTTTTCTATTAAATTCGATAAATAATTAGCTCAAATAAGAGTAAGACATACAAATTAAATTCAATGATATATTAATAACTCTTTTAGAAATAGAAAGAATTAATGGAATTAATTTCATTAAAATATTGTATACTTATTGAATATTAACACGTTTGATAAATAATTAATATAACAATTTAGTCATTTTTAATCAACATTCATAATTGGATAGTTCTCATGACTAGAAAAATAATGCATATAGGGATCTTCTATATAGGTTATAAAGTAGGTTATAAGTGTTTATACATAACTGTTGTACTATATTTTATAATTCCATAGTAGATTAAACAATAGAATAAATGCGATATAATTGTTTTTTTTTTACATTGAAATTAAACATATAGTGTAAGAAAAAAGAATTTAAATACAAATAATTTTCTGAACAAATCTATTTCTCTCAATAATTGTTATACATGTATTTTGTTTAGAAATTAGTGAATATCATTAATGGACTTTCTTCTTATCGCATTTAATTTTTATTATTTTGTTGCCCTCTTTATGATTGCTCACATTTCAATATTACAAAATAAGTTTTAACAGCTTTAGATTCAGGCATGCAATGCAAACGTAAATTAGTATTAATTTTTATAACAATTTATTAACAGCAATCTCCTCTCATAAAACCCTTTTGATAATGCAGAGCGAACTGCAAGACGCTTTTTTTATAGGTTATAGCATATGTTTTGGTGTTATCATCGATATAATAATATGTTATAACATATGTAACTTCAATTTTATCAAAATTTTTTTAAAGTATTGTTAAATTATCAAATTGATAAAATAATTGGGGAATTACATGATTACATGCTAAGATTAGTAGAACTTTTATACTTCTATATAGTTTTATGCATTTCAATTTACTTTTCTGTATATACCTTTCAATAAAATCATAATAAAACATAAAAATACCAAACAAACTGTGCCAAAGTACAATTTTTAATGTGTACTTTTCTAATATATAAAAAGGTGATTTACTTTTGAAGCTATTAACGAATCGGAAATAATGAAATAATTTTAAGGGAGTTTATCCGATTTTTGACTAAATTATATGTACATAAAATCAATAAGCGATCACTAGAATATGCGATTTCAGCTAATTAATGCCCGATTCGTGATCCGCATCCCAAAGAACCCTTTTATAACACATTTGACGATGATACAAGTAAAAATGCGAGTAATGTTTGCGCGCCTCCTGAAACATGTAATTTCGGTGCACATATGCTAGATTGACAATCCGCATCCCTGATAGTCACACACTAGATTTGATGATTATATAACAAAAATACGAAAAAATTTCGCCCCCAGGAATGTACAATCTCAGTAAAATAATGCCAGATTGGCAGGCCACAACTCCTAGAACTCGTTTACAACAAATTTGACGATGATATAGCTAAAAATGTGGAAAATATTTGCACGCCCCCTGCAATGTTCAATTTCAGTATACTAATGTCAAATTCGTGATCTGCTTCTTTAACAAACCCTAAATATCTAAGTTTCACATAGTAATAACGAAAGATGCCAAAAACTGACAAACTCCCTCTAGAATGTATAATTTGAACAATCTAATACTATATTGTTGATTACTAGGCACCTTTTATTACCAATTGTCTCTTTCGATATAACTGGACATCCTATATTATCGTCCACCAGCAACATCGTAACACCAGTAACTGGGTGGTAGAAGTTTCGCCCAAAGTGTTAGAACTTTTACTGGAGAGGACGAGAGTCTTCGTCGAATGGCTTTTTTGTAAAATTCAGGATAATGTTAGGGTAATCAGGTGCTACAAATGCCTTGGTTACGGACATGTTTCCAAGTTTTGCAAAAATGAACAAGGCTGTTCTCATTGGCCCAAAGCGGCCATGGCAGCAAAGATTGTGCACACAAAGACAAACCGCCCAAATGTGCTAATTGCAAAAAATCGAAGAAGCCTCATAACCACGGCTCCATGAACAACAAATGTCCTGCGTACATGGCTGTCACGGAGACGTCGATAAACTCAACGGATTATGGACAGTAATGCGCGAAGGTATCAAAGTGGAACTGTTCTGCGCTTTGCGCAACTGAACGCTAGAAGAGCACGCAGGGTTACTCCAGAAATAAGATCAAAATGTGTGGAAAGAAGAGTAGACATCCTGTTTCTCCAGGAGCGATACCAGCGCAGTGGCCGAATGGAGGGTTTAGAACTGCGCACGAGAATAGTATATGTGGATGGGCATATCCCCTGGGCGACTGTAACAGTCCTCAATCCTAAGGTGACCGTGCTAAAACTAATACACCTAATAAATACACACTTCGCAGTAGCGGAGGTGAGATTGCGTTCTTTATCGATGTATGTGGTCAGTAGATACTTCCAGCTGAGCCACGAAATAGGGTGCACGTTATGTCGTTGAATAAGGTGCTGCACGCACTTCGGGGAAGGATGGTGCTAATTGGTGTCGATTCCCATGCCAGATCCCCCCGTGGGGATCTGATCGCACCGACCACAAATGGGAGGAAGTTGGAGAAGGAAATGTGGACGTAGCTCTTGTTTCCACGAATCTCGAGACACTCATCACAGAATGGGCCGTCAGAATGAACCGGACCTCGAGTGATCAAGGAATGATCACGTTCCACCTTAATGGAGCAGGCACATCTGCAAGCTCAGGTGCTACAAATCGAGGACATAAGCTAAAGCGATACTCCATACAGAAAACGAACTGGAGTATCTACTCCGCTATACTCGTGGACGAATGACACCAGGTCCCTAAAGAAATGCCTGGCTCCAAAATGGAGACAATTGAGAGAGTTCGCTCATTGACAGCCACTTTGAGGAAATCGTGCAATGCTACCATACCGAGGAGTAGGGTAGCTGCTAGGAGGATTCCCTTGTGGAACCCTGAGCTAGATCGGATGAAAAGGGTCACAAATCGAGCCGGTCGAGTATTCCAGAAAGAGCGTGATCCCGTCAGATAGGAGCACCTCATGAAAGAATACAAAGCGGCCAGAAAGGAGTATGTCCATAGACTCAGGCATACTAAAGAGACTAAATGGCAAGACTTTGTCAGAGTTAAGGGTTATTAGAACCCTTGGGGCATGGCTTACCGGCTACAATTAGATAAGCAGTTCATAAAGGAAGTTGCTTGCAACGTCCGTCTGGATGATTGCATCTACACGACGGACTGGGTGAGCACTGCTAAGGCAGTACTTAAGACCCTGTTCACTCCAGATAATATACAGGGCGAAACGCAAGAGAAAAAAGATATGAAGTACTTGACGAACACCTTCCTGCTTGTAGGGACAGAGGGTGAATTTAATCTTGCTGAATTGGATTTGGTCTTGGTCAAGATAAAGCTGAGTAAAGCCTCTGGCTCTGACAGTTTCGACTTGGCCATCATTGGAACAGCACTGCCGACCATAAGGTAGAATGTGATCAATATATACAATTCGTACTTGAGATTATCGGTCTGCCCCAATGAGTGGAAACTTGGTCCAGTCGTCACAATCCGAAAGGGCGAAGATAAAGAAGTTGAGGACCCAGCGTTCTATAGGCCCATGTGTCTATTGTCAATACTCGGCAAAGCCCTTAGAGCTCTAATACTGAACACATTAAACAAGATCATTGAAACGAAGTTATTTCCAAAACAATATGACTTTAGGAGAGGGCGATCCACAGAGGACGCCATAGTTCACTTGCGTAGGTATGTGAGTGAATCGAGTAAAAAATATGTTGTAGCAATCTTTCTGGACCTTAAGGGCGCCTTTGGCAATGTCTGGTAGCCCGCAGTACTAACAGCATTGAAAAGCAAAGCGTATCCCAGGGGTCTCTATAAACTAATAAGAGCTTACCTAAAGGGCCGTCGAGTCCTCATTCAAAATGGCTTTCAAGGAAGTAAAACTTGCGATCAGTAAGTGATGCCCGCAGGGATCCGTACTGGGCCCAACTCTGTGGAAACTTATCCTTGATCCTCTTCTTTGGTAGCTCTCAAGACTAGGGTGTGAAATAATTGGCTATGCTAACGAAATCGCGCTCTTAGTCGAGGGAGACTCGCGTAGAGAGATCGAAAGGGTAGGCCATAGTTGCAATGAAGAAGTGGAATCCTGGTGTCACCTCAACAAAATGAGGCTGGCATCTCATAAATGTAGTATGTTGATCTTGAGAGGCCACCTTCACCCGAAAGTCCCCCCTCAGATTAAAATCGGCAGCTCGAGGGTGAAGAGATTAGAAAGCGTACGATACCTTGGAATCCGCTTCGGCGAACATCTTATAATCGGCTGCCATTTGAAAGCGGTACAATCCAAATGTGTGGATTTGTTTAACAAGATTGGATGCCTGGCAAGATGGGAATGTGGCCTTAAATTTAAGGCGCTTAGTACTATATATACCGGGCTTTTCACACGTATTGCTGTCTCTGCCGCGGCAGGTTGGCACGATTTGATGTGTGTTGAACAGCAACGCAAGTTGGCAACTACTCAAACGCATAAGCTCATTAGAGTCACAGGTGCATTCAGGACCACCACGACACACGTTCTAGCAGTGATAGCGGGAAAACTCCCCATCGTGCTAGAATACGGAGAGCGTAGAGCGGAACTGTACACAAACCGTAAAAATTCAGCTTACTTGAAGACCAACGTCGTACCACGCAGCAGATATCAGAATGATATCTCGATCACTGGCATAAAATCTGGAATATCTCGACAGAAGGTAGGCTGACACATTCTTACGTACCTAGTGTCAGAGATAGGATAGAGGCAGATTGGATTAGACCGTCGCGATCGCACATCCAATTCCTCAGTGGGCATGGAGACTTCGGGTCAGATTTCTCACATATTTATCTGAGAGAGAGAGAGAGAGCGATACATGCTCATGTAGAGAGACAGATACACTAGAGCCCGTACTGGTCGTCTGTCCCAAATATGAGGAGATCAGGATCGGGTTCCAAAGAGAAAATAACACCTCTATTGAGGTCCGAGCTCTATTAAGCCAGGCGAATTACAAGGCCTTCGAAAATCTAGTCAAAGAACTCCTCCAGACCAAGGAGTCACTCGAAGTGTGGTATGAATGGTAGAGAATCTGCTAGAAGCAGATATTACAGAGGAACATGAATAGGTAGGTAGGGAACTGGCAGTTTGAAATTGACGGTCAATTTATACATAAAAGCAACTAATCATATACTGGCAAAATATTATACATATATATATATATATATATATATATATATATATATATATATATATATATATACACACATAAGCAAAGATATTTTATTCCTATTTAAGTGGACCGGCACTTTACACCGGTCCACAAATCAGCAAATAAGAAACTGCAATATGAACAAACCAGCCTATACACTGGTTAGGAAGTCTCGTCTGGATTAACACAGTGCAATAAACAGTGGTTCGGAACCCACTATAAACTGTAGGTCCACAAAAGTCGCAATGATGTACAGATCTGCAACAAAAAGAAAAGGTCAGCAAAAATTAAAAATTTTGGAGCACAACCGGCCGATAAAGTGATCTTGGTGCGGTCGTGAAAGTTTATGTGTAACAAAGCATAACTGAGTGACCTTTTTTTTAAGGCGGTTGATCTGCACTGAATGGAAGCCGGGTGTCTGGTTCGTTCGGACTCGGTCACCCGGGTCATATGCCCGCAGTAAGCTCGCGAACTCTTATGCGTGCAGATGGTTATTGGTGCGAAAAACAAAATCTCACGTGGATTAGGCGATCGCCGAACTAAAATGAGATTTCGGTTATTCGGTCTTGCACGTAACACAGCAGAATCGTAGCTACTGTCGCACGAGACGCCTGCTTCACCCCCCCTTTCGCTCTCTCTCACTAGTATTAGTGCGTCGACCTGTAATATAACTATACAAGTAAACATACATATAAATAATAATGATGATTTTATGACATACGTATATCTATATACAGGCTATGACGGGAGAGCATAATGACGTGGGATAGCAAACGTAAGCGGCGCTTGCGATCCCCGTCACAATATACATATATATATATATATATATATATATATATATATATATATATATATACATATTGTGACGAGGAACGCAAGTTCCCGTTGCTCTCTCTCTAGCCGTAGCATGTACATATGTATTTGTATATTTATATGTAGAAATGTTTATCTGTTGCAGGCCGACGCACAACCACCGGCGGAGAGGTAAGTGAGAGAGAGAACGGGGAGTGGGGAGAGACAGCCACGCGCGCGAATTAGGCAGAAAGAAAGAGAGCCGCGAGGAGAAAACAACGCGTACCGGCCTTCTACGCACGTCGTCCGTGTCCTTTTTTTTCCCGGTTGCTACCGCCGTGCCGCGACGAATCGTGTGTGGGAACCAGCCTTGTGTTCCAAGGTTCCCCCCCCCGCCTCGTACCTCGTCCTCGGGGAGAGTGGCCGGTTTAACACGCTCGTGGTGTTACAGTGGTGCGAGGGTGTGCAGTGTACCCGCGCCGAATACGAGCTCGAGCGGACGAACTGTCGTCCGCCCCATCTACGCGGAATAACCGCCCCATCCCGGGGCTCCCGGAGGTCAACGTCACCGCCGCCCCCGGCAAAGGAAGGCGCTATTGCGCTTTGAGAACGCGCTGCGAGACCTGCGGGCTCCGGCTCTCTGTAAGTGGCAGCTCCTTTTCTCTCTCTCTCTCTCTCTTCCCGAACGCCCCGCGCGCCGTCGCCTCGGCGACCCTCGGCCTGCGTCCCGCACGCCTCGTATATAGGCGCTGCCTTGTATTTGTATGTCTGGCACTGCGCCATTAAAGCTCATTTAAATTTTAATTATTTTTATTTTTTCATTATCATCAAGTGTGCTCCATTAGCCATCCTATTCCACGGGTAGTCCCAAACGCGATATTTCGCCCCGTCCTCGTGCTCGAGGCAGACACGCGCACCGTTACATGGCGCCCAACGCGATCTCGGGATCGCACTTTATATAAGAATATTTTATATATCTTTATATATATCATTACATATATACATTTTATAATATATGTGTAATAATATATTATATTACAGTGCCCCGGCGAATATTCGCAAGAGACGCGGATGCGCGAAAATAATTTAATAATTTTATCATAGTGAAAATTGTAATATTACAGAGTGCGAACGTACAGCACATCGCGAGTGTTTACGTTGCGAGTTCGTAGTTGTAAACACTCTCGAAGTCGACCAAGGCCAACGGCAATTCGGCGAAAGCGGCTGAAAAGCAGCACAAATGAAATATAATGCCGTATACGGTAATATAATATTTGTGCAGTTTTTCAAGCAAAACTAATTTTAAGTTAAATAGACACATATACATTAATTTATATAATATTGATATATATATATTAATTGGATGTAACTTTAAAATTTAGCTTAAATTAAATATGTGAATTCCATCTAAGCTAAACTAAAATTAATCAATAATTAATTTTTAAGATAGCGTAATATGAAAATATAACTGATATAAATAGATTTACATTCGCTATTATAATATAATAATAAATTTTCGCCGTTACAGGCATAAGGAACATTTAGTGTAAATTAAATGTAATTACAAGTTCTCTTCTTTACACATAGTCGACTATAAATAGCGAAGTCAGCGATCTGTGTATATTCACATACACACACCACCGCGACTCTACGCTGTACATACAGTGTACATGCGACTAACGCAAATTTTTCTTTGCTCTCAATTTAATTGGATCAAAATTGATTATTCCCTTTATGGTTTTCGCTTTCGGATCTTCATTTTGATATTGTAATATCTCTAATATTTTTGCAGTATAATTTAAAAATTAAAAATTTTTTTTTTTTTTTTTTGAAAACTAAAAATTAAAAATTTTTTTTTTTTTTGAAAACTAAAAATTAAAATTTTTTTTTTTTGAAAACTAAAATTAAAATTTTTTTTTTAAAACTAAAAATTGAAATTTTTTTTTTGAAAACTAAAATTAAATTTTTTATTTATTTTTTTTTTTTTGAAAACTAAAAATTAAAAATTTTTTTTTTTTGAGAACTAAAAATTAAATTTTTTTTTTTTGAAAACTAAAATTAAAATTTTTTTTTTTTTGAAAACTAAAAATTAAAATTTTTTTTCCCCTTTTTTTGAAAACTAAAAATTGAAAAATTTTTTTTTTTCTTTTTTGTGAAAACTAAAAATTTAAAATTTTTGTTTTTTCGAAAACCAAAAATTAAAGTTTTTTTTGGAAAACTGTAAAATAAAATTGTTTGTAGAAGTTATAAAAGAACTAAAAATAAACTATATTTTTATTTTTTTGTTTTTTTTGTGTTTTCTTTTTTTCTTTGTATTTTTGTATTTTTTTTACATTGCTTAAAAAATACAAAAAGGAAAAACTATTACAATTTCAAAATAAATCTTTTTTGGAAAATCGAGAATCCGAAAGCCGAAATAAGAATTTTGGGAAAATTTTTGGTAAATTTTTTGATAATTTTTGAAAATTGTTGAATTCTTTTTCTCTTATATTTTCTGGTTTTTTTTGCGTCAGTCACCCCTAATTTTTACGTTTTCGCCCTCGCACTCCACTATCTCTTGAGATTGTCGGCTTTTAATTATTTGCTTTTAATTATTTAATCGAAAACTTTGGCTGTAACGCTCTATTTTTCTCACGTTGTACATTTTTTCCGTTTGTTCGTTTGTCTTCTTCTAATTTTCAACGAAAAGAAATAAAAGATGGCAAATCCGCCAAACGAATTTAACGAATGGCTTCAAAGCCTATGTGAGGAAGAAACAAACCTAATTACAGCGGAACTAGAATTAAAAAATGAGGGTTCCCCATTTCAAAGGGCTGCTAGGCTATACCATAGATTAGCAGGAAATTATAGCCCAGGAGATTTTGTGGAATGCGAGAGTGACAGTGATAGTATAAAAACACGCGCGCGAAGAGATAAAAATCTGTTAAAGATAATCGTCACCTCGACAATGCGCGACGCAACAAAAACTTATATTTTGGATCGAATAGAAGCAACGGACACCGAACAAGCGGACGATTCAGCTGACCTACAGCAGGCTCGGGAAATTTACCCGAGCACAGATCACAGAAATAGCACAACAGCTGTCAATCACCAAATACAAAATTTGATCGACTTCAATTTGGCCGAGATGAACAGGCATGAACCGCTCGTATGGAGCACTGCCAACGAATCGCCGATTCAGGCAGCCACCACGAGCGTAATTACGCCTCCCGACTCGGGTGTCACGAATGACACCACACGTCGAACCCAAGTCGCATCTCAGGCGACAAAAAAAACAGTCGAGCCTCAACCGACTGACCTCTAAAACAATGTAAACCTTCGTCAGGGATTACATGGCCTGCAAAATATGCTGCAAACTTGGATGCAACACCAAAACTGCACTGTCCAAGATTTGCAGCAGAGGCAAAGTGAGATGCACGCTACGCTAGCCAGCATCCAACAGCAGCTGCAGAAATTGGCGCGACGCGACCGTGTCACTTTCCAAGACACGTACGATCTGCAATACGTGGAAAGTGACAAAAACCTCAACAATAATAGGTTTGTAGGGTCGACCGGCGAGCCTACGGTTTCGGCTCCTTGCCACCCTCGGTACCAAGGGCCTGGAAGGGGGGGACATCACATGGATCGCGATGTGATGAGCTCGCCCGCGAATACAACGCGATCAACGCTGTCAAGCACCTTGGCCCAGCGCACGGATATTGGTAAGACCGGGCGCCAATGGAAAATTAGATTCAATGGTGCCAAGGGGAAAAGTGTAGAAGAATTTCTGCAAAGGATCGCGGAATGTCGCAGGCTGACACCGCTCACGGACGAGGACATGCTCAATGCCATGACGGAGCTCCTCGTCGTTGTCGCCCTGCATTGGTACCGTCTATCCCGGAAAGACTGGACCACGTGGCAAGAGTTCTGCCACGCAGCCCGGAGCTGCTACGGCGTCGATCGACGCTTCCAAGCTGAGCTAATCAGCGAAGCACAGCGGCGTACGCAGGCGAAGCGCGAGCCAACACGTGACTACGTGTTTTGTTTGTTAACGATTCTCAATCGGTTCGAAGAGCCATGGTCCCGTTAGTTCCACGGGAGAAGATTACAAGCGTCAATCGGCTAATCGAGCTTGCTCGAGAGGCCGAATGCGTCCTCGATGCGGAGCGAAATTATAAGCCACCGCCATCACCTGAGGACTGCATCATGCCCGAAGTGGCCTTCCATGCGGCCGACACGTCTCGAACGCGCCCGAAACCAAGGATCGCGGCCGTGGACGTGAAGCCGCCCAACTTCAAAGCTCTGGTGCGAGAAGTTTTACAAGAGGCTGACTTTAGAGCCACCTCACCTGATTTAGAAGCGCCAGGCGTCGCAGCCCTTATCCCGAAGAGGAGCGATCGCGATTCACGCCCGAGGTCGCCGCGTACAGGAAAAACCAGAGCGTCGACCTCACCTAAGTCGGAGAGGAAGCCGTCCTTCAAAGGAAAGCTGGTGCACGAGCCCCTCAGTGACAAGAACAAAGGTCGGACAGCAGGTCCTGATCCGCGGTTCTTGTGCTGGGGCTGTAGTTGGCCTGGCCACACCTTGCGCAGCTGTCCCGAGTGTTCGGGAAATGCGAAAAAGGGCGAGTAATTGAGGTCCAACTCGCCCCTACGCTCCGTGAGACCTCTGAAGATCAGCATGCAGCTGCGAGGACACAGGGTAATGATGATTGCCCCCTCCTGTCTGTAAAGGAGGAGCATCACGACCGTGACTCCGCTGACTCAGCCACAAGTGTCGACCCCGATCGGTATTCACAATGGTGGGTACAGGTGGGCATAGGCGAGTTTCGCATTCATGCACTGCTTGATGCAGGGGCTGCTCGTACAGCTCTCGGAGCAATCGGCCTGCAGATCGCATCTACCCTCGGTTGTCTAGTTCGACCCTTTCCTGGATCTGGCGCTCGACTCGACACGGGAAAAATTGAGCCGATAATAGGCCAGGTGGCCCTTCCGTTTGCCATAGCAGACGTAGAAATGGAGCTAGACGTCATCATAATTCCAGACTTGGAAAATGACTGTCTGATCGGTGCAGACTTCTACCGCGCCTTCAATGCGGTCATCCATCCGCGCGACAACACCATGTCGATCGAGGGTGCTGCATTTCGTTCCGTTACAACTCTGCACCGTCTCAGTTACCTCGGCGTATTCGCTTGCCTCTATAGGCTTGGCCGATATTGATGATAGTCAACGTCGAGCTCTTGAGAAACTCCTCGACCGGATGCTGCCTCCGGCTGATCAGCCTCTGGGCTGCACGCATCTGACCGACCACGTGATCGATGTCGGCGATGCTAAGCCGATTAAGCAGCGTTATTATCCGGTCTCTCAGAAGATAGAGCTGGAAATGCATGCGCAAGTTCGCAAGATGCTTGATGAGGGCGTAATTCGCAGATCGACCAGCGAATGGTCTAGCCCCGTCGTGATGGTTCGCAAGAGCGATGGGAGCTACCGATTCTGTGTGGACTATCGCAAATTGAATTCCGTGTCCAAGGTCAGCGCGTACCCGCTTCCTTACATGGACGTAATCTTACGAAAACTCAGAAATGCGCGATACATCTCCACACTGGACCTCAGCAGCGCCTACCATCAGGTCCCTCTTCGCGAGGAATCGTGACACCTCTCTGCCTTCACGGTTCCAGGCATGGGGTTATTCGAATGGACCCGTATGCCATATGGTGTCGCCGGTGGCCCTGCCACCTTCCAGCAGTTAAGCGACAAGCTGATCGGCCCTGAAATGGAGCTGGTAGCCTTCGCCTACCTCGATGATGTGATCATCGCTACGGAGAGCTTTGACGAGCACCTCAGGTGGCTCGAACATATCCTGCGACGGATTTCCGATGCCGGCTTGACCATCAATCGGCAGAAGAGTAAATTCGGACTCGCAGAGGTACGGTTCCTGGGCGTCCTCGTGGATCGTGACGGTTTTCGACCCGATCCGGATAAGATTGCACCAATCTTGACTTACGCCGCACCAATGAACCTGAAGCAGCTCCGTAGGTTTTTAGGCCTTGCGTCCTGGTATCGCAAGTTCTTAGAGAACTTCGCAACGCTTGCTGAGCCTCTCACCCGATTAACCAAGAAGAACATCAAGTACCATTGGGGAGAAGAGCAACAGCAAGCCTTCGAACAAATTCGGGCGCTCGTCGCATCTGCACCCGTCCTTTCTCGACCGTCGTTTGGAGAAACGTTCGTCATCCAAACGGACGCCAGCGACTCGGGACTAGGCGCCGTGCTCACGCAAGCTGTTGATGGCGAGGAGCGCGTACTCTCCTACGCTAGTCGCACGATGACTGCTGCTGAGCGTAACTATTCGGTCACCGAACGCGAGTGCCTCGCCGTGCTATGGGCTGTGCGTAAATTCCGCCCGTACGTCGAGGGCTATCACTTCCAGGTGATAACCGATCACAGCAGCCTTCGTTGGCTGCACTCATTGCGCAACCCCACGGGCAGACTCGCCCGTTGGGCCTTGGAATTGCAGGGATACGACTACGAAGTCATCCATCGGAAAGGTACCTTGAATTGCGTACCAGACGCCCTCTCTCGTTTGTACGAAGACGAGCCGACCTGCGAAGTCGCCTCCCTCGGCGTCACCGATGTGCAAGACCCCTGGTATTTGCGCCTTCGTAAGAAAGTGGTGAGCGATCCGACCAACCTCCCATGGTGGAATGTCGTTGGGCAGCGACTATACTACTACCGTCCCGATCCTGCCGTCGAGGATTTAGTAGACGACCAGGATGCGTGGAAGTTAGTCGTACCTAAAGAAGATCGTCGTACCGTTCTTCATGAATGTCATGAGGAGCCCACAGCTGGTCATTTCGGACGCCATAAAACATATGACCGAATTGCACGATCATACTATTGGCCATCAATGCACAAAGATGTGACACAATTTGTCCGTGACTGCACCGTGTGCCAACAATGTAAGGTGCAGCAGGCTGCACCAGCTGGCCTGATGGACCACCGAACGGTCACCCGCCCTTGGGAAATAGTAGCTGGAGATGTGATGGGTCCATTTCCACGATCTACCCGGGGATACGAGTATTTGCTCGTCTTCATGGATCTATTCACTCGCTGGGTAGAATGTATCCCCGTCCGAAAGGCGAATGCGCAAACGATTCGCCGCGAGTTGAAAGATCGCGTATTTTTACGCTTTGGTACGCCCGAAGTATTTCTATCGGACAATGGCACCGAATTTCGTAATAAAATCATTGAGAAATTCCTTGTGGAGCGTGGGGTGGAGCATTCCACGATACCCCCTTATCACGCTCAAGCCAATCCGGTAGAGAGGATCAATAGGACTCTGAAGACCGCGATAATCGCCTTCATTGAGGAGTCTCACAGTACTTGGGATGCGCACGTCGCCGAGCTGATGTTCGCGTACAATACATCCGTACAAGACTCCATTGGCGTAAGTCCGGCCTTCCTTAACACGGGTCGTCACCCCTCAGCCCCTGGCACACACCCTTTGTCATGAACAACTTTTGTCTAGACCATTTTTTCGTTTCACCTCTTAGGAACGAAGAAATTCGGGTGTATAGATTAAAATGGCCCACCCTGTGTATATATATATATATATATATATATATATATATATATATATAAAGTTTTCGGTAAACATGTTTTTAAAAATGTATTTAAAAAGCGATTCACGTAATATTAATAAATTGAACAAATCAATAATAGGGTTTATTCTGAATAATATTATTATAAAATCGAATTATTTAGATAAAACTCATTGACTTTTTATCCATGTTGTTCTGCATGTTCTTAATTCTTCGTGATACGGTGACAGTGGCAGGTGGTAAAAAATAACAGCTTTTTTAATTTTTAAAAAAATATTTATATTTTTTTTACTCTTTCGTGTAAAAGATATGATGTACAGAAATTGAGACTGTTGGGTACAAATTATGAAAGAATGTTTCATGAAAGAAGGTATCCCGAAAAAAGTGAGTAGAATGTGGTCCGATTTTTGAATCTCGAGCACAAGCGACATAGAATTACTTAAAACTTTATTTATTTATGTACGGATTATTTTAATCATTATATAAATGTTTCAGAGATCATAACAATACTTTGGTATATGAATAGAAAGCCCGCCGTCTATATTAAACAATTGAGCTAGAAATATATTTATATGAAATCAGTCTTTAACAAATCGCAAACTAATTTGAATGTTACATTTTAGAATAGTATGTGTGTTTTTACAGCTTTTATACATAAAAATTATGGATACCTTTGAGGATTTTGCATGAAAAATGTATTTTCGAAAATATAATATGAATTTTTTAAAATTTGGTAGATTTACTCTAAAATCACATATTTTAAATTGATTTACTCAGAGTATATTGATCGCATATATTTCAAACTTATTCAGCTAGAAGTTACACTTTATAATCTAATTTGATTTATCACAAACAAAAGTTTCGTCAGTCAAGACGGTAAGAATACCGAACCTCGAACTTTGCGGTACAGCTCTACTTGTGAAACTTATATGTCACCTGTAAAAATTTGATTTCATTAAAAGGCTTCCAATGGTTTTATGGTGTAATAGTGAAATAGTTTTAAAATGGCTAAACAAGCACCCTTGCCATTGGAAAACCCTTGTGGTCAATCGCGTTTCACAGATACAAACGCAGTTACCGGATGCAAAATGCATGCATGCGCCATCAAACGACAACCCGGTTGATATGGCTACTCGAGGATCCAACCCACAAGATTTACGCCTAACAAATTTGTGGTGGTGTGGCCCGCACTTGCTTTCGAAACCGTCCGAGTACTGGCCTCGGTGATCTGTACGTATTCAAGTTCTTCACTTTCAAACACGCGCAATTGAACCCACGATTCTCTCACAATTTTCAAGTCTAACAAGGCTAGTGCGTGTTGTGGCTTACTGTCTACGCCTCTTAACAAATCTACGCCTACGTAAAAATGGCTTCAATCGACTTCCGTGCTACCTCACAGTGTCGAAATTAACTGCTGCCCGTGTGTGCGTGATTTGCCTGTCTCAAATAAATGCCTTCGCAGAAGATATCCAAATATTAAAGGCAGGAAAATTTTTGCCAAAAGGAATCCCGCTCAGTAAATTGCAACCAATTACAGGAAAGGACGACGAAATATATGCGCGTCAGCGGACGTTTATCAAATTCAGGACTTCCTTACGACCGCAATCATCCGTCCACACTCCAGCCTCATTCTAATTTTAGTATGTTATTTATTCGGCACGTATACCGATTAACGCTTCATGGAGGACCCACTCTGACATCGAATGCGTTGCTGCAATATGTGTGAGTATTAGGTAGGAATCAGATGGTGAAGAGCGCAATCCGCAAGTGCATTAAATGTCAACGTGTAAGGCTTCGCTTAGCCCACCAATTTATGGGAGTCTTATCTGCGTGCCGTGTAACCCCAGCCCGGCCGTTCAGTACATCAGGAGCGGATTATTCCTTAATTAATTCGCATAACGAAGACGCGTGGTCACCGCAGCTATAAAGGTTCTATTGCTCTCTTTGTCTGTTTTGCTACGAGAGCAATACACCTCGAGCATGTCAGTGATCTTACCACACCCACTTTTCTAGTCGTCTTTCGATGGTTTGTTAGTCGAAGAGATATTTCTCGCAACCTTTGAAGCGACAATTCCACAACATTTCGATGAGCAGATAACGAGTTGAAATGATATTTTCTGCAGCGTCTAAATTTTATGAGGAGGCGACTGCGACTCTCGCGATTGATGGAAGAATAATGTCGTTCATCCCCCCCTACGATGCCATATTATGGCGACATTTGGGAAGCGGGTGTGAAATCGAACAAACATCATTTAAAACGGGCGTTTGGCGAACATAACTCACCTTCGAAGAATTTAATACCGTTATTATCGAAATCGAAGCGTGTTTAAAGTCTCGACCGCTATGCCCATTAACATTCGACATCGAAAATTTGTGAGTCTTAATTACCGTCCATTTTCTCACAGCAGAAACTTCAGGGTTGATTTCGGATGAAGAACCACCGTCTGCACCCGAAAATCGTTTAAGTCGGTTTCAATTAATGGTAAGAATAAGAATGCAATTTTGGAGACGTTGGTCCGACGAATACTTGTAGTGTTTGCAAGAAAGAAGTAAATAACGATAACCAGCAGAAAACTTTGCCGTCGAACAGCTAGTAGTTTTAAGAAATGCCCGTTATCCTCCGGCTAAATGGCCATTTGGGCGTATCCTTGAGGCCCAGCCCGGGCCAGACGGATACTTCCGGGTTGTAACGTTAAAAACAGCCTCCAATACCTTCCGTCGAAATGTCGCACGAGTGTGTCCTTTAATTATGAACACGGAAAAAGAAAATATAAACAGCATGCAATAGATAAGCCGCTTTAAGCAGTGATTTCTATATTCGTTCGAAGAACGAAAGCGGGCGGAATATTCGAAGCACGGGGGCCTCTAGCCTGCCGCGCAGCTATTTACTTAGTAAGCTCGTATTCCGGTGTGAGCCCTATGAAATAAAATGATAAAGCACCAAGACCGGCCGAAAAATATTTATTGCCGCTAGCCGATGCAGGTATATATTTGCATAAGGCCGACATATGCTTTTTCCGCTCTCCCGATTTCGGGATTTTGTCCGTTTTCACGGTACAATCTTTAAAATATGTAAGTTGTGTAGTGCGTGTTACATGCTGCACTTCCGACTCCCGCACTAGTAGACAAATTAACTTTACAAGTGATTAGTTTAGTCAGTAAAAAAAATTTTAATAAATATTTAATCTTTAGAGTATCGCCTGTGTTCTTGAGTCAATTATCTCAAAAATCTATTTTGTGAATACGTTATATCTATGTTAGGTCAACAGTTATTAAATATGTAAGACGCAGCACGCTGAACGGGTGTCAGATTTTTCTCAGATGCTCGTATATATTTTCCAATTGTATCATTTATTTTATTATATGATGGCTTCGATATGTTTATTGATTAGGTTTATGAGTTGGATGATTCAAAGGCTTTTTGAATGCTCAAAATTGGTTGAGTCTATCACTTGCAATTTTCCTATTACTGGGAGATCGAGAACTATAGCGTGGGTTCTGATCGGCACGCTGGAGAAGCTGTAAAAAATTTAGAAGATTTTAAAGTATCGAGGTATTTAAAAAAATCTCTCGTTCTACCCTTAAAAGAATTCCTTCAAATCATTATGCGTTATGGTTCTGTATTTATCGTTTATTTTAAAAATTTTGGTTCTAATTTCTATTTGGTTTAAGAGGCTTGTCAAGAAAACAGATTTAAACAAAGCACAAACTATGATTTTATTGAAAGAATATGCATATATTAACAAAGAGAGGTTTTTTTACAGAAGCGAATCGGAAGGAATGCTGAAATTATCCGATCTTCGTTCTTATATCTAACTCTACATTTGCTACATATTCTCTTATTTTTTGTATATATTAGAAAATCAATATAATTTAGACATTTAATACATACCTTTTTCGTTATCTATACGCCTTCAATTATTGTCTCAGGTTCGAATAACATTATTCTGCATTCAATTCGGTAGATAAAATAATAAATTGTATATCTTTTATTTACGATACACAAGTTCGTTCCTTAGTACAACTATTTTTAATTCTGTTCGGCAAAGTTTATTACGTATTTTACAAATTACTTCATCCTTGTCTGGACATATTGAAAGTGCTTTAATCTGCTATTTAAAAAATTATACTCACAGCCAATCAACCAATAGAGGGATGCTTTGTCCTTAATGCATTGTCAACAAAGATTCAGTTGTCGTTGATCTTTTGAAAGGGAATCGCGTTAAACACCATAAGTGCTAAGTACGCGTCGCGCTACGAGGTTGTGTTCCTTTGCACCCACCCAAAAGGTCCCAAAATGTAGTAATGAGCGGCTACTAATATATAAAAAAGTCGAAGGCATTTGTACAGAAGTAGGTACAGCCATATAAAGTGGCTAAAAATTTCGATGATTTACGAGAACGTGGCTCGATAGTAAAAGTGAACAAAAAAGATGAAGAAAGAATAATGAATCCGTTTTTGCGGAATCCTGCTTTAACACTGCAGCATGCAAAAACAAAATTAATGGCCAAAGGTTTGGATATATCCTAGGAAACTATCCGAATCTATCTTCGTACTCATGGCCTGAAATGGCGCAACGCAATGCAGAAGCCTCTGTTCACTAAAAAACATGTGACAAAGCGACTTGATTGGGCGTATGAGAATATTGATAGAGGTTTTCAAAATGTTATTTTTACTGATGAATGTTCTATATAGCCACGTTCTGTCATCATGTCAGCCTGGTCAACCTCTACCAATAGGCTTGTTCGGCGGACCATAAAACACGGAATAAAGGTACAGCTTTGGGGCTGCTTCTCAAAACAGGGATTCGTCACTTTGCACATCTTTATTAACAACTTACAGAATTACGTAAATCCCGAGAAAAGGATAAAAATCTATAAAAATGCTTTGTTGCCATCTGCCAAACGATGGTTCATCAGACAAAATGAAGATTGGATTCTGCAGGAGAACAATGATCCTAATCACCTAAGCTCTGTACTAAGTGGAAGACTCAATCTGACATCGATACATTAAACTGGCCTTCGCAGTCGCTCGATGCAAACCATATTGAAAATGTGTAGGAATATGTTCAACTGAAGCTTCGTGGAAAACGTACACATACTTTGAAGCACTTGTCTTACCAAATTCATCAGATCTGGAGATCGTTGCCACTAGAATACGCCGTCAAATTAATAGAAAGCATGCTTCGCAGATGCCAGGCAATTATTGACGGCGGTGGTGACTGGACATATTATTGATCGAATTGCATAATCGTTTATAATGTGTACAATGTATATATAAATATCAAACTTTTATCAAATAAATATTTTTAGAATTCAACACGACCACGCTATTACTTGACAGTCTGTAGAATATTTAAATGTTTTTCTAACTTGTTAATAGTAGTTACCAAATCATCGAAAAATATTAAAACTTCCTCACATTTAATTAAATTAGAAAATAATTTATTTATAAATTATGAAAAAATTTTCAGAGTATTTTTTAAGCCCGAAGGACAATACGTGAATTCGAATTTCCTTAATGGCCAATAAAGCCAATAAAGTGAATTTGATAGATTTTTCTGACATATATAAATTGTGATAAACATTTTTAAGATCAAGGGTCGTACAATATTTTTTGTTTTTTAATTGATCAATATTATTATCAATGAGAAGATTGGAAAATTTTTCTTGTACAGTAATGTTATTTAGTTCCCTAAAATCAACGCAAAGCAATTTATCATCGCATTTTGTGATCATAGTCGCATATAGAGATTGACTCGGGCGAATAATTTTTCTTACTACTAAGTCACCTAAAATAGTTGGCAATTTCTCTTTATCTGTATAAGAAAGTCTTCGCGAACTAAAACTAATCGGATTTTCGTTCTTTAGATTTAGTTTGATTTCAAAGTATGTGTTACCTGTACTCGAATTACGCTTTTCTATATAATCATTTATGTAATATTCTCTTATTTTATTAATATAAATCTCATTTAAATATTTAAATGCGGATTTATTTTTAAATTTGATATAACAGTCTTTTCCTCATTCATATAATCAATATTTAGTTTGTGAAATTTCTTCGCATTCTTGTTGATTCAGTAAAATATTGGCTTAACCGTCTAAAGACAATTGGCAATTGACAATCGGCCGTGGATTTTCCATTTTGGTGTCGATATAGACGGTTGGTCTGGGTCGACTCATGACTTTTTGCACATACAATTGTCATAGTAGATCGACTTTTCATCACCAGTCACAATATGCCATAGAAAAACAGCCTGGCAAGCAAAGACAATGTGATGTTGTACAAATTCGTAAGGGCATTTTTGGTTAAATCGTGCGGTATCCATGGTACTTCTTTATGAATCTTTGCCATCGCATGTAAACGTTTGCCTGTTTGCATGTAAACGTTAACTGTTCTGTCACTTACTCTTAACTTATTCGCAAGTTCTTTCTTCGTTGGAGCTGAGTTTTCGTCCAATAATGCTTGCAATTCACTATCTTTAAACTTTTTCGGTTGGCCAGAACGTTCTTTGTCATTTACATCAGTATCTTTTCTTCTAAACCGCAGAAACCACTCTTTACATGTTGTAAGCGATAGAGCTTGTTCGCAATAACATTCTTGAAGCAATCGATAAGTTTCTACACTTTTTTCAAATTAAAATAGTGCAAAAGCACATGTCGAAAAAACTATTTATCAGGATTCACTTTTCACTCATCAAAAAATTATAATGTAGACACGCGTGTTAATTAAATGACGTTATTAACTGAACTAGTGACTATTAACTGGAATGGCACCTATTAACTGAATTTTATTGGTAAATGCGAAAACTAAAAAAGATATACTAGATCCGACAAATCGACTTTTCGTGCTACTTATATCGCTATCTAAACGTAAAGATCGGAAAATAAGTTCGCCTCCTAATATTTTCAGGTACTATAAAAAATGTTATATTTAATTCGGTATCTTCGAAATTTATATTTCTTTTAAATAACGTGAATACCATAGAATCCAAAACGTTTCCTTCCATTGGTAACTTAACTTTCAGCGGGGAAAAATGTTCTTTAATTAAACTGATTGCTGATCCTGAACCGAGAATAGCATTTAAATAATACTTACAAATATGATTAGTCTTATCAAGAACATTGAAACTTAAAGTAGCGCATACGGTGGTATTTATGTAGCCTGAATTAGATTTGTAGATGGTGCTGCTACCTGCTGAGACGTTGCTTTTTTCTCACTGTTAGATTGCTCTTCAATTTTCTGCAATATCGATTCACATTTCAAATAGGATCTGCGTATTTAAGTGTAGATTAAAACAGCATTTATCCAAATCTTCCACTATTTTATTAGCATAAGTTCTTGTTTATCGTCTATTGGTTTTCCATTGCTATATATTTTTTCCTTTAATGACACTTGATAAAAAGCTTTTAATAGTTCGTCTGAATTACGAAATCTTATGAGCCTGTTGATTTTATAGATTCCAATTCGATAAACCTTCAATACATTGATTAATTCATCTGCTGAGATTGGTACTTGATTTATTAGTATTATCTTATCGTTATAATAGCTTACAAAATTTTTATTTATTCGCGGTTTTCTTCTTTCAAAATCCTGTCTTTGTAATAATTGAGTTACTGGTTGTCCGTGCATTCACTTCATATTTTTAAATTAATCCTGAATATCCATTATTAGATGTTCTGGTTTCGAGTAAAATCACTGGAGGGTAGGCCCTTTCATTGTCGACGTAATTAAAATTAGAAATAATTTTTTATCATCTTTCAATAGTTTTACACTTTATGTCGCCAATTGTTAGAACAATCACTGTTCCTATGAAACTCATTCAAAAGTTTACGAATCTCTAATATGTCCTGCTCACTGTAATAACCCTATGGCTACTGCTGGACTATTTTGCATCTCCCTCCCTCTCCCTCTCTCTCTCTCTCTCTCTCTCTCTCTCTCTCTCTCTCTCTCTCTCTCTCTCGATGCAAAAGTTCAAGTTCATGTTTTAATAATTCTTATTCTCACTGCACGCAAACCAATTCTCTAATTTGTAGATTGACAAAATGACTAGTATTTGCTGAATCTTATTGTAAATTCGCTCCTTTTAGTTGTCGTGATGATTCTCGTTCAGCAGGTTCTTAATTTTTCCCCACATTTCTGGATCATGTTATACTAATTTTAACTTAATTTCGACTTTATACCGAAAATTTAGAGATTACAGATACGCAAAAATGCTTTCAGTTCATCATTAGTATATGCACCGATCTTCAAAAATGTCTTTTCTTTTGTTCTTTTCACAATACGGGTTCTTTTATTTCATAATTTAGCTCTTGTTCCGTAGACGAAGTTTTAGTTCATCGAATTCGGGTTTGGTTTGTTTATAGATATCGATTTCATATGATCACAAAGAGAGCGTGATCGTGATGATCGAGCCCGTCGAAATTAAGAGTCAGTACAGCGCGATCGTTCGTCGAGTTCAGATCTACTTGCGATTGCACGCGTTTAAATTAATATACTAATACAATACGTTCGCGTTAATTTCATCATTTTTCTTATTTGTTAAATTCTAACATTTACCTTATATTTAATCATTCATAATTCATTCAATACATTCATTCATACAATTCAGAATTCATAATTATACGATTATACGACTATAAAGGACAACTGTTTGTCCACCGGGGCCCCGTGCTTACCGTCAATACGGTACAAGCGTAGCGCCATAGCGCCTAATACGAATACGTGCAACAGCACATTATGCGCATCAGACAAATCTCAATCAAAACACAAATATACGTTTCGTGGGGTTTTTATGCCTTCTAGGCTTTTCCCCAAGAGCCAATAAATCAATTTAATTTGTGGCTCAAATTGTGTCTACTCATTTATTTACACCTAACCATCTAAAAACAAAACGAAATCGTGGAACCTCTCCATGTTGGAGAGTTTTCAACATAACATTTTGGCGCCTCCTGTGAGGTCTATTCACGCGTGTGATAAATTATAAAAAATATTCGAATCATATGCAATCATCATCTCAGCAAGAAAATCATCTCCAGGGGTTATCTTATTTGCCAAAACGATTCGTCCAGTTGAGCCATCCAGGGAGCATCATACAACTTTTAAGTTAAGTACTTAATTTAGTGAAAATATATATTATTTAGTTATACATAATTTAGTCCAATATATATAGTACTTATAAATAAATTATAGTTATAAATAAATTAATAAAAATATAACATGTTTGTTTTTTTGTTTATTTATTCATTAAAATAATTCTTCGGCTGTAGAATTTATTCTTATTTCAAAAATATTAAGTAATTGTTCATGTACGTTTTATTAGATTAAATAAGATTTAAAAAATACATTTGCTTTATTTTGTAGAAAGATAAATATTCGCATCACATAGTAAAGTTTGCAAGTATTTATTTAAAAGTTAAAATTTATATATTTATCTTATTATTTTAAGATTTTTAGTACTTTAACAATTTGATTAACCTTTTTTTTCTTTCATTATATTATGTGTTATTCATTAAAATATTGATTTTCTTTGATAAAAAATTGTAAAATTAAGTTACATCATTTATTAATATACTATTGTTTATAATTTTCAACTTATAATTATACTGCGGGCAAAGAATATTTCTTATAGTTTAAATTTGATTCTTTCTTCTTCGAAATTAATAAAATTAAGAGTTTCTCTTTGTAGAATAATAGCAATATAATTATTATAATATTAAGTTTATATAATATAGTTGCGTGATTATATTTAGTTAGATTTACTTACCCTCATATCCCATTGCTTCGACAAATTATATAAATATACAAACTTCATCGCCAATTCAAAAGAATTCAACTCGCATTGTGTATATAACTCAATACGTTCAAATAAGATAAGCTGTAATTTGATACTCCTTGTCCCTTTCTCTCATTCTCCCGCGTATTCAGCGTCGATTTGCTTATTATAATATAACGCATTTATGTAGGATATTCTTACCATCGATCTGCGTAGTTAGAAATATTTATAAATAATAAATTTTTAATTTAAAACTTAGTTCAAAATGTCTCGTGTAAAATATATTACACAAAAGCGTTCAATGCTCAAAACCCAAATAAAGAACTTAGAAAATATCATTACGAATGAACAAATTGATTCGTCTAATAAAAAATTACGTTTAAAACGCGTAACAGAACTATTTCATGCTTATGAAGAGTTAAACGACGAATTAGCGCTTCTTGATTCCAAAAATGAACAGTTGAAAGAATTTACCGACATTCAAGATCGATATTATGGTCTCGCATCTAAAATCGAATCTATTCAACAGCCAACATCGTCGTGTAATAAAGATTCAACGCCAATAATAGTTGAAAAATCTTCGCGGCGTCTAAAATTACCAGTAGCGGAACTCCCGAAATTTGATGGCAATTTAGAAAATTGGCTAACATTTAAAAATACTTTCGTTGCAATGATCGATAAATGTTCCGATTTGTCAAATTTACAAAAATTTATTTATTTAAAGGATTCGCTGAAAGATGAAGCACTAAATAAAATTTCCGTATACAATGTTAGTGCTGAAAATTACGAAAACGCTTGGAAACTTTTATTAGATTCGTACGATAAAAAGCGCATTTTAATCGCAAAGCATTTAGACGCTATTATTGAAACACCTATGTCGACGAAAGCCTCTCATAAGGTTTTAATAAAAATAATAGATGATATACGACAGCATTTAAACATGCTTGCCTCGTTAGACGTACATCCGGATGAACACTTTATAATACGAATTATTGAGCGCGCGCTACCGACAAAAATTCGCGGCAAATGGGAAGAGCATTTATCGCTAGATGAATCTCCAAAACTTAACGATATATACAAATTTGTGTCCGAAACCGCCTTTCGGCTTTGTACGCTGGAACAGGATACTTCTCATGTTAAAAATGAGATAAAAAATAATAATAATAAAAGACGTTACAAAATTGATCCGCCTCTTTCAAAGATCAGAAAAAATGAATTCGGTGGCCGTGTTTTAACAACTCAATTATTTTCACAATGTTCCGTGTGTAAAGGAGAACATGGCTTATATCGATGCGCAGAATTTGTTAAAATGCCTGTAAATAAAAGATGGGAAATCGTTAAAAAATGCAACGTTTGCCGTAACTGTCTACGAAAACATACTGGCACATGTAATTTTACGTCACGCTGCAAAATTTGCAATAAATTTCATAACTCTCTTTTACACGATATTTCTAATATTTCGCAAAATAAAAATCAATTAAATGTTTTAAACAAACCTTCGAGTAAACAAACAAATACAGAAAATACTTGACTATCAATCTTTGCTGTTAATTTGGTTCGACCTACACTATCTCAACTTATGATGAGTGCTGCTGTACGTGTAAAAAATAAACAGGGACAATTTATACAATGTCGCGCTTTATTAGACACATGTGCTACAGCACACTTTATTACAGAAGATTTTGCTCGCCGGCTAAATTTACCAATATATCCATGTGCTCTCGCTATAGAAGCAATTAATGGTTTAAATACGATAACAAAGGGGGTAATAGAAATATCATTTCATTCAATACATAGTAGTTTCAATAAAAAATTATGCTTTTTAATAATTCCTCAAATAGCAGATGAAGTACCGAGTGAAGTTTTTCCGCGCACATTAATTGAATTACCTTCTAATATTAAATTAGCTGACCCTCGTTTTCATGTACCACAAAGGGTAGACATGCTAATAGGATCCGGTGCAACATTATCTTTACTGTCAATCGGGCAAATTAATCTTTCTCATAATAATAGTGACTTATATTTACAAAAAACGCAGTTAGGTTGGGTAGTTGTAGGCGGTATCACTTCGTATAATAAAAACACGGTAGCTTCTTGTAAAATAGTCGAATTAAAGGACCAAATTGAAAAATTCTGGAAACTGGACGACACGACTGCAAGGAGACCTGTGATGAATGAGTTTATAGAATGCGAAACACATTACGTTGAAAATACTATTAGAGATAAAGATGGTAAATATATTGTTAGATTACCTTTCAGATCAAACGAGAGAGATTTTGGCGATTCGCGTTCGATAGCATTACGTCGCTTTTATAATTTAAAGAAAAAACTTGACGATAATTCAATGTTGAAATTAGAATATGAGCGAGTTATGCAAGAGTATATTGAATTAGGACATATGAGTTTAATTTCGGACGAATCTAAACACGGTTATTATATGCCTCATCACGCAGTAATAAAACTTACGAGTGCTACAACAAAAATACGTGTTGTTTTCGATGCTTCGGCTCAAACAAATAAGTCGATATCTTTAAACAATATATTAATGACCGGTCCGACAATACAAGACAAATTATTAGAGCATCTACTCAGATTCCGCAATTATAAATACGTGCTTGTAGCCGACATCGAGAAAATGTATAGGCAGATCTGGATTCATCCCGATGATCGGCGATATCAAAGAGTACTTTGGTATTATAACAATAAATTATCCGTTTTCGAATTAAATACGGTAACTTTCGGCGTATCGTCAGCGCCATTCCTTGCAATAAGAACAATACAAAGACTCGCGGATGATGAAAAATTAAATTATCCAATCGGCGCGGAAATTTTAAAACGCGATTTATACGTTGACGACTTATTAACCGGAGCTCAGACTTTAGAAAAATTGATGAGTATTCGAAATGAAACGATTAATATATTAAAACGCGGGGGGTTTACTATTAGACAGTGGGCCTCAAACAATTCGCAAGCTCTTGAAAATTTAAATCAACGGCTTTTAGATATTCAATTTTTAAAAAACGAAAATTCTATAAGAAAAACATTAGGTATTTCATGGAATGCACATCGCGATGTATTTTTGTATACAGTTAAGGCAATTGAATTTCCAAGTATTATAACAAAACGACATATATTATCAGAAATTGCAAAAATTTTTGATCCTTTGGGAATGCTTGGGCCAGTTTTACTTTATGCAAAGATCATAATGCAAGAATGCTGGAAGTCTAAGATCGATTGGAACGAATCTGTTCCAAGCGCTTTATATTCTCGGTGGATCTCGTTCGCAGAACAACTAAATCTTTTAGATCAACTTTCGATTACGCGATATTTATTACTCGAACAAACAAAATACATAGAAATTCACGGGTTCTGTGACGCCAGTAACTTTGGTTATGGTGCATGTTTATATATAAGATCGATTGATGATAAAGGAAACATCGCCGTGCGCTTATTGTGTGCCAAGGCGCGCGTCGCGCCTCTGAAAGAAACAAACACTGCGCGAGAGAAAAATATTACGATCCCTCGGCTCGAATTATGCGGTGCGCTAACACTAGCTCGTTTATATCGCGAAGCTCAAAATACTTTTATTTTCAATCCCGATAAAATAATTTTCTGGTCGGATTCAATGATTGTTTTGTGTTGGCTAAAGAAAATGCCTAATGAGTTAAAACAGTTTGAAGCCAATCGAGTCGCAGAAATTCAGGAGATATGTAAGAATATTGAATGGCGACACGTTCGAACTGAAAATAATCCCGCGGACGCGTTATCTCGTGGACAGTTACCTCAAGAATTTTTACGAAATGATTCGTGGTTTCACGGTCCTGCATGGCTTCAAATACCAGAATCACAATGGCCTGTTCAAATACAATGTTCGGTAAAACAACTACCGAGTTTACGAAAAAATATTTGTTTAATTACAAGCATTAATTTCAAGGACATATTTACACGATTTTCGTCCTATTCACGTCTACTTCGAGTTCTTACGTACTGCTTAAGATTTCTAACAATCAATAAAAATAAGGGACCTCTCTCGATACAGGAAATAAAAAATACAGAATATCAAGTATTAAAACTCATTCAACGATCATATTTTGCAAAGGATATAAAACATGTAGAAAACGGGAAAGAATCAAAGGGCACAAAGCTAGCTGCGCTAAATCCTATTATTGACGAACATGGTATATTAAGAGTGGGAGGCAGATTGCATAATGCAAACCTTTCTTCAAATAAAAAACATCCCATCATACTGCCTTCTTATCATTATATCACCGATCTAATTATTCGGGAGACGCATGAAAAAAATTATCATCCTGGCATACAATCGACTTTGTATGCAATACGGCATCGTTTTTGGTTACTCGACGGCAAAAACCAAGTTCGTAGAGTCATACGACATTGCGTGCGATGTATCAGATTCAAGGCTGAGCCAATTAATTACAAAATGTCTAATTTACCAAAATGTAGATTAGAAAACGCGACTCCCTTTCATTACACAGGCGTGGATTTTTTCGGTCCTATGTTTATTAAAGAAAGAAAGCGTAGAAATCGGGGCCGAATAAAGGTTTACGGCTGCGTTTTTATCTGTATGTCCATTAAGGCCGTACACATAGAAATCGTTAGTGATTTAACAACTGCAGCTTTTCTAGCGGCTTTGAAACGCTTTATAGGACGGAGAGGTATTCCTTTACACGTACACTCTGATAATGGTACAAATTTGGTAGGTGCGAGAAATGAATTGCGGGAGCTATATGCATTAATCCAATCTGAAGATTTTAAAACACAAATATATGATTTTTCTGTAAGTAAAAGAATTTCTTGGCATTTTAATCCGCCTCTATCACCTCATTTTGGCGGAATATGGGAAGCTGCTGTGAAATCTTTCAAGCATCATTTCCGCAGAGTTATAGGCGATCGTTTATATACTTTTGAAGAGTTGAATACTTTTGCAATAGAGATAGAATCAATCCTTAATTCTCGACCACTTTGCCCTTTATCCACAGATCCAAACGACCCTCTAGCATTAACTCCTGCTCATTTTTTAATAGGAAGACCTTTCAATATGCTACCTGAAAATAATTATTTGAATGTTCCAGAAAATCGCTTAACATCTTGGAAATTAATTACAAAATCACGACAACATTTTTGGAAGCGTTGGCAACTTGAATATTTATCGGAGTTGCAAAAAAGACAAAAATGGTCAAAAAATTATGCAGAACTCAAAACAAATACAGTTGTTATTATAATTGATAAAAATCAGCCTTGTGCTCAATGGAGGCTTGGACGAGTCGTAGATGTACACCCTGGAGATGATGGCATTGTTCGTGTAGCTACTATTCAAACGGCACAGGGAATTGTGAAACGCAACGCTAGACTGCTTTGCCCGTTACTAAATGAGATTTCAGATTAAAAAATTATTATATTTTTAAAAATTATTACATTCTTATATCTATTTCATAATGTAACTTGTCAGTTTATGTATATACAATTCTATGTATTCCATTAATGTATCACTATTGTATTTTTGCGTATAATTGTTGTATTATAAAAATTAAATGGTTGATCGTTATACTCTCAACGGCGGGAGTATGTTCCGTAGACGAAGTTTTAGTTCATCGAATTCGGGTTTGGTTTGTTTATAGATATCGATTTCATATGATCACAAAGAGAGCGTGATCGTGATGATCGAGCCCGTCGAAATTAAGAGTCAGTACAGCGCGATCGTTCGTCGAGTTCAGATCTACTTGCGATTGCACGCGTTTAAATTAATATACTAATACAATACGTTCGCGTTAATTTCATCATTTTTCTTATTTGTTAAATTCTAACATTTACCTTATATTTAATCATTCATAATTCATTCAATACATTCATTCATACAATTCAGAATTCATAATTATACGATTATACGACTATAAAGGACAACTGTTTGTCCACCGGGGCCCCGTGCTTACCGTCAATACGGTACAAGCGTAGCGCCATAGCGCCTAATACGAATACGTGCAACAGCACATTATGCGCATCAGACAAATCTCAATCAAAACACAAATATACGTTTCGTGGGGTTTTTATGCCTTCTAGGCTTTTCCCCAAGAGCCAATAAATCAATTTAATTTGTGGCTCAAATTGTGTCTACTCATTTATTTACACCTAACCATCTAAAAACAAAACGAAATCGTGGAACCTCTCCATGTTGGAGAGTTTTCAACATAACAGCTCTTTATCGCATTTTTAAATTTGTAAGAGGATTGCATAAGCAGATTTAAATAAAGCAGAAACTACGGTTTTATTGAAATAATGCTCATATATTATAAAAGAGAGGTTTTTTTATAGAAGCGAAGCAGAAGATCTTCAACAATCTTATATCAATCTGTGCTTCAGAAGGAATGCTGAAATTATCAGATCAACGTTCTTATATCTATTTTTACATTCTATGGTGGGCGAATCCTAAGTACGGTTTTCACTGTTCTTACGCATATATCTGCGCCAGTGCCTTATTAGGGAGGATTAACGGTATTTTTGATGTCTAGATTGTCCATCAGGTTTTTCTCCGCATATTTCATCTTTAAGGACTAAATTTAGTTTAGTCCTTAAAGATGAACCGTGGCGATTCGAAATGTCCGCTATCGAAGAAGGATTTAAATTTAAGCTGGTGGGCGCAGTTTATCATTTTTAACTTTCAATATAATTTAATTTAATTTTTAGTAATAAGTTCTATTTCAGATAGGATCATCAGGGACAGTCTAACTATCATTATTTTAGTGTAACAGTCGATATGAGTACAATTTTTAATTTTAAAAAGTGAGTTGTTGCTCTGTAAGTATTATAATCCTCAACTTCATCTCCACCTATTGTGAATCATTATCTTTAACTCTTCTATATTTAACATAATAAACATCCTAAAATAAAATACTTTACCCCCCCCCTTTACAAACCATTGTTAAATTATGACTTAGTAATTTATGTCCACTATTCTGAATTAAAATAATAAATATTGTTATCGGTCCAGTTTTTATACAAATACATACTATATTAATATAATGGCATATTAGTAAATAACTTGTTAATAAATATAACTTATTACATTCTTTCGATTTTGAAAATGTAAATATTTTAAAACAAGATATTTAAAATAGATATAAAAGAGAAATTTTGGCAAGTATTCATATTTTGAAAAATCGCAATATTGTAAAGTTACATTACGTACTATTGTTAGAGTCAAAGAAATTGTAAAATACTTATCATTCTTTATTAATTTAAAATTATGTATTAAAATAAAATTTTGCTTTGCATTTAGCAAGGATGAGGATTCTATAAATATGATATAAGTTAATTTAAAACTAAATATGGCGTATATATAGTAGCATGATAGATTTATTTTAGCTGAGCTCTTGAAGATGACCCCGAGCGGTTCGAAACGTATGGCATTAAAAATAAATTTTAATTTAAGATGATGGAGAATAGTCAGGTTGTACTTCACTAACATTGCAAGTTTTATAATAAAAATATTAGAGAGTAGAAATAGTCAATACTAGTTTAATTGATTTATATTAATTTGAAAAACCAAGAAACTGCCACTAGTATTTCCATACCATGCAATGTGTTTTAAAGGCATAAAGATGCGTTCTGTAGATATATTTATTCATCAACGTTTTATGTTCACTTTATATTCCTTGATTTATTACTTCCCAAACATACCGACTTATCTTAAAAGTTCCTCTCAAATTCTATGATAGGCTTTTCCGAAGAATTACAAATAAACATCACCAATACATTTAGTTATAATTCTATGTAGACAAAACGGCGGCGAATTTAGAATAAGCACATTATTCTTCCTTTTATACGTATGTCTAAATTTCTCCATTTTTTTTCATTTTTTTCGCATATCATAATTTATCTTCCTATATTTCGATACAAAGTTCGTGAAAACTTGATTTTGTTTCGCGCAATAACAGTATCAAGTTAGTTATATTTATACAGGACGAATTTTTACTATTTTTTCAACTTCTAGCCATTGCGAAGATTGAATATAACGTATCGATTGATACTTTCTCAAAGTTATTATCGCTTTCATATCTCTACATATACGATTTTTGGTTTCTGCCCCGTAATTTTCTTTGTTATGCTTTCTGTGTTTTTTTGAAAAACAATTCGTGGCTTTTGCATCACCATAATGCATCTGCTCATCATCGTTGCTTCTGAAAGATTTTTTAGCCAAAACTAACACCATAGTCATGCCTCAGCTTCCATATTCATCATATTTGGCACCCAGTGATGTTTTTCTATTCCCAAAACTGAAAAGACCCATGATAGGACATCGATTTTTAGCGATTGATAAAATAAAAACTGCATCGCTGAAAGAACTCAAGACTATATCGAAAAATGATTATCAGAAGTGCTTCGATGATTGGAAAAAGCGTTGGTTCAAGTGTATTATATCTGAGAGGGGTTACTTTAAAGGAGGTAATATAAGTATTGATTAATAAATGAATATTTTTGGAGAAAACCAAAAAGTCACCTTATTATTTGAACACACCTCGTATATTTTCTCAACTATTTTCGTCTGTTTCTTATAATTTTGGCATTCTTCATACATTATTCTGTGTTAGCGTAGATTTTATTTATTTTGTAAAATGAAAAATAATAATCATAATTTGAAGAGCACAATAGAGTGGTCAAAGTGACAAATAAGTGGTAAAATTATGTATAGAATAATTTATATATATATCTATTTTAAAAGTTTCTAATTTTATTATTGTATTATTCTTAATTTTTTATTTGTCATGGAAAATATTACGATATAGCTTATATTTATTTCTTAAAGGCTATATGAAGTTATTTCTTTAAACATAAAGTACTTGACGATAAATTCATTAATTTCATTTATTTTTAAGTATGTTTATTAAAAATGCTCTCGTATTCAGCTATAAATGGTAAGAGTTGAATAAATGATTCCTGAATCATCCAAAAATGGTATATATGCCGTTTAGAAACTATACTAATAGCGTACCAAATAATTAAATAATTACTATAAATAATAATAACATGGTTATGCTAAATATTTGAGAATAATTTTTAATTATAAAGTAAACTGGTATAAACATATAGGCCATTTATTTAAATAAAACGGAATGTCTTATATCTATTTTTTTTTAAATTGCTGATTTTATAGCAAAGATATTTGCTCAGTCACTTATCGCCCCTCACTGTCCACGGACGCTTGTGGGGTAACGTTTTCTTCACCTGCGGATTGCGTAGTGCCCAAAAATGCGCCTTCCCCATTTATTTTGAGCTGCACGTATCGTTTAAAGCGCTTGTATGGATTAATTTATGGAGGATAGAGAGAAGGTGTGGATACTATCGGAAAGAAGGATTGGTAGCTAAGATCGTGTCAAATTACACCCTCTAGGTTGCTCGTTCAGATGCATATATTTCAAGAAAAGAGAGTAGGGGTATGCAATTAGCGTGAAAGGGGGATAGTTAAATCTCTGCTCCCCTACTTTTGCTTCTTTTCCTCTCCTTACTCGCTTTGATTATTGTTTTCTCTCTCTGTTACACACAGAATCATCGAGGGATTTTCAATACAGCGACGTCTACTGTACAAATCTCAACTAGCATCTTCTAGCTAATTTTTTATAAGCTTTTCCCATGTAAAGAGAGCAAAGTTCCCACTCCTTCGCTCTACGCTCCGTTAATTAACTCCTCACTCCGTCCATCACAGCTTTACAGCTTTCATGTATTGGGCCTTATTTTCTCGATTATAATAAATGGGCCCATGTAATTGTAGGCCATCTTTGACATTAGTCCTTAAACCTATGAAGATAAAACACTGTTTTTTCCATTTGATGTTACCTACTGGATATAATGAGAGACAGATTTTTACTCCTCGCTGCATGTCGCGTGTATCATTCTTCGGTTCATATATACTTCTTTCTCTCCTTCCTTCTCCGCCTCTCTCTCTCTCTTTCTCTTTTTCGAATGCACGTAAAACAATATCGACGCACGACTATCTTTCTCTCTCTCTCCCACACATGCGTGAGTATATCCCTGATCCTGGGTGCATATGCACCGCGGTGGCTACTTGGCACATGCACTATTTTTCTCTATTTTATTAGCACTTGCTATACACTCTTGAGCACTCTGTAACATGAAAACAGCGAAGCAATTCTCTTTCTCTGTCTAACACACGAGTGTGGCCGGCGTCTCCTCGGCGCAGCTCTTAATGATTCACGTGTGCACCTCGTGGATAGAACTCTACTATTTCGCCATCATTGCTTTGATCGACCGTGGATCTGGTATAATTACACGGAAAATAAGACCGTCGATCACTCAGCGTATCGCTTGCTGTCATCGACGCTCTTTTTCTTTCTCCGGACTGCTGTTGTACGGACGAGCTTCCCTGGCTGTCGGTAACGTCTTGAATGGCTACCAGCAGGCTCCTATTGCTGTGACCGTCATTTGTCTCGGTACTCTCTAGAGCGGTGGAAAAGCACATTCGCCTTTACTACCCCACTTCGTCTCACAGACATGAACAAATCTCGGCCTCTCTACGTGCAGTACTTGCACACAAAATCTTCTTATTTTTCGGATATCTATCACACAAGAAACTCTCAAAACTCTGGATAAGTTATACAACGCTACGTTCACAATTTCGTTCACATATATACATTAGCTACACTCTTCCTCTCAGGCACTATCTTTGTTCCACGCGGCGGAGGCATACAAACGTTCCTCTCATTTCTACACGGAGGTGCGTGCACATCTTACACGCCAATTTCTTATGCATTTTCGGCTGTAATCGGTGTTTACTTTTGCTCGGGCATTTTCTCGGCTGGTCATCATTTTCTCCGAAATCTAGTGATTGCCGAGGCAACCGAGATATGGGCGAGATGTGACCGACTTCATAATATATATTAAAATATATAGTAATATTATCATAAGAACTGAGATTATGTAAGTGTATTTTAATAGAATAAGAAAATTATTACATATGTTAGCATGGAATATTGCATTATTAACATATAATATATAAAATTAATATTTCAATACATATTATAATATGTTCTATAAAATGGTTTTGGAAAGATAAATTTTTATTGCGAAAAAAGGAAACCTAAACTTGCCTGACTGATAATTCTGTAAAAAGTTTTTTGTAGGAAGGAGTATAAAATACAATTTGATTTCTTCAACATCTCATAGACTTTAATCAATGAATTTAATTACTTACCCGGAAAACTTACTAAATCCATCTAACTTACTACAATTTGCAATACGTATTACATTTACTACAACTTACAATGACTTCTGTTGGAAACGGCAAGTGAAGTCAATGTACTATGATGGTTTACTAGTCTACTTTCTTTTTAGATATCATATATTTATAATTACATTCTTCTTTTAATACTTATATACGCCTTTTACGTCTTATAAAAATAAAAATAAATTTCAAGTTATAAATATGAAAAGATCGTATATATTATATTATACATAATTTAATTGTACTTATGTCGACTGCCCATATACAAATTAATAAATATTTTTTATTGGTCTTACAGTCCAATCATTTCAATCTAAAAATAAAAATAAAAAATAAAAATAAAAATAAATAAATAAAAATAAAATAAAAATTAAAAATAAAAATTAAATTAAAAATTAAATTAAAATTATAATGACAGTCAGACTGTCCTTGTTTACATACACCCTCGTAGACTAATCTGAAAATAAAATATTAGCTGAAAAAAATTCTTTGTTAGTAAAGTGCAGTCTGACTGTCCCCAACACCCTTACCTAATTGAAGACTTGTCCAAAGTTTCGAGCTTGCTACGGCTCCTCATCAGGGACTAAACTAAATCTTATATTCTAATCTATATATACCCATCCCCACCACCAAATTTAGTAAATTAAATAGAAATTTCCCCTCTACACAAATTGTCCAAAACCAATCAATTTAATAAGGAATGATAAACACTGTCCAATCTACCAGACTCTAACATTTAATTCACATTATTTCGATTTTTGGAAATGTGAATACTTTCAAGACTCTCCCGTTTATACTTATTATTAATACCATGTTCCAAAATATCTACATTCACAAAATTAAAAGAATGTAAAATCTTTAAACAATGCTCTTTTAAACCGGAAGTAATATGTTAGCTACGTAAACTATATTTATGTTCATAAATTCTCCTTTTTAAATATCTACTTGTTTGTCCAATATAGTATTTATCACAATCCATGCAATTAATCTTGTAAACAACTCCTGATTTTAAGCATAAATCATCCCTATCTTTGCAATTGTGACGTCCAACCGAAGTTGGTGCCACCCGGGTAATCCTAACAGCGATTTTATGCCGTTATTTACCGGCGAATGCCCCCTTGTTTTTCGGCCAACGCTTTCGCGTGTTGAAACCGGGGACACGCGGGGCAGATCGTGGATTCTTTTTCTCGCGAGGGCGCGGCGCGACGCGGTGCGGTTTCGACGCTGGTTAAGGCCACTTCCGGGCGGCTCTCACCCTAGCGTGTGGGACTTGGAGCGGCGACGGCTCCAATATCTCCCAAGGATAGCAGCGGCACGCGTTCGGCCTCCCGCTATTACCTTGAGTCGTCGTGCTTATCTTTAGCGGAGTCTACGGGTCCAGCGACAGCTTTCTGTCTCCTAGACTCGTGTCTCCCGTCCTAAAAATAAGCGCGCGTATCGCGGAATACAAGGAAAAAAGGGACTCAAAAATATTCGAAATCTATATATATTATCCTTACTTTTATTTTAAAGATTAGGTTCATGGTACAAAGATCGTTTCGCTTACTACAAACGCGACTGGCAGTCTGCTTTTCGCGGTCCAGCGGGCCCGTATTTATAGTCGGGGCGCGACGCCGTCGAAATTTTCTCCGCTGAGAAAATACATGGAGGTGGGAGAGATGAAGGGACGTTTTTTATTATAGGAATATTATACTTCCCTTCATCTCATACAAATATTATTATGATTATTACTTTCTCTTTTGCTCGACAAAGACTTTTCGTATAACTACATGGAGCGAACCTAGGCGTCGTCGTGAATTATAAACTAACTTATTTAATATTTTATAGAAAATATAATTATTAAAATAATCATAATTGATTAACTATAACGCTAATATAAAATAACATACTCTTATGAACTATTACGTTTTATGGTGGTGAATACGCGTCAAAAATATGAATATTAATACTAAAAATAATAATTGTAATAATAATTATACTACTAATAGTAATGGTAAAAATCTTAATAATAATCCTGTTAATTATATCAAAAGAATGATATACAAGTAAGATAAACATGATTAATAGTAATTAACGTAATAACATTAATAATAAATAAAACACTGACAATAATAATCAACCTTACTATAATAATAATTAAAAATAAGATAACGCTCACGATAATAACTAACTTTGTTAACAATAATAATAATAATTAAAACTATAATAATAATTGTGGTTCGCAAAATATGATTAACTGTATAACTTTAATAATATCAATAATAATAATTTAAACTATCAAAATAAGATAACCATTCATGATAGTAAATAAATTTACATCATTAATAGTAACAATAATAAAAACTATAATAATAATCGTGATTCGAGAAATATGATTAACTTTATAACATTAATAATAAATAAAACACTGACAATAATAATCAACCTTACTATAATAATAATTAAAAATAAGATAACGCTCACGATAATAACTAACTTTGTTAACAATAATAATAATAATTAAAACTATAATAATAATTGTGGTTCGCAAAATATGATTAACTGTATAACTTTAATAATATCAATAATAATAATTTAAACTATCAAAATAAGGTAACCATACATGATAATAAATAAGTTTACATCATTAATAATAACAATAACAATAATAATAATTAACATAATAATAATAATTATGGTTCGCAAAATATAACTTACTTAAATAGAACTTACTTATATAATATATAAGTAAGTTCTCGCGATAATAATTATAATTATTTAAAATTCGAAAATAAGGCCTCGAAGCAGGTATTATATTTTCAAATATTATTTCATTATATAAATTCCTGTTAAAATTCTTAGTTTTCTTCGTAGTGTCGTTCTCGGTGATATTTCGTCCCAAAATTCGTTAGTGTATACAAAGGGGGAGGGGGTCATAAAAATCGCATTAGTACGCCTTCCACTCGTCCCGAGTTTTCCGCGGGTAGAAGTACGATCGGTGAGGAGGGGGAGGAGAGAAAGCACTTCAGTTCACGCCGCATTACGGCGGGCCCGCAGCCAGGCAGCCTCGTTTGGGCCGCAACTGGTTTTTATTGCGGGGGGGGGGGAGGAGTGCGCAGTTCGTCACTCGACGCTGTCTACACTTTTCCGGTTTCCAGGCACAGAAAAATTTTAGAATATTCTTTTTCCTTCTCGTACGTATCTTATACAGATATATATATATATATATATATATATATATATATATATATATATATATATTCTGTAGACAGAGCAATGGCGACGTAGCCAAACGCTCGCCCCTTTTCTTCTTTCTTTCTCTCAATTTCTATTTTACTCTCCTCCTCGCTCAAAATCCGCGCACATTCCCGGCGCGAGAAACTACAAGGGGATGACCACTTGTATAAATATTTACACGCACATCCGTATATACGTAAACACGTAAATGCGTATATCTATATATATGTATATATATATATATATATAGATATATATATATATATATATATATATATATATATATATAAAGATATATATATATATATATATATCCGACATCGTTGCTGGACGCAACACAATTATTAAACAATCTACTCATATTATTGCTATTTTTAAAGAAAAATTGAATGTTATAATTCCGAAAATTTCTTTTAATTCTTTCAGACAATCCTCTAACATATGGCAAGACAATAATTTTGCTTCCGTTAATATCAACTCCTGCACTATGTCTATTTTCGGTATTATAAATGTCAAACAATCTCTCAGCAATTAATCTATTAATAAATTGAATTGGATAACCATTATTAATAAAAGTTTCTCTTACTGTCTGTAAATTATTTTGTCTAAAATCTTTATGTGACATTGACAGAGATTAATTGCATGGATTGTGATAAATACTATATTGGACAAATAGGTAGATATTTAAAAAAAGAGAATTTATAAACATAAATATAGTTTATGTAGTTCACATATTACTTCCGATTTAAAAGATCATTGTTTAAAGTTTTTACTTTCTTTTGATTTTGTGAATGTGGATATTTTGGAACATGGTATTAATAATAAGTATAAATGGGAGAGTCTTGAAAGTATTCACATTTCCAAAAATCGCAATAATGTGAATTAAATGTTAGAGTCTGGTAGATTGAACAGTGTTTATCATTCCTTATTAAATTGATTGGTTTTGGAAATTTGTGTAGAGGGGGAATTTATATTTAATTTATTAAATTTGGTGGGGGGATAGGTATATATAGATTATAATATAAGGTTTAGTTTAGTCCCTGATGAGGAGCCGTAGCGAGCTCAAAATTTTGGACAAGTCTTCAATTAGGTAAGGGTGTTGGGGACAGTCAGACTGCACTTTACTAACAAAGAATTTTTTCAGCTAATATTTTATTTTCAGATTAGTCTACGGGGGTGAATGTAAACAAGAACAGTCTGACTGTCATTATAATTTTAATTCAATTTTTAATTTAATTTTTATTTTTAATTTTTATTTTATTTTTATTTATTTTTATTTTTATTTATTATTTTATTTTTATTTATTTTTATTTTTATTTATTTTTATTTTTATTTATTTTTATTTTTATTTATTTTTATTTTTATTTATTTTTATTTATTTTTATTTATTTTTATTTTTATTTATTTTTATTTTTATTTATTTTTATTTTTATTTTATTTTTAGATTGAATTGATTGGACTGTAAGACCAATAAAAAAATATTTATTAATTTATATAAAGACAAATCGTGTTTCTGTGTCTAAACCAATTGGACTCAAAATAAAGGTGTAGATTCTGTATTATATTCGAAAGAAAAGAATAATTTTATTTTAGTTTCTTAATACTTTTTGTTTAAATCTTAATTAATCATTTAAATATTGGAGACTAAATGGTTGATTTTAAATCTTTCAAAATGATTCCTAAAGGTTTAACATTTAAATGGTTCCTAAAGCTAACAGTATAGTCTTGAATTTTTCAAAAATAATGGGCAATTGATAAAAATGCATTTTGTCCATTTATTATATACTTATTATATAATTATTATATATTATATATAGTTATATAATATAATTCATTATACAAATCTTGATATTAGACAAAATTGTTGGGAACCCTGGGAAATTCGTTCCAATTTTATTGTCACCATGGATATAATTATAAATATAATTATGGGTGAATATTAATAATTAAGGTATCAAATGCATCATATCATGTGGCCGAGCGTTATCCTGATGAAAAAAGATACATTCATACCAGATCTCATATCTGTCTGTTTACCGTGTAATACCTGGTAATACTCGCTTCAAACGAATAACTTAGGTTCAATACAATAATCCTTTGATGGTTTGACCAAATGTAAGCAGTTCGACACTTGTTTGATCTCACTATATGCAGAGCAGACACTTGTTTGATCTCACTATATGCAGTTAATTAAGTGAATATTTCGTTTCAGCCACTATTTGTCAGGTTCGCCGACTTTGTATATAATTTTCCACGTTTAGGATGATTCTAATAAATGCATTTTTATCACCAATACCAATACGATACACAAATGATTTATTTTTATATCGATGCAATAACATTTCGGATATGCAAAATCACTGTTCGACGTCTCTCGGCTTCAATTCGTACGGCACCCAGTTTTCAACCATTTGTATGAATCCCAATGCCTTTAAGCGCAGGAAAACGACCTTTGCGTGACAGCCATTAAAGTAGCAATTTCTTCTTGAATCTAACACAGATCCTCATCCAGCAAAGCGTCTAATTTCTCGTCTGCACAAGTTTTCGGCTTTTCGGAGTGATTCTTATTTTCAACTTCAAAATTAGCACTTTTTAACCATTTAAGCCACTCTCAGCACGACGATTCATCAATACATTAGGCTCCATAAGTTTCCGATAGCAAATGATAGTCAATTTTCTTCATACTAAAGAATAGAAGCAGCGTTACCCACCAATGATATTCATTTGGCTGCAAACTTGCCAATTTTACTCGATAAAATAAGCGACACCGAAAGAATTACTCAAATATAATACTGCAAAGTTTTGAACAGATACGCAACCTACGAATATAACATATGATGTCGACATGTCTGCCCGAGATCCATTGCTGCCGCCATCTTTTGACAAACACTGGAAATTTCCTTATATCCCCAAAATATATACCGGGTATCAAAGAATTAATTAGACATATTACCACATTTGTTTGAATTATGGAAATCTAAATGGAATAATAAAATTAACTTTAGGTACCTTGTTAGGGGTGGGATTTTCGGTGAAGAGGCTGAAATTAGAAAGCGAAGGCGTAGATTCTCATGACTTTGAAACAAATGAGAGGAAACGATCATCGATTGTTTTTTTTTATAGCAATAAGGGTGAGAAAGTGAGAAGAGTTGGGAAATGCCAATGCCATGCCAAGATACGTTCGGTCCTTCGTCAAGTCCGGTTTCAGTCTTTAATTTAGACCCGATTCGTCCAACAATAATAAATGTAAATCGTGTGGCGACGCTCTACCTAAGAACACAAACATCAAATTTACTCCATGTAGTTCTTATACACATACCACCACGAGCGTTCACAGCAAGCTTTCTCGCTATCAAAAATAAACAATCGATGCTCGTTTTCGCCCATTTCTTTCAGAGTCCGCAAAAGTTTTCTCATCCCAGCCTCTCGACAAGAAATCCAAATCCTGCTTTCTTGATTGGCTGTTAAACATTGGTTAATCAATAGAAAACTAACAAGTTACTTAAAGTTGACTTTATTATTGCAGTTCTATAATCTATACAAATATGGTTATCAATTCTAGGACACCTGATATATATAGCCTTTTTTAATATTTAAATTTTTTATTTTAAACAGTTTAATCCCTGATGATAAATCGGAGCGTTCGAAATGTCGGACAATTGTAATTGTAGATGATAGTTTTAATCAGGTTGTCTTTTACGAACAGTATATAGATTAATTTATTTTATTTTTATTTTTTGTTATTTCTTGAATTATTAATTTTATTAGTAATTTACATTTCGGATTCTACGAGGGTACTTATTAGCAAGGACAGCCTGATTGTCATATTAGTATAGTAGATTATTATATAAAGACTTAAAGAAGATTGATTATTGTAAGACTGATGAAAATATTTATTCATTCCTATGCAAAACTTACGTGAATACAATTTTTTATTTAACTGCCAAAAGCATTATAAATTGTAAATAATTTGAAAATATCTACAATTATTTAAGTATTTCATTAATTTTTAAAACTCCGTCATATTTTTTTTTTCAATGAACACTTAATACGTGACAACTTAGATCAAACTGGCCTAACATATTTAATTTTATTAAAAGTAAACTGTTTACTAATTAATTCAGGCACCTATTTTTTGAGCTATAGGTGCCACCCCACTAAATATTGGGTTGTATATTTCTTTCCTATAGATACTTATATTATAAGCAAATAATTAAAATTATAGCAGAGTATCATATTTTCCTAATGATTCTTCAGAATACTACATAAGTGAAAATTCTCACTGTAAATCTGTTTTCAAGCTTTTACAGTCTTTTTAGAACCAAAAAGACTTGTAGGAAGGAAATTCATTCGAAATTATTTATTAAAACGTTTTCATGTTACATTTCGATTCTACGTTTAGCATCATTTTGCACTTAATCAGCAATCAAAAATAAAATATATATACAAAGAAAATGATTGGAACACATAATCATTCTTACGTAATCTTAAAACAATAATGATAAATTTAAAAAGCTCTTTCTTCTATTAATCAACAGGTTTTAAGGTTACAAATCTAGAAATCATAGTTACTATTATTATAGTCGTAATCACAAAACATGTAACAAAAATGTACCACGTCTCTTCATCAAACACATCAGTGAATGCTGGAACATGCTTGTAAAGTGATTCGATTAGTCTCATACTGTAACCGTTCTCTGGATTACTGTAGTGCGACATTTTAATATAAATTGCTACTAACAAAATATACTAAAATTTTATTTATATAGACTGAAAACTGTATAGTACACAATAGTACATAATTCAAATATTAGTTTCTATATACTCTCATTTATTCTTGTCGTTAACGGTTATTATTTCTTCATCTTCAACAGCATTCACTTGAGAACTAACGTATGTATTGAAAATCTTCAACAGTTCAAAGGATGTAAGATTTGCAGATTTTAAAATAAATTGTTCTTGACTTCCTGTAATCAGACAAATGTTATGCATTATAATTTGCTCTAAATCATCTATAATTAATTTACTGCTTTATACATAAAAAATTATAGTATATACTATGCAACATTTCGTATTGTATCATGACCACATAATCGCTTCATTCAAAGATTGAAGCCGGGGCACATACATAACAGTTTACTTTAATAAATTTTCTATAAACACAACTGTAAACTTATATTTAAACGTTCATTATCCTCAAATTCAGAATCATCATTTTTAAAGCAAAAAAATCAGTCTCCGCTTACCGTATCTGAAAGAACATTGTTACCATAAGTCTCAACAAGAATTTTATGAGCTTCAGCTATAGATTTATTTGGCATAAAAAAATGGCTATAAACTTTCTCGAAACTACCTCTTTATTTGAGATATTTTCGACAAGAACACTGCAGTTTGAGGTTAGATATAATTTCCTTTGATCTACCTTTCAAAATTCCATGTAAAGTGTACTGTTACTGACAAAGATGCATAGAGATTCTTAGAGGACAAAAAAGCGGATCTTTAGAATCACAGTAAAAGTGATTTTAGTAAAACTACAAAAAGTACTAATAAAAACGGTGAAAAAAGTAAAACTCATTGAAGTGGTAGTAATTTAGGCGTGGGAATAAATGATCTGAAAAAGTAAGTTAGGAAGAGCTCCTCGCAACTCCTAATAGATTGTTCACAACGATCAACAAATATTATCAGAAGCAATTTTATGTATCTAGTTCATTGCCTCGTGCCTAAGGCGTTAGACTGCGAATCAGACAGTGAACCTGGACCACGACCGTTTTCGCTTGATATCAATCACCATCCGCTTCAAAAATGGGTCGAGTTCGTTCCGTTTCAGCAGCACATTGCAGGCGTTGATTCGGTCCAGAAGGTTTTTTTCCGTCAAATCATGCGGCACCCAAAATCAAGCTTTTTTGTATCCAGCCTTCTGCAGATGCTTTCAAATGGCTTGGTGACTAACTCTCATCTCCTGGGCGATGTCACGAGATGCCACATGCCGATCTAACTCGATAAATTCCATGATTTGATCGGTTTTCGCCGTCACAGATCTTCCGTCGGCTGACTTATTGATGGTGTCGTTTTCACTGGCTCTGAATCGTCGAAACCATTACTCTGCGGTTCGAGTGATAGCGTGCCATCAACCAAAACACCATTAATCTCACGGAACGTTTCTCTAGCAGATTTGTCTTTGATGAAAGAAAACTTTAAAATAGCGCGAATTTTGGCGTTAGTGAACTCCATGTTTATACGTTTATACTTTTGACCGCAATATCAAAACTAATCATGCATAGCGTTGTTTTGTACGTTATGTCAAGACTTTTCAAATGATGTATAGTATTGCCAGATACGAGCTTTGTAGCGCTTTGTACATAGTCATAAGGGTGGAATTCAAAAAGGCGGAAGGCAGATATTTGACAACCTAATATTAAAACAAAAATGTTCATCCAGTGCATTGCGTTGTGCCTAATGCGTTAGACTGCGAATCAGACAGTGAACGGTTCGAGACACGATTAGATAGGATTTTTTCAGCGTTTTTTCAGCGAAATAAACATTATTTAATGATAAAATTATAACTATAAATAATATTAAGGATTAATAAACGTTAAAAAATTAATTTGTAAATAATATCGTAAATTAAATGTGGTTTTTTGATAATCTAAAATGAATGAAAATGAATTTAAAACATATATAATAAGTGTTAAAAATGCTGATTATAAATCAATCTCCAAAAAAAAGAACTTTCAACAAACGTAAAATATTTAGGCGAGTTTAATGTGTTCTTGGTATAGTAAGAATTTTAAATACATCTTCTCATGTATCTTATAAAAAATTTATACAAAATGTTCTTCTAAATTCAGTAATATATTAACACAAAAATTTTCATATACCAGAATAATATCTATACAAAATGTTTCTAAAACCTTCCGAAATAGATTCACAAAAAATAAATTATATAACGCAAGAACAACATAAAACAATGGATCATTAAAACAAATGGCTAAGTGCCGTTGATATGCATCCCGATATATAATACCATGTATAGTTTACACAAATATATCTAAAACTCTAAAAAATAATAATAAATAAATAAAAATTAATAAATATTTTTTTATTGGTCCAATTTTGTATATGGGCAGTCGACATGAGAACAATTAAATTATTTTAAAATAAATAAATAGTTTTAACGGAAATGCAGCTTAAGAAAGTGATATAAAGTGATGAGATCATTTACAACTAACAGAGTGTATTTTCATATCATTTTGTTCATAAATTATCTTGAATCGTCGATATTTTTAGGTGAACATTCTTCTGCTATTTTTTCTGATAATTCATTCTTATTAAAAAGTAGGTGCGAACTTGCCAGGCCCGTTCCTACAAAGTTTATAGGTGAACAAATCCAATATTGAAGTTAAATATTGTAACACATACAAAATTTTTTTCAATATACATTAGAAATAAAAATTAGAGGGAAAAGGAGAAAAGTTGAGAGATGGAAATATAAGATATAGTATATTAAATGAATATAATATAGATTTTGGCAGTTTATAAAAATAAGTTCTATGCAAAGGCTTTGTCACTTTTTCGTTTAACTTATCATTTTTTAAAAACGAAATATTATTATAATATAATATTATAACTGTTTTGTGCTGATTTTCCGCGTCGCCTTATTAATCAATATAGTAATTTTATATTTTTATTCGGGTGCCTCACTTTCGTAGTGAAGGTGCATACAAGTGTAAAAATAAAACGAACTTTATATTATTGTAAGCATAGTCGTTTTCAATAATACATTTGCTACATAATTGTATCCAAGGAGTAGAAGCAGCAAGTTTGTTTCATCGTTGGTTTGTCACATTACAGCTTTGAAATTAAAGGTCAGTTCTAGATATTGGTGTTTCGAGCGAGATTTTGTTAGCATAGAATTTAAACCAGATGAATTTTGCAGAAATTTGCTTGTTAACTACATTTAATATTTAAATATAAAAAATTAAAGGGTACATGTGCGTGGGATAGAGGTTAGGGATATAGGCGTATCTCATTTGCACATAAATATGAGAAAAATAAGTCCGTCGAGTAACAATTAGTTAGATCGCGGTACGCGTATTTATTCCGCGGAGGGAGTTCTTCTGAATTCATGCGTCAAGTGGCACTCCAACAATTAGTTCTTTACACCACTCTATACGTTAGCGTGCGTTAGGCGAGCACGGGTGCAATATAGGTAGGGGTTTTATTTATTATAAATAATAAATTAATTTTTATATCTTAACAATTTTTATAATTTGATTTTTTTATATATAAAACTAATATCCGGTTATAATAAACAGTCAGTTCCCTCCTTAAAGAATTTTCCTCATTTAGGATATTTACAGAAAAAAAAATAAGGTAAACGGTAAGTTTGTGGAAAAATATCGGAGGATCGTACGGTCCATAAAGGTTACATGTAAATTAACCTAATCCATTGAGGGATCTTCTTCCACTGTGAAGGGGGATTTGAATCCGAGCGTACACTTCGAATTAAATAATTAAATTTAGGAACGTATTCCTTATTGTGTCCAAGGACCCCGTTACAATATATATATATATATATATATATATATATATATTAGGTTGTCAAATATATATATATTAGGTTATATATTACATTGTCAAATATATCCCTTCCTCCTATTTGTCTTATGAATTTCGCGGTTATGTAGAAAGCGCTACAGAGCTCGTATCTGCCAATACTATACATCATTTGAAAGGTCTTGATATAACATACAAAACGACGCTATGCATGATTAGTTTGGATATTGCGTTCAAAAGTTATAGACGTGTGAACATGGAGTTCACTAATGCCGAAATTGGCGCTATTTTAAAGTTTTCCTTCGTCAAAGGAAAATCCGCTAGAGAAATGTTATTTTAGATTAATGGTGTTTTGGGGGATGGCACGCTATCACTCGAACCGCAGAGTACTGGTTTCGACGATTCAGAGCCAGTGAAAACGACACCATCGATAAGCCAGCCAGCGGAAGACCTGTGACAACGAATACCGATATAATCATGGAATTTATCGAATTAGACCGGCATGAGCATCTCGTGACATCGCCCAGGCGACAAACCATTTGAAAGCATCTGCAGAGGGCTGTATACAAAAATGCTTGATGTTTGGGTGCCGCATGATTTGACGCAAAAAAAACCTCTGGACCGAATCAACGCCTGCGATGTTGCTGTTAAAACGGAACGAACTCGACCCATTTTTGAAGCGGATGGTGACTGACGACGAAAAATGGATCGCATACGACAATATCAAGCGAAAACGGTCGTGGTCCAAGGCCGGTGGACCATTCCAAACTGTGACCAAGCCGGGATTGACGGCCAGGAAGAGTTTGCTGTGTGTTTGGTGGGATTTGAAGGGAATCATCCACTATGAACTGCTCTCATATGACCAGACGCTTAATTCTACCATCTACTCTGAACAGCTGGATCACTTGAAGCAGGCTATCGACCAGAAGCGTCCACAATTGTCCAACAGGAAGGGTGTAGTGTTCCACCAGGACCACACTTTGATGATGACTCGTCAGATCTACGGGAGTTCGGATGGGAGGTTTTATCGCATCCACCATATAGTCTGAACATAGCGCCAAGTGATTACCACCTGTTCCTGTCCATGTCGAATGCCCTTCGTGGTGTAAAGTTGGACTCAAAAGAGGCTTGTGAAAAGTGGCTGTCCGAGTTCTTTGCAAATAAGGAGAGCGGTTTCTACGAGAGGGGTATTATGAAGTTGCCGTCTAGATGGAAACAAATTATCGAACAAAACGACGTATATTTGAAGTAAATCCGAGAACTATAACACTTTTTATAAAGCATTGAATGAAGAGCAAAAAAACGAAAGCGAGATATTTGACAACCTAATATGTTTGTTCAAATAAATCTGATAATGTGAAATCAGATTTATTGGTTGTGCAAGTAAGTTTCCAGCGTTTTTTTCTCCAAAATGTGAGGTTTTCTTATGAAAATATAGTTACATATTCTTTATACATAGTATCTCCATTTGAGGCTAAAACTTTTACCCATCTTTCTGGCAATTTATGAATTCCGGCCCAAAAAATTTCTCATTTTTCGAGCCCAAGAACGTATCTAGTACGTTTAATCATCTTTCAAGCAGTAAGTGGATACCCCGTCAAAAAAAATTGCTTGTTTTTTGAGGCGATCCACGATTCGACCCATTTCTTCCATTCCTCGTAAAAAGTAAAGCGCTGCTCTGCCAGACCATGAGTATCGACCGGAATAAGTGGTAGTCTGAAGGAGCAATGTCTGGTAAACTCGGCGGGTGGGTTAGAATATCCTAATTCAGTGCTTCTAACGTTTCCTTTACGATTTTTGCAACATGTAGCCGAGAGTTGTCATGCTGAAAAATGACTTTATCGTGACTTTTGGCATATTGTGGACGTTTAATCTTCAATGCTCGGCTCAAATGCATCAGCTGTTGTTGGTAACGTTACGCGGTGACGATTTCATTACGTTGGAGTAGTTCGTAATAGATTACTCCAAGCTGATCCCACCAAATGCACAGCATTAGCTTCTTGCCATGAATGTTTGGCTTGGCTATCGAAGTAGAGGCATTCCCGGACTTATCCCATGACTTCCTACGCTTTGGTTTATCGTAGTGAATCCACTTTTCATCTCCCATCACGATTCGATGTAGAAATCCTTTGCGATTTTTCCTTTTGAGCAACTGTTCGCAAGAGTATAAGCGACGCTCGACATCTCTTAACTTCAGTTTGTAAGGAACCCAATTTCATATCTTTTGGACCATACCCAGGGTTTTAAGACGTTGTAAAATCGCTTGCTAAGTCACTCCTAACTCTTGTGCAAGTTCTTCTTGCGTTTGGCATGGATCTTCCTCCAGTGAAGCTTCCAATTCGGTGCCGCTATACACTTTGGGCCGTCCGCTGCTTGTTTTGTCCTCCACGTCAAAATCAATACTATTAAATTTTTGTAACTACTCTCGACAACTTCCGTCACTCAAATTAACATCACCATATGCTTCTATGAGTAGCCGATGTGCTTCAGCTGCAGATTACTATAAATGAAAGTAGTAAATTAATAATTCTCGCAAATGACACTTACTTGTCTTCGCATAAACCATACTTTCCTTATTTTATACTAATGTAGAAAGTAATTTTAAAGTCATTTCACAAATTTTTGAGAGTTCTATCTAGTATATTTTATCCTGAAATTTTATTTGTTTTCTGCCATGAATAATATATTTTTTCTTATTGGATTAAGGAAAGAATCCTAATAATAGAATACTAATAATAGAATACTAATAATATAGTACTAATAATAGAAGCATATATTTTATTTTTAAAAAAGAACGCATGATCTTAATGAGATTTATAAACATTTTAATATATTATTAAAGAATATTTTACTATACTATAAATTTTTTTGAATATCAAACATTTTTAGAAATATAAAATCTGATTTTCAATTCATAATGTATTACAAACATTATCGTATTGTACTAATATATACAGCTGCATATAGTATATATAAATATATATATATATATATATATATATATATATATATATACATACGAGGTGTGTTCAAAAAGTAACGAGAATGTTTAAATTTCGTGGGTTTGGAGTCTGCCAGTATATACTTTTTTTATTATGTTGGTACGCTTGCCCCTGAAGTACGATAAAATTTTCAGCAATATTCATTGCTTAATTTTTAAGTGGCAGCCGTTAACGTTAGAACGTGTTTTTTGAGCTCAGAAATTTTCGTTTGTGAAAAAAAATGAAGCAAAGAATTTGTATTCAATTTTGCATAAAAAATGAAATAAAGTGTAGTGAAGTTTGTAAAATGTTGACAAAGGTATATGGTGAGCCTGCTATGAGTAAAGCGAGGATTTGCGAGTGGTATAAGCGTTTCCAAGGTGGCCACGAAAACGTTGAAAATGACGAACGACCCGGACACCCAAGCACATCAACAGCAGATGAAAATATGAAAAAAGCGAAAGAAATGGTTATGATCGATCACCTAATCACAATCAGAGAAGTCGCTGATGATGTTGGCATATCAGTTGGTTCATGGCATGGAATTTTTTCGAATTTTTTGCATATGAAACGTGTGGCAGCAAAATTTGTTCCAAAATTGTTGAATTTCGAACACAAACAGCAGCGAATGGAAATTGATCAGGAGTCGCTACTTAAGTTAACAACGATGCAGAACTACTAAATCGTGTTATAACAGGTGACAAAACATGGGTATACGGCTACGATGTCGAAACTAAGGCTCAATCGTCGCAGTAGAGGCATTCTGGATCATCAAGACCGAAAAAGGTTCGACAAACGAAAATCACCGAGCTCAAAAAAACTTGTCTATCTGCCTCACTATCTGTCCACTTCATTTAGTTATTTACTGCGAGAAATTACGCAAATTTAGTGAGTATTTACCAGATGAACAAAATTAAATAATTAGAATGATAATGAAAACATAGTAAGAAAATTCACTGCTTAATAGCTTTAGTATTATATAGTTTATACACACACACACCAGTATGGAGTTTTGTTGCTTCCTCCTATCTGGCGCCTCCCCAGGTTGCGGATAGGGGATGGCTTGCTACTATTTGTAGAGGGCACTGAGGAAATAAAATACTCAGGGCGGACAGAAAAAGCTAATAGGGAGGGCCTCCCGAACTTAAGACCAATTATGATTAATATTTGGTATAAACAAGGATATACCCCAGGGAGTAACTCCGGCAAGACCGGCCAATCTCCTCACCGATTCCGATAGAGTGCAAGCCTCTATGATCATTATCTAGTTTTGAAGCGCCAACATATTCTGTCAAACAACGCCAATCAGCTAAGCGCAAAGCTGTGCGAAAAATGTAGCGGCCCATTTGATATAATAAAAAACGTTTCTCCTGTAATATTTAACTTACAAGAATAAGATGGGAAACAGATCGAAGAAATCCATGTTAAAGATATAAAACCGTATACGACTTGACTCTGATAACAAGACGTAAATATTCTAAAATTCATTTTGCCGATAAAAACTTATATTAAGTTATATTAAATTAATAAATATTTTTCTCGGTCATACAGTCTTTATAATCTAATATATTAGTTAAAATAATGACAGTCGGACTGTCCTTATTATCTTACTATCCTTTTATTTCCAGAGAGAATGGATCAAATTTATAATAGCACTAGAGAACGTAATATGGAAAAGAGGGATAATAATAAAATCGTGGTATTACCATATGTAAAAGGATTATCCGAAAGAATTAGAAATGCATTTAAAAAGCATAATATTCAAGTTTACTTTAGAAACAATAATAATATTAGAAAGCTATTTAATTATTGTAAAGATAAGGTTGATAAATGTTTGAAAAGAGGAGTGTTATACCAAATTAATTGTAAAGATTGTGACAAATATTATATTGGACAAACAGAAAGATACCTAAAACAAAGAATATATGAACACCAATATAGCTTACTAAGCATGAATGGTATATCCGGGCTAAAAGAACATAGTTTAAACTTGTTATATTCTTTTGATTTTGAAAATGTAAATATTTTGGAACAAGGTATTAAAAATAAATAAAAAAGAAAAAATCTTGAAAATATTCATATTTAAAAAATTCAAATAATGTAAATTTAATGTTAGAGTGAAGTAAATTGGACATATCATTCCTTATTAATATAAATTTTGTATTTCGCATTTAATTTAAGAAAGGAGGGTTCTATAAATGGTATACTAATAAATTTAGAGTGGGAGTGGGGTATATAACGTAGCAGGATGGGTTTTTGAATTTAGTTTAGTTCCTGCCGATGAACTGTAGTGGCTCGAAACGTCGGACACCAAGGTGATTCTAAATTTAAGGCGGTGGGGGCAGTCAGGTTGTCATTTACTAACATGGAATATTGCTTTTATTATTTTTATTTTATTTTATTTACTTTTTTATTTTTATTTTATTTTATTTACTTTTTTATTTTTGTTTTTATTTTTTTATTTATTTTTTTTATTTTTATTTTTAATTTTTAATATAATTTATTGTAGTAATAAGTTTTATTTCAAATTTATTTTAGATATGTTTTATTTCAGGCGGGGGTGAATATAAACAAAGACAGTCTAAATGTCATTATTTTAACTAATATATTATATTATAAAGACCATAAGACCGATAAAAATATTTATTAATTTAATTCAGAACAGTCGACATACATAAATTTTTAATTTTATGTTATATTAAGTATAATTATAATAACAGTTTACAAAAATTTATATTAAAATTAATTAGCATTATATTAAGTTATATTAAGTATAAGTATAAGGTCAGGTTACAAAAAGAAATGAAATATATTAATTAAATAATTAAGTTATAGTTAAAAGAAACTGTATATAGGCCGGCCATAGAGATAAGGTATATAAAATAAACGTATATTCTTTGTGATAGTTAAATAAAGTTAATGTAAATTTAATAATTACAATATAAATACAGATCATGTATATTAGCGTATTTATTATATAAATAACAATGGATATTAAGTATATATGTACGTATTTGAGATTTAGGCAAAACTATACAGGTGAACAAGAATACAAACTGTAATAGATAAGTATTTGTTAAACAAATCACTGAAATAGTAATAAGTAATAAATTAATAATCGGACCGTATATAAGCGGGTCACACGATAGAGAATAAATTAGTTTTTGATTATCATTAGAACAATGAGGATCAACTAACTGGACTTGGGCCCTAACAAATATTTAGAGAGAACAGAAGCTACACAGACAAAGATTGAAGCCAACAGGGCATAGTTATTCGGATTGTGTACGGCTACAAGCAATTTGGGAGATATATCCTGAAATATTCGCGCATGTCCCGTACTTGGATGTACAACTACATTGAATAGTGCTTGCAGGAGAGCCCAAATTACGCCGTCTGACGCGCGAGCGAACTCGAGCAAAATAACGTAAATATCGAATGCCCTTCAAAAATTAAAAATTTTATTAATATAAAATAATAGTTAATATTAACTAAACTAAACTATCAAGGAGTCAACAACGCAATGAAACAGATCTAGAAAATGACGGCAGCCGAACTGTGCACGGAGTTCGAGTGATGGCTGGGCCAAGAAGACGAGAAATATTTCAGGGCTACGACTGAGGACAAGGAGTATTTCTCTAGCCCAATTCTCTCAGCTTCATCGGGGACGAGAACCAACTACGTGCCCACCAACTTATAAACAAATATTTAGAGCAAAAGCAACAAGACCAATTGTCTAGTTGGAAAAATTAGCATGAAAATCGCGTCCGCTAAAATTTCCGTTGCAACCTCTACATCTTAGGCCAATTCCATGGTAACCCCGGGACACGACATTGAATAAACCACCAGACCCGGTCTTGGTATTCCGCTATTTACCATTGGAGCCAGAAGGCCGGGAAAGGATATTGAAAATACCGAATGGCCGGGAGGTTGTCCTCCCAAAGGGCCAAAAGATCTTCCGAGTAAGACACGGCGGTTTACAGTGGCGCGTGAGAATGGACCCTACTTCTGGGAGAGTGAAACACATCAGAAAACCAAAGTGTAAGTATTTGTAAATGTATATTTTCGTTATCGCTATCTCAGTGACTTGTGAGTTTAGTCCGCGCTTCAATTTTCGCGAAGGAAGGAGAGATGCGACGAGTACGTTGACTCGTGCAAAGAAAAGAAAACAAAAACAAGAAAATAATAATATCAGGTATGTGAATAAGTCTTTCCCGTTTTTTTTCAAATTTTGAGCCTTTATTGTGAAAAAATGGTTACAAATGAATTATTGAAAGTATTGGCCATCGCTAGCTACAACTTTTTCCCATCTTTCTGGCAACATACGAATCCCGTTGCGAAAAAATTCGACCAGTTTGGCCTCTATCCAGTCATCCACCCATTTTTTGGCTTCCTCGTAGGAATGGAAGTGCTGGTCAGCCAGGCCATGCGTCATCGATCTGAAGAGATGGTAATCAGACAGAGCAACGTCTGGACTATACGGCGGGTGGGGTAGGATTTCCCATTTGAGCGTTTCTAAGTATGTTTTCACCGGCGGTGCAACATGTGGGCGAGCATTGTCATGTTGCAAAATAACTTTGTCGTGCCTGTCGGAGTATTGTGGCCGTTTTTCTCGCAGTGCGCGGCTCAAACGCATCAATTGTCGTCGATAGACCTCGCCTGTGATCCTTTCATTCGGTTTCAGAAGCTCATAGTAAACCACACCTAGCTGGTCCCACCATATACAGAGCATGAGCTTGGCGCCATGAATATTTGGCTTGGCCGTCGATGATGATGCATGGCCGGGTAGTCCCCATGATTTTCTTCGCTTCGGATTATCGTAACGGATCCACTTTTCATCGCCAGTCACGATACGATGCAGAAAACCCTTTCTTTTATGTCGCTGAAGCAGCTGTTCGCAAGTGAAAAAACGCCGTTCGACGTCTCTCAGCGTCAGTTCGCACGGCACCCAATTTCCTTGCTTTTGGATCATTCCCGTGGCTTTCAAACGCTTGGAAATGGTTGTTCGGTCAACTCCCAATGCTTCAGCAAGTTCTTCTTGCGTTTGACAAGAATCTTCATCAAGCAAAGTCGCCAATTCTCGATCTTCAAAGATTTGCGGCCGCCCGGAACGCTCCTTGTCTTCCACGTCGAAATCACCGCTTTTGAAGCGTCGAAACCATCCGCGAACATTTTAATCATCGACACAACCTTCTCCATAAGCCTCCTGAAGCAATCGATGCGTCTCGGCAGCAGATTTCTTCAAATTGAACCAATAAAGTGAAACTTCCCGCAAATGACGTCGACTCGGCTCAAATTTCGACATTTTCACGAAATCAAAAATTTATGATGCGAAAAAATTTTAACTAATATGTTAGTATGGAATTGTTGACATATGAATAAGCTTTGATTATGACATATGTAACCATTGAATACTCGCACAGTATTGGTGGCGCCATCTCTTACAAAAAACGGGAAAGACTTATTCACACTCCTAATAATAATGATTAACTTATGTTTCAGAGTAATAACTATTTGATTAACTATTTATTTATTGTAAATTAAAATATTATTTTAATTTACAATAAATAAATTTACAATCTAACTTATTAAAATTAGTTAATTTATTATATATTATTCAATTATATAATACTCGATTAATATATTATAATCGAGTTATATTATAGAATAAATCAAAATTATTATAATAAATAATAAAGGATCTGAGTACATTTAATAAAAGATAATCAGATTCTTCGACTTTCGCACGGGCAGACCTTCGCAAAGGGCCAAAATGCCACCGTGCTGCCAGCCACAGAATTGGAAAAATAAGGGAGACTTACTATCGGACCGATAGCGCATAGTAAATCTGCTAGCACACTCAGCGGGCGCGATCAAGATAATTTTATTTGTACAAGATAGCGGGCTTTAAGATAAACAATAATTTAAAATTATTAACAAAATCTTCTCTATTCCAGCCAACCACCGAAATAGAGAAGCAGGAATGAAAGTAAATAACGACATAGTATAAATTTATCGTCGAATGAATTTATTTTATTTTTTATTACTATTTTATTTTTTATAGTTTATATTTTTTCATGATTAGTTTAATATTTTTATTATTGGCTTAAGATTTTTAATTATTCGTTTATATTTTTAATTATTTGTTCATTAATTTATTATTTAAAATTATTTTTTGATTGTTAAATATATTTTTGGAATAAATTGAATAATTTATAAATTGGGGTGACCATATTCATTTAATCCAGAGAAAATCAAGTAATTCAGAGAAATAAATTTTAAGAAAGAAAATTAATACTTAATAAATATCTTTATTCTCGCTTGATGGTGAATTGAGCGGCCAAGGATCTACGCGAGTTATTTAAGGAAACTGAGATATTTAAGGAAAACTCTTGGACAAACGAACCTGGTGGCGAGCTGAGCGATCAGGACCTGACGCGAGTTTAGCCGAAGCCGCGCTTGTCCAAGTAGACAGATTTAAAACAAGGAATACTGATGAGAGGAAAAAGAGCCCAGTCGCGAGTTGAGTGATCGGCTGTCGAGGCGAGCTAGCCGGAGTGCGAAATACCTCTCACCAAGTCACCTTGTTACAATACATGGATATATATTGTTTTAAATTTATAATATTAATCTCAGGCGAAAATTCGCAATAAAAGTTTTGCGGTTGAGCGAAATAATATATAATTACTTAATATAGAACATAGTTATATTTAAGAGTGCGAAGTCACTGCGAGTCGAGAGTCTTTACGTCTCCGAGCGGTAACATAAACATTCGTAATCAAGACCACTGCTAGTGAGGTGAGAGTGGCAGAAAAGCATCACAAATTTAATGTATAGCAAATACAAAAGTATAATATTTTTGCGGCTTTTCGAGAAATAATTATATCAATTAAATATATAATATAATTAATTAAATTGATGTAAATAATTATATTAACTTCGATTAATAAGTATATTTAATATGAGAACTAAGAAGATTTAAATATAAATTTAATATTTAAATCTAGATTTCATATTCTAATATAAACACATACACATAAACACACACTTATTTAAGATTAATGCAAACATGCGATTCTTAGGCTAATATGAATATATTATATACAACATATATATTGTAAAATGAATTTTATTATTTATTTATGTATTTTCTCATCATAAATATATATTTATGTTAATTTAGAAATATATGTATATATAACGGTAATATTTATTTTACATAAATACGATAAATATTACACACAAATAGCATATCGCAACAAACTGAATTGTATAGTTGCCTTACGATAAATATAGGAATATTTGAAACAAAATATGAATATTTTAAACACAGACCACCGCGACTCTGCGCTACAGATACGCACGGTACAATGAGAATGAACGACTTACGAAAACTTTTTTTTGTTAGTAAATATAAAATCAAAATTTATTTTTTTTGTGCGTTTTCGCTTTTTGGTTTTTCTCTTTCGAAAAATAAAAAACCAAATATTTTGTTATATTTTCAAATTTTTTCTTTGTTTTCCCTTTTCGTGGAGAGTTTTTTAGTAGAACTTTTTTCTCCCTTTCATTTTTGGGAAAATCAAACATTCTAAAGTGTGCATCTTTGAAAATTTTGAAAGATAAAATTGTTTTGAAAAATTTATATATATATAAATTTTGCAAAATAAAAAATAGACTATTTTCAGTTCTTATATACTTTTGTTGTAAGAATAAAAATTTTTTTTATTTATTTTTTGGCGTTAATCGTCTATAATTTTTGCGATCTCAATTTTTACGCTATGGCTCTAGACATCCACTAGCCGCCGCTATTGGCACTACAAAGCTCCATCATTTGTCATATACATGTCCTGTGTTTTTTATTTCTTTGCTTGCTCAATTAAAATAACAAAGATTAAATAATTTAATAATCGATAAAATGAATAATGAGTAAAATTGATGTATTTTACAAATTATTAGTTTGTTAAATATCTCCCTTCCTCCTATTTGTCTTATGAATTTCACGGCTATGTAAAGCGCTACAGAGTTCGTATCTGGCAATATTATACATCATTTGAAAGGTCTTAATATAACGTACAAAACGATGCTATGCATGATTAGTTTGAATATTGCGGTCAAAAGTATAAACGTGTAAACATGGAGTGCACTAACGCCGAAATTCGCGCTATTTTAAAGATTTCCTTCGTCAAAGGTAAATGCGCTAGAGAAACGTTCCGTGGGATTAATGGTGTTTTGGGGGATGGCACGCTATTACTTCGAACCGCAGAGGAATGGTTTCGATGATTCAGAGCCGGTGAAAACGTCACCATGGATAAGCCAGATGACGGAAGACATGTGACGACGAATACCGATCAAATCATGGAATTTATCGAGTTAGATCGGCATGTGGCAACTCGTGACATAGCCCAGGAGATGACAGTTAGTCACCAAACCATTTTAAACTATCTGCAAAAGGTGGGTACAAAAAAAGCTTGATGTTTGGGTGCCGTATTGGCGCAAAAAAATCTTCTGGACCGAATCAACGCCTGCGATGTGCTGCTGAAACGGAAGGAACTCGACCCATTTGTGAAGCGGATGGTGACTGGCGACGAAAAATGGATCATATACGAAAATATCAAGCGAAAACGATCGTGGTCCAAGGCCGGTGGACCGTCCCAAACAGTGGCCAAGCCGGGATTGACGGCCAGGAAGGTTTTGCTGTGTGTTTGGTGGGATTGGAAGGGTATCATCCACTATGAGCTGCTCCCATATGGCCAGACGGTTAATTACCATCTACCATCTACTGCGAACAACTGCATCACTTGAAGCAGGCTATCGACCAGAAGCGTCCATAATTGGCCAACAGGAAGGGTGTAGTGTTCCACCAGGACAACACCAGACTACACACTTCGTTGATGACTAGTCAGAAGCTACCGGAGTTCGCATGGAAGTTTTTATCGTATCCACCATGTAGCCTGGACATGGCGCCAAGTGATTAGCACCTGTTCCTGTCCATGTCGAACGCCCTTGATGGTGTAAAGTTGGACGCAAAAGAGGCTTGTGAAAAGTGGCTGTCCGAGAGCGGTATTATGAAGTTGCCGTCTAGATGGAAACTCTCGAACAAAACGGCGCATATTTGAAGTAAATCCGACCACTGTAACACTTTTTATAAGGCATTGAATGAAGAGCAAAAAAGCGGAAGGGAGATATTTGACAACCCAATATTATTAATAAAAACAATTGAGGGTAATAATTCAAAGATATTTAAATAAAAATTTTAATCATGAAATTAAATAAAAATTAATTAAAATAAAATAACAAATTAATTAAATAACAATTAAGTAACAATTGAATTAAATAACAATTAACTATCAATTTAATTTCTTTTTGTTTTTCTTTCTTCTTTCACGACAAAACATACGAAATTTTTCTTTGTGACTTCTGTCTTGTTGTAACAGCGTTAAACGAGCATTGCTCAACGGGTTATTTACTTGCATTATTTAATTTATTAATTAATTTAATATTCAATAATTAATTAAGTAATTAATTGTTTCTCACTTCTCCAATTTTTTTGAAGTGGTTAATTGTTTATTTAATTATATTTTGTTGTCTTTGCTGTTTTTCCCATTGCTGGAATATTACTGAAAATTTTTCCTTTTATTCAGTTAATTAATAAATTTTAAATTTTATTAATCACGTTGTAATTAATTCATTTCAAATTTCTCGCCTCTTTTTATTTATTTACAAATAAAGTGAAATTCCTCTCTCTCTCTCTCTCTCTCTCTCTCTTTCTCTCTTTTGTTTCCACTCAAATAAATTGATAAATAATATCGGTAACAAACACTCCAGACGACTGTGATGACTGGCTCCACAGCCTATGCGAGGAGGAGACAGACATCATAACGACGGAGCTGGAATTGAAAAATAATGGTTCCTTATTTCAAAGGGCTGCCAGGCTATACCGCAGGAAACTATAGCCTGGAGGACTTTGGTGGAGTGCGAGACTAGGGGCGAGATCGCAAAAATACGCGCGCGTAGAGATAAAAAGTTAATTAAAATAATCGTAACCTCGCCAATGCGCACTGCAACAAAAACATGTATTCTAAATAACATGGAAGCGACGTACGCCGAGCAAGCTAATAAATCAGCTGACACACAGCAGGGCCGGAAACTTAATCCAAGCACAGGCCAAAGGCATAGCACAACAGCCGCAAATCAGCAAATACAAAATCTGATTTATTTTAATTTGGCAGAAATCAATAGGCATGAATCGCTTGCATGTAGCTCGACCAACGAATCGCCGATTCAGGCGGTCATAACGAGCGTAGCAACGTCCTCCGACTCGTATATGATGAATGACATTACACATCAGGCGCAAGTCGCATCTCATGCATCAGATACAACAACCGAGTCTCAGGCTGCTAGCCTTAAAGATCATCTGGCAATTAGTCGTGCATTAGAGAGCCTGCAGAATATGCTACAGACTTCGATGCGACAAGAGAACAGCAGCAGAGGCCTGCAGCAGAGGCAGAATGAAATGTATGCCATGTTTACTAACATTCAGCAACAGCTGCATAAATCACCTCCACGCAATCGCGTTACTTTCCAAGACACATACGATCTTCAGTAATTAGAAAGTGACGAACACTCTGATATTAATAGAGTTACAATATCAACTGCGAGCCTATGTTCTCGGCCCTTGCCACCCTCGGTACCACAGGGCCTGGAAGGAGGGGGCATCACATGGATCAACGAGGTGTGATCAGCTCGTCCGTTAATATAATGCGATATACGTTATCAAGTATCTTGACCAACCGCCCGGACACTGGTAAAACCGTGCGCCAATGGAAAATCCGATTCAATGGTGCCTAGGGAAAAAACGAAGCTGATTGTCTCCAGCGGATCGCGGAATGCTGCAGGTTGATGCCGCTCACAGGTGAAGACATACTTAATACAATGACGGAGCTCTTGAACGGCGTCGTCTTACGCTGGTACCGCCTCTCCTAGAAAAATTGGAGCTGCTACGGCGTTGACCGACGCTTCCAATCTGAACTGATTAGCGAAGCATAGCGGCGTACACAGGCTAAACGCGAGCCATCACGTAATTATGTGTTCTGCTTGTTGACGATCCTGAATTGGTTCGAAGAGCCATGGTCGGACGACAAGATGCTCGCCATCATATACCGTAATCTACTCCCGGAAATATAGAAGTTAGTTCCGCGGGAGAAGATTACTGAATGTAAATCGGCTAATCGAGCTCGCTTGAGAGACTGCGTCCTTGACTCGGAGTGCAACTACAACCCGACTCCGTCACCCGAGGACTGCATAATGCCCGAAGCCAAAGATCGAAGCCATAGACGTGAAGCCGCCAGATTTCAAAGCTTTCATGCGAGAAGTCTTGCGAGAGCCAAGCCTTAAAGCCTGATTTAAAGGCGCCAGGTGTCGCAGTTCTTACGACGAAAAAAAGCAGTCACGTCTCACGTTCGAGGTCGCCATGTATAGGAAAGAGCAGAGCGTCGATCTCGCTTAAGTCAAAGAAAAAGCCTCCCTTTAGGGGAAAGCTCGTGCGCAAGCCCCTCGGCGACCGGAATAAAGGTTAGATGGGAGGTCCTGATGTACGGTTTCTGGACTGGGATTGTAGTTGGACAGGCCATACCTTGCGCAGTTGTCCCAAGTGTTCGGCAAATATGAAAGGGCACGTAAATGAAGGCCAACTCGCCCCTACGCTCCGTGAGACCTCTGAAGATCAGCGAGCAGGTGCGAGAACACAGAGTAATGATGATTGCCCCCTCCTGCTTATAAAGGAGGAGCATCACGACCGTGACTCCGCTGACCGACTACAACGGCCGACCCCGATCGATATTCACGATGGTAGATACAGGTGGGCATAGGCGAGTTTCGCATACATGCACTGCTCAATGCAGGGGCTGCTCGTACAGCTCTCGGAGCAATCGGCCTGCAGATTGCATCTGCCCTCGGTCGTCTAGTTCGACCCTTTCCTGTATCTGGCGCTCAACTCGCCACGGGAAAAATTGAGCCGATAATAGGCCAGGTGGTCCTTCCGTTTGCCATAGCAGACGTAGAAATGAAGCTAGACGTCATCATAATTCCAGACTTGGAAAATGACTGTCTGCTCGGTGCAGACATTTACCGCGTTTTCAATGCCGTCATCTACCTGCGCGACAATCTCGATGGTGCAGTGGATTTCGTTCCGCTACAAATCTGCACCGACTCGTTACCTCGGCGTATTCACTTGCCTCTATAGGCTTAGCTGATATTGACGATAGTCAACGTCGAGCCCTCGAGGAACTGCTTGACCGGATACTACGTCCGGCTGATCAGCCTCTGGGCTGCACGCATCTGACCGCTCACGTAATCAATGTCGGCGATGCTAAGCCGTTTAAGCAGCGTTATTATCCGGTCTTTCAAAAGATCTCTCTGGAAATACATGCGCAAGTGCGCAAAATGCTCGATCAAGGCGTAATTCAGATCCATCAGCGAGTGGTCTAGCACCATCGTAATGGTTCGCAATAGCGGCGGGAACTACCGATTCTGCGTGGATTATCGCAAATTGAACTCCGTATCCAAGGTCAGCGCGTATTCGTTCTCTTACATGGGTGTAATTTTACAGAAGTTGAGAAATGCGCGAGATATCTCCATACTGGACCTCAGCAGCATCTACCACCAAGTCCCTCTTCGGGAGGAATCAGGACACCTCTCTGTCTTTACGGTCCCAGGCATGGAGTTGTTTGAATGGACCCGTATGTTGTATGGTGTCGCCGGTGGTCCTGCAACCTTTCAGCAGCTAAGCGACAAACTGGTCGGCTTGAAATGGAGCCAGTAGCCTTCACCTACCTCGATGATGTGATCATCGCTACGGAGAAATTTGACGAGCATCTTAGGTGGCTTGAACATATTCAACGACTGTTAGTCTGATACCAGACTAACCATTAATAGGCAGAAAAGCAAATTCGGATTTGCAGAGGTACGGTTTTTAAGATCTGATCCGGATAAGATTGCACCAATCTGAACTTATGCCACACCAAAGAACCTGAACCAGCTCCGTAGGTTTTTAGGCCTTGCGTCCTGGTACCGCAAATTCTTGGAGAATGTTATGACGCTTGCTGAGTTTCTCACCCTTTTGACAAAGAAAAATGTTATGTATCATTGGGAAGAAGAGCTGCAGCAAGCCTTTGAACAAATCCGGCCGCTCGTCGCATCTGCACCAGTCCTCTCTCGACCGTCGTTTGGAGAAACCTTCGTCATAGAAACGGACGCCAGCAACTCGGGACTAGGCGTCTTGCTCACGTAAACAGCTGATGGTGTGGAGCGCGTGCTTTCCTACGCTAGTCGCACGATCACTGCGGTTGAGCGTAATTATTCAGTCACCGAACGTGACTGCCTCGCCGTGCTAAGCGCTGTATGTATATTTCGTCCGTACGTCGAGGGCTATCACTTTTAGTTTATAGCTTATCACAGCAACCTTCATTACCTGCACTCATTGCCTGTATATAAATATATGCATATACTATTTGTTATTTATATGTATACTTAATGTGTATTTAAGTTACAGACAGATAGTCTCACACACCGGATAAGAGGTAGGTAAGAGAGAGCGAGAGGGGGTGGAGCAGACACATCACGCGTGAAAATAGTGAGATGTCTGCGGTCTTACGCACAAGTTCACACAATCCAAAATCAAAATGATGTTCGCCTGCCGCCTTGATCGCGTGAGGTTTTTGCGATCTCCGCGCCCATCACCGCCTTCCCGGGCTATACTCGCGAGCTCGCCACGCGGACGTGACTCGGGTGATCAAGTTCCGAGTCAGTCCGACACCGCCGCCTTCCCTACCTTCGCGCACGTCATCGCTCTCCGATGGCCCTTGGCCTATGCACGGCGCCTCGTGATTTTTATCGTGATTTTTATCTTTGTTATTTTTATATTTCAATCTTTTATTCACTAGGACTTATTAACTTATTTATTTTGCACGTCATTTTGTCGTACTCGTTCCCGCTCCCTTTTGTATGCGACACTTCGCCCCTCTCCCTCGTCAGATTGATTCGAGGCTCAGCGCAGCCTGACAATCTTTTTGCAACGGCCCTGGCTGCCATCCTCATGCTCGAGACGGAACGCGCACTGTTACAATTATATATATATATATATATATATATATAAATTCGAATGATGAAAATTATAATATCCGGTAAACTTCAAATGATTTTTTCTAAATAGTTTATACGTGAGCCAACTATTGTTTTAATTAAAGTGGTCCTAATAAATAATTTTTAATTGTATTAGTTTTATAAATATGGTAAAACCTTTAAACCATGTAATTAAATGTTGGTTCATAAGCAACACTGTATCATTACAATTTACAATTACAAATTTTCTTCGAATTGACATTACTGTTAAAAATTTACTTTAAAAAAACTGTTCTTCAAATGTAAATTTTTTTTTTTTAACGAAATCCATAATAATAATTACATAATATTTTACAAAATTATTAAAATAATTTTTTACTAAACTTTTCTTAGGTTAAATAGCATTCAAATTCAAAATATTATTCAAATAATGGCAATGCGACCCGTTTTAATAAGTTTTATTTTGATTGTATTTTTTCAATTCGGTGATGATTTAGTAGGTAATAGACTTATCAAATAATGAATTACTGTATGTGTAAAAAATACTTTATGTATAAAAATACATTACCTATAAATAATTTTACCTATAATAATATTTTTGCAAAAAAAGTCAAGAATCCTGTCTCACGGTCCCCTGAAACATTGTAAGTGGTGTGGCTGTCCGAGATAGTCCCCCAGCCTTATTGATCTCAATATTTATGATTTTTTGGGAGCTGATTATGAATATCGTAACAGCTTTAGACGGCAAGTGAATATTTATTCCTAAATCCACGAAAACACTATAAAGGTCATAGTTTGTTGAATTTCTCTTAGAAAATAAAAAAAATTGCAACATATTTAAAAACAAAATCCTAGAGCAAATTAAAATACATACTGTTTATTCTATATAGTTTCTAGTACAAATAATATTTCTAGACAAAAGATCAACAATTCCGACTCAAGGTCCCCTCGCATTTACTCAGCATAAGTACCTTCGTATACATTTTTCACGAGAAATACTGCTAGTAAAGACTAATTCAATCGAACAAAAAACTATATTTTAATCAGATATACAAAGGTTTTTAACATTTTTTTTGCAAATTTTACTATTTTAAACGAAGAATCAAATTTCTGAAAACAAATTTTTAGTTGTCATGAATCAAAAAAATTTTTATTGCATTTAAATAAACGTTTCAGTATTATAAATATATACATATATATATATATATATATATATATATATATATATATATATGTATATATGTATGTATATATATATATGTATATATATTACTTATTTTGAATAAATCGTTTACTAATCGTATTTGAATAATTAACAAAGTATGTGTTTAAAAGTAACATTTTAAATTAAAGAAAATCACCAGAGAAACTAAATGTCAAACAATCGATCAATTTATTTATTAATTGAAAATTGTAAAACTAAGTAAGATATTTGCATCAGTTATTAATACTATTAAGAATGTGCTAAAAAATCCTGCACTTTTAACTAATGTGCACGTTTTTTTTTCAGAAAAAAAAATTAATTGAACGCGTTCTTTATCTAAAGTTCATAATTAACTCATTAAAAACCATGCAAAACCTATGTAACGTTTTTTTGTCAGAATTGAATTTGTTAGTGTAAAATAATTATAAACAACCGTACTCCGGAAAGAGGGCATTGACTGTGCTAAATACCATGCAAAATCTGGCAGAGATATCGAGGAATGAACTGTGCCATCCTTTGCATAACCAAAAAAAAGAATACCCGTATTTCTTCTTTTGTAGATTTCAATTATTTATAACAAATTATTTAAAGAAATAACCCAAAATGTCGTAATTTTGCAAAACTGAATGCGAAAAGCGTTCTACGTGTAAAAACACGACAAAAACATATGTAACGTTTTTTTGTCGGAGTTCAATCTGCTAGTGTAAAATAAGGATAAACAATCATATTCTGGGAAGATGGCATTGACCGTGCCAAATACCATGCAAAATCTGGCAGAGATATCGAGAAATGTATTGCACCATCCTTTGCATAACCAAAAATAAAAGTACCCGTGTTTTTTCTTTTGTCGATTACAATTGTTTGAAACAAATTATTTAAACAAATAGCCAATGTTGTCATTTTATTAGGAGTGTGAATAAGTCTTTCCCGTTTTTTGTAAGAGATGGCGCCACCAATACTATGCGAGTATTCAATGGTTACATATGTCATAATCAAAGCTTATTCATATGTCAACAATTCCATACTAACACATTAGTTAAAATTTTCTCGCATCATAAATTTTTGATATCGTGAAAATGTCGAAATTTGAGCCGAGTCGACGTCATTTGCGGGAAGTTTCACTTTATTGGTTCAATTTGAAGAAATCTGCTGCCGAGACGCATCGATTGCTTCAGGAGGCTTATGGAGAAGGTTGTGTCGATGATTCAAGTGTTCGCGGATGGTTTCGACGCTTCAAAAGCGGTGATTTCGACGTGGAAGACAAGGAGCGTTCCGGGCGGCTGCAAATCTTTGAAGATCGAGAATTGGCGACTTTGCTTGATGAAGATTCTTGTCAAACGCAAGAAAAACTTGCTGAAGCATTGGGAGTTGACCGAACAACCATTTCCAAGCGTTTGAAAGCCATGGGAATGATCCAAAAGCAAGGAAATTGGGTGCCGTACGAACTGAAGCTGAGAGACGTCGAACGGCGTTTTTTCACTTGCGAACAGCTGCTTCAGCGACATAAAAGAAAGGGTTTTCTGCATCGTATCGTGACTGGCGATGAAAAGTGGATACGTTACGATAATCCGAAGCGAAGAAAATCATGGGGACTACCCGGCCATGCATCATCATCGACGGCCAAGCCAAATATTCATGGCGCCAAGCTCATGCTCTGTATATGGTGGGACCAGCTAGGTGTGGTTTACTATGAGCTTCTGAAACCGAATGAAAGGATCACAGGCGAGGTCTATCGACGACAATTGATGCGTTTGAGCCGCGCACTGCGAGGAAAACGGCCACAATACTCCGACAGGCACGACAAAGTTATTTTGCAACATGACAATGCTCGCCCACATGTTGCACCGCCGGTGAAAACATACTTAGAAACGCTCAAATGAGAAGTCCTACCCCACCCGCCGTATAGTCCAGACGTTGCTCCGTCTGATTACCATCTCTTCAGATCGATGACGCATGGCCTGGCTGACCAGCACTTCCATTCCTACGAGGAAGCCAAAAAATGGGTGGGTGACTGGATAGAGGCCAAACCGGTCGAATTTTTTCGCAACGGGATTCGTATGTTGCCAGAAAGATGGGAAAAAGTTGTAGCTAGCGATGGCCAATACTTTCAATAATTCATTTGTAACCATTTGTTCACAATAAAGGCTCAAAATTTGAAAAAAAACGGGAAAGACTTATTCACATACCTGATACAAAACTGAATGTGGATATCGATTCTACGGGCAAAAACACGACAAAAACCTATGTAACGTTTTTTTGTCGTAGTTCACTTTATTAGTCTAAAACAGGAACAAACTTTTCACATGTAAATCATCCTTCTCATCCGTCTTAGATGTAGACCTGCGGAATATCGTAGTGTCGCCTGGTACAATTGGATGAGTTTTTTTTTTAAACCTTCCTAGTTAAAGATCACGTTTGAGTGACAGGCTAACGGTGTTACATAAATTGAAAAAAAACTTATCTTTCGAAACGAGACTTTAGGAATAGAAGTTTTCATAAAAATATTCTGTTTTGATAACGCAATTGATAATATCGAGACGGAGAGTTAGAGATCTGCCTAATTTAGTTGAGGATTCTAAAATTGACGAAGATTAATATGTCGATATATCATTTGTTCTTACTGATTATGAAAATTCAAATCGAGATTCGGATGTTGATCTAGATGAAGATATAACATCTCATGATCTTCCTACAGGTTCTTACGAATATGTGAAAAGTACTTACACAAGTACTCAAAAATTGTTCAAACCGAATCATATTTACGATTGGGAAGATAATACTCTGGAAAATAGATCTCCTGATATCGAGGACAATTCCAATGAGTCAACTATTTCTCCATCGTTTTTTAAAAATTCCTCAGAATTATTTGAGTTATTCTTTTCAGAATCGATGAAGAATCATGCTATGGAAGCTACTGAGGAGAATCATTTCGATTTGTCTAAAAATAACTTACAAAAATTTATTGTAATCATAATGTTTACTATTTTTAATTCTAGAAAATGTCATACGATTATTGGTCAACAAAACGAATCCTAAAGCGTCCGATCATTACCGAACTTATGGCGACAAATATATGTTTACCATTAAGAAGAATTTTTGATTTTACAAACATCAAAATGAAAATCCAACGGGCAAAGTTTGAAAAGTAAGAACGACGTATGACATGTTCTGTGAGAATTGCATGCAATTCGCTTTCTTCGACTACAACTTATCGGTAGATAACGTGATGATGAAATATTTCGGTAGATTTGGTATCAAGCAGCGTATCAGGAATAAGCCTATCAGGGTTGTAATAAAAATGTGGGCACTTTGTTCTTCTGATGGATACATCTAGGAACTCGATTTTTACACAGGTAAATCAGGAAATAACACATAAAATGCTTAGCTTGTATGGGATTGGGTTCAAGATCAGTAATACAATACTTTTCTAATTTGTTAGAACGAACCGAAAAAGAAGATGAGTAGACACTACGTATGCTTTGAGAAATTTTTCTCTAATCCAGACCTAATGATACATTTGAAGAAGAATGGTTTATCATCAACAGGCACTGTCTGGCAGAATCGTGTGAAAAAAGGTCGAAATGCAAAAAAAAGCTGAAAAAGGAACCACTATTTCTAAGCATGAAGGAAATTCATGGTTGAATTTAATACGGCAAAGGATCCCAAACCAGTATCAATTCTCTCAACTAAATATCGAGATGAACCGAAAGTGGCAATGTAAAGATGGCAAAAATCGTCGAAAAATTCCATTTGTTTCCCTTATTCTTTTTTCATGTATAATCAGTACATGGGTGGTATCGATCCCTACGATCAACACTGTAATGCTCTAATGCCTTCGATAATAGGAAAAAAATGGACATGGTGTTTTTTATGCGACTTATTCAAGCATCCTTAGCGAACGCCACGATGATCTACAATAAACTCCATCCGGGTGAAAAGAAAGTTTTTAAAGATATTGTTCAAGAAGTTTATTAATGTTACATTCAGAAGCTATCATCAGTACGTATTCTCAAGAAAAAAAGTAAGCCTGAAGTCTTCAGAATACATCATGAAACAAGGAAGTATGAAACAATGTGGGACAGGTACGTTGCAAACCTATTTGCAGAAAACACAAAGAAGATCAAGATGATGAGTCATAACTAAAAATAAATTTTTTTTATTTTTTAATATAATCTCCTTCTACTTCAATTCACTTTGATAGATGTATCTCCAATTTTTTTAAGCCTTCAGAAAAGTGTGATTGTCGTAGTTCCTCAAAATAAGTATTTGTATGAACGATGACCTCCTCATTTGACGTAATTCGTTGTCCGCTGAGACATTTTTTTAAATTTGGAAATAAGAAGTCAATGGGGGGGTCAGATCTGTTGAGTATGGTGGATGGTCTATCAATTCAATCTCAATTCCTGAATTTTAGCCATCGAAACTGCGCACGTATGCACTCGCGCATTATCCTGGAGAAAGAGGACTTTTTTTACAAATGAAGACGATATTCTTTTATTTTCTCATGTAGTTGACTTAACAATGACGCATAATACTTTCCAGTAATCGTCTGTCCCTTTTCCAAATAGTCAATAAGGATAATACCACGTGCATCCCAAAACACAGTAGCCATAATCTTTCCAACTGATTTCACTATCTTTGTCTACTTTGGAGCCCGTTTGCGTTTAATAATCCACCCTTTTAATAATCCACTGTTCTTTCGTCTCGGAAGTGTAGTGGTGTATCCATGTTTCATTTACAGTGATGAATCTATGCAGAAACGCATCTGGGTTGCGACGCATGCGCTCCAAAAGAGTCCACGTGGTTGCGTTTGTTCTCAGCTGAGAGCAAACGCGGCACCCATCTCGCAGATATTTTTCTCATAGGCAACTTATCGTGCGAAATTGAAACGATGGTACCTTTTGAAACCCCTGTGGCCTTAACTATTTCGCGTAATTTTATTCTTCGGTCACTTAATACCATATCGTGGATTTTATGGATCATTTTCAGGGTACTCACGTCTACGGGACGTACTGAACGATGTTCATCTTCTGTTGATGTACGGCCACGTTTAAATTTATTTATCCAATTATAAAATGTTGCAAAAACAGGAGCAGATGTGCCATGAACTAAATCCAACTCAGCTTTTATTTCTTTTGCTGTTAAGCCTTTTAAATAGAAATGTTTAATCACCGCTCTAAATTCACTTTTTTTCATTTTCTTAAGCAAACAAAAGCTATTTACTTCAACTGACGATAAAAACGAAACCATTCGATGAATATGGCTGCAACTTTACCAGATACCTAGTGAGGAATGATGCTTACTAGAAACAGACCATTTGCAATGCTACGAGCGCCATCTCTTAGATTTTCTAAGGACTTATTCATCTCCCCTCGTAGTATCTTTACGTAGAAATATATCATTAAACTTATTTAAAGAAATTATAGAAGAAAAATGGTCAGAAATTAACATACACACAAAATTAACAAAAGATGAATTTATAAAAGCAATAAATTTAGTTTTCAATAACACAATTTTTTCTTTTCAAAATAATTTTTATGAACAAAAATATGGTTGTCAAATGGATTACCGTTATCACCGGTGATTGCTAATTTGGTAATGAAAAAATTAGAAAATATTGCATTAAATAAATTGAATTTTGAACCAATTATCTATAAAAGATATGTTGATCACATATTTACAATTGTACCAGAAAAGTGTGTAGACGAAATCTTGGATGTTTTTAATTCCATCTATGAGAGAATTAAATATACAAAGGAATTAAATTACACAATAATATAAGTTTTTTAGACATCAATGTTATTAGAATTAGTAATAACAGAGTAAAATTAAATTGGTACAGAAAATCTACATGGTCAGGTAAGTTCTTAAATTTTAACTCACACCATCTATTCGGAAACAAGATAGGTACTATAAAGGGAGTCATCGATAGAGCAATCAAATTATCACACAAAGACTTTAAAAAAGACAATTTAAAATTAGTTAAAGAGATATTTATTAACAATGACTATCCAATAGACTTTATAAATAAAATGATTGCAGAGAGAGTGAATCAGATTTATGATAAGGAGGCCTACGATGGCTCGATCGCTAGAGCGAAGGACTAGTAACTCGGTGATCCGAGTTCAAATCCCGGTCTCGACCGATTGATACAGGCACCGCTGTAATTATTTACATGTGCTTCGTTTACAAACACATCGTACACCTCCGTCGCTGATTAGCACCGATAATTGGAAGCATAAATAAAGCGACGTTAAATAACATAAAAAAAAAAAAAAAAGATTTATGATAAACACTAGAGAACGTAATATGGAAAAAAGGGAGAATAATGATAAAATCGTGATATTACCATATATAAAAGGATTATACGAAAGAATTAGATGTGGATTTAAAAAGCATAATATTCAAGTTTACTTTAGAAACAATAATAATAATAGAAAGCTATTTAATAATTTCTTTTATTATTTTTATTTTATTTATCATTTTATTTTTATTTTATTACTAATTTTATTTTATTTTTATTTTTAAATTTTAATATAATTTATTGTAGTAATAAGTTTTATTTCAGATTCTACGGGGGTGAACATAAATAAGGACAGTCTGACAGTCATTATTTTACCTAATATATTATATTATAAAGACTGTAAGACCGATAAAAATATTTATTAATTGAATCCAGAACAGTCGACATAAGCAGAATTTTTAATTCTAACTTGGAAACTTATTGAAACTTTTACTACTTTACGCTCGACTGTTTATTCTTATTTTACACTAACAAATTGAACTCCGACAAAAAACGTTACATAGGTTTTTGTCGTATTTTCGCTCATAGAATCGATATTCCCATTCAGTTTTGCAAAAGTATGACATTTTGGGTTATTTGTTTAAATAATTTGTTATAAACAATTGTAATCAACAAAAGAAAAAACACGGATATTTTTTTTTGATTATACAAAAAATGGCACAGTTTCTGCAAGATTTTTCCTAGTTTTTAATGGATTAATTATGAACTTCAGGTAAAAAATGAATTCAACTAATTTTGTTTCTGAAAACGAGGACATTAGTGAAAAGTGCAGGATTTCTTAGGACATTCTTAAACATAATAGTATTAATAACTGATGCAAATATCTTACTTATTTTTATAATTTTCAATTAATAAATAAATTGATCGATTGTGTTACATTTAGTTTCTCTAGAGATTTTCTTTAATTTAAAATTTATACATTTAATTACATACATTTTAATTATACAAATGGTTATTCATATATCATTAGTAAACCATTTGTTCAAAACAAGTAAATTATATATTTAAAATACTAAAACGCTTATTTAAATGCAGTAAAAAATTTTTTTAATGTATGAAAACTACAAAACGAAGAAACTCGCGGATACATAGTATGGCAACACCCATCAACATCGAGTAATTCATGTTAACCCCCTTGGATTTTTCTCCCCACCCCCCTCATTTTCTCTCTTTTCCTCTTACCCTGTCTCCTCCATACAAGATAGTTATGTGTCAAATATGATATACATTTAAAGTTTACAGACTATAATTAGCAGCTGTTTCGAGATCTATTGATTTCGTAAACATAGTTCAATTTTTAACAATGGACATGAATATTTTTTCAATGTGAAGTTAATTTTTTTAAAGCGTGCCTATATTTTGTTACAACTTAATTATTTTAATTAAATAGAGAAACATTACAAAATTAAATCTAATACATAAATTATTGTATGATTTCAAATAACAAATGACAAGACAAAACAAAGGTATTCATTCAAAACATACAGATATATAGTTATTACAATTGAACTATCAAATATATTTTTTGTTAGTTCAACATATTTGAAAGATAAAAGTTATCGAATGATGAACGCTTCCAATTAATTTTGTTTCTGAAAAGGTGTGCATTAGTGAAAAGTGTAGGATTTTTTGGGATAAATTCATAAATATAATATCATTAATAACAGATATGAACATTTACGTATTTTTATGCTTTTCAATTAATAAATAAATTAATCATATTTAGTTTCTATGGGAATTTTCTTCTATTTGTTAGCTATAACAAGCATGTACGAGTAACCAAATATCTCATAGAAATAACTCTATACTGAAATAGTACATTGTGACACAAGGGAGCGAAAATTGCTTCGCTCGGGCGGCAAACATACCCTCATCGGTAAACGCCTTTTCTCCCGTGTGTCACATACTTTTTTCCCATACGAGGGCGCTTTTTCTTTCTCAAAGAAATGCACAAAAAATTGAACGGCAAACTCACAGAATTAAAGAATGTCAGACCCCCTCCATGTGTTAGCCATGCTTAGATAGAGCGAGCAGGTATAAAATCTAATGGTCCAAATGATACTCGCTCTGAAATAAGTTACCCTAACAAAATGTAATTCGTTAGGTTTGAAAAAAAAAATATTATCGGTTTTCTCTTATACCTGCAATTTACTTGAATTGAATAAAATTAAATTAAATAATTTCCTCTTATTTGGAAATTGATAAAGTATATTAAGAAGAGATGTAGAATTGGGTGGTGGTCAATTGAAACTAATCAATTGAAGATTATAAGTTTGTTAATAATCTACGCTCAAATTAAAATTGTAAAAAATTTAATCGCATAATAAATAGAATTTATTATGTGATTTATTATGTGATATTAAATTAAAACTAATTAAAAAAAGATATAAATAATTTTTAATACTTAAAAAACATAAGGATTTTTATAATAAATTTCAGATAGAATATAAATCTTGTTTTATTTAAAAATCTTGAATACTTAACTCAAAGTGCAAAAAAAAGGTGGAGCCCGCGGTCGACTGGTGCATATACTTGAAAAATGAGAATCCTACCGGACTACACGGTTCCGTTCATTCACTTTTCCTCCCAAAGGAGGAAAAGTAAAATTCTACTTTCTGATTGGTCGGGAAGCGGCCATAAACACTTTTCCTCCCTAGGGAGGAAAAGTAGTATTTTGCTCGCTCTAGACAGCTGCAGAAAATCGTATTTTGCGCCCCGAGTGCGGGAAAAATTTTAAATATTTAAATAAATGGTTTATTCATATACCATTAATTAACCATTTATTCAAAATAAGTAATTTATACATTTAAAATACTGAAACCTTCATTTAAATACAGTAAAAATTTTAAAATTATTAGGCCGTCATTTTCGTAATTTTCGACGATGTGAACGTACACTATATATTATATTGCAATAAATACTAACTATATTTATATACTTTCCCATCATTTTTATTGTATTATACATATTATGTAATATATGTGTATTGTACGAAACGCAATGGATGTGAATGTTTAACGCAAACAATCTGCCTTTCAAGCTTTAGACATCAGATCAGAATGTTAATTGGGGTTATTATTGGAACTTAATCCTAATAAATAGAGATTATTTAACTGATTAATAAGTCAGTTACATTTACTATCTCTGGCGAAACCGAGACAATTGTTAAACTCTGAACCATGGTTGGTGTACTCTTCAGCACTACAAACCTTAATTTAAAAAATTACTTACACAACGAAAACATACGTTAAATTTACTTTATACAAAAGTAACAAATATTTTTTTGCTTTTCAAATAAACCTAACTGTTTATTTCAAACAGACGATTCTTGCAAAATTACAAAATATTCGTTCGTTTTAAATATGTATTTTTTTGTTTCAAATTAATAGAATTTAAATAAATATTTATTGGACTGAAATAAATACACTTTTACGAAATTGCCAATTTTCCTTATAGTTGTCGTAGATTTGATAACGTTGAGTTGCTTGCTAGTTGCTGCTGCTATGTGTGTGTGCGCGCGCGCATGTGTGTTTGTGTGTGTGTGTGTGAGTGGCAATACAATTTCGTTTTATTCACTGCCAGTAAAAGCTGCTCATCTTGTATTGCACCCCGCTGCCAGCCTATTGTCTCACCAAGATTTCCCTCCACACGCGTCGAAGACAGTCGTCACCTCCTTCGATCGCACGAGCTCGAAAAACAACATCTGGACTATCGCACGAAATGGTCAGTAGTTCGCTTTGGCCACCAGAGGCCCTCATTTTCAGTCGAAAATTTTTACTGCAGTCTCGCCTATAAGCGTTGGCGATTTCCCCTTATTATCTCTGCGGAAAGCTTGCAGTTTTATAACCGTCTATTACATTTTCATGGAAGTATACGAGAATGCATTCCAGCATTGCCATATCTACTTATCGGCACTTACTGGAGGCCTTTCGTAACAGACCCTCTAAATACTACAGTAGTATAATATTAACAACTTGTGTAGTCTTTTATCAACCTGTGTAGTGCAAATATCAGCCTTACATTATGATTTACTAAATGGCCATGTCGACTGTTTATACAATCTTAACTATTTTTATTTATGATTTCATCATTATTGTGCTATATTTAAAGAAACTATATTAATTTTGTGTCTATTTATATATTTTAGTTATTATTTATTTATATTTTCTAATATTTGTACTTATTATTTATTTAAGTAGAAGTTATTAAATTATGGAAAACGTAAATTGAATTCAATCTAACGATTGCAAGCTTGAGAATTTAGAGATTTATAAATACAAAATAATAAAACTTACCAAATGTACATATAATGATCGGATCTGCTCGATCACAAACTACTTCTGCTTGAATGAGACATTGTAAGTTACTAGCCACTGTCTTTGGCCTAGACAAATGATATAAGAAATCCCTAAAATGTAAATGAAAGTGTATACTAACTTTTATTGTTTAAACAAATGTTTAATTCTTTATAGACCAATTACATTCTATTTATTTTAAAAAGTACAATAATTAGTGCTATAATGAAATATGTAAATAATATACAGAAAACAACTATTGGTATATGTACAAATACATATAAAGTAAACCCCATGATTTGAAATATTGACTATTCAAATGAAAATTCAAGAACTATAAGTCATCATTATATTTAGTATTTGAAACGATTTTCTCTTTATATCTATTTATATTTTAATTTGAAGAGTCTGAAAAGGAACAACAGTTAAATGTTTTTAGTAGTGATATTTATATTTAAGATTACGCAAGGGTAATAATTAACAAGGGCACTCTGACATAATTTTAATTATATTATGCAATAAAGTCATTATACCAATAAAATATTTATTATATAAATAGAACGTGTACCAAATACATCATTAACATATTCAAATTCTAAAAACAAAAAAAAATTTTTTTCACAAGGCAAAATAATAAAGTAAAGTATAGTAAAAAAATATTTTAAATGAATATAGTCCAGCTCAAGATAGGAATATAAGACTAGACTATATCAACTGGATTAGATTGGCAAAATCATATGAAAATATGCAGGATATAATGAGAAGAAATATTCCATACAATATTATATTACCAATGATAAAAAAAATTTTACAGTCCCAATATTATTCCATAAATAATACTGCCTCCCACCTTTTAGCACACAGCAAATATCCTAAAACGAACTAATTACCAAATTCTAACTTTTAAACATAATAATTCAACCAGTACATATAAAATTTGATGTCAAAACTGGAATCTTTAAGATTCTTATCCAATGCTATAAAGAAAATTATTATAGCTCAAGATATCATGCACATTAATTCTAATGACAAAATATAGAAAAATAAATTTGTAAAATTATTATGCTATCTACATTCTATATTGTAACTTGAACAAAACTTTATCATTAATTCAATGAATGTATTGTAGTTATCTTATAATTTAATGTGTCACTGTATATACTACATTTAGATGACTTATTTCTTTGACTTTACTTTTACAATCCAATGACTTTCAAGTTAAGCTAAATGGTGTTCATGATTAATTTTAAAAATATATTCAAGTTTTCTAGGTTCTAAAGAAATATAGGAATGAGTTATTCTGCTTAACATTTCAATTGAATACATGTAATCTTTGCACAGTCATTAAACACATAGCGTCTATGACTATATTTGTACTTAACATTCAGCTAAAAAAATTATTATTCAGAACAATATTATATTTAACTAATAATATCTTCATAAAATATAAATAAAAAATATGTTGCTTAAATTTTTTAAATTGTATTACATGTTTAAGGATATTGAAATTGTAAAATTATCTATAAAATATTTTATGAAAATATGTATTTTTAAAGTTCGTTAAAATATTATAATACTCTTTTCTTAATAATTAAAAGCTATATATAATAACCCAATCTTCAAAAATAATCTCAAAATTCAAGTTTTCATTTACAACTTATAAAAAATAATAAAATGGAAGTGGTTATGTACAATACAAAATAGAAATCTATCCTATTTACTAACCTCTTATTTTAGAAATTTTTTTTGTAATATTTGATGCGACATGTTTAAGTTAAATATCCTTCATTAAATTTAAGATAGTAATTTCAATGAATCTACAGTAAACCCATTTGTAAATAAATATAGACACTATTTAGACACCAGCGAAAATATAGACACTATTTAAAAAAATAAATACTGAAAAAAAAATATTGAAAAGGAATACCGGATTTGTTTCAGCTTTTTCTCCACTACCTTATTTACAGATTATTATATATTGTGCACATATGTCTATATAGCGTGTAAATCCTATACAATAAGTCAGAACTTGAACAAAGAATGAATTTTTAAATGCTGCAATGTACCACAAACTGTTGTGCTGTAAGCCAAAACAAGAAATTACTTATGTAATGTTTTAAACAGAATGGAAAAGAATTTCTATATATTTCAATGCTCATCCTATTTTTGTACTCTACGCAATATTATGAAACGTACAATTTTTTTTATAATAGTAAAAAGAAATTACCTGATTTCATCAACATGCTTGTGGAAAGGATCGAAACGTACAATTACCTTTGTAAGTGGTCTTAAATTAATCAACTTACACTGATTAGCAATTGCACTAATAATTCCACCAGAGCGACCGCGTACACCACTAAACGTAACAGACATTATTTGAATCTAACCCTTGTACAGTTAAATGTATATCCGAGGTATGGACAGTAGAGAGTATGGAGGGTACAGTCAGTTATCTATATGCGCACGAGTATTAGAAAACAATTCAGATCCAAACTCCAATGCCAGCTTCATCAGCGATGAGAGGGGAGCTGAGTAACCCCCGTGTACTCTGTGTGCACGCCTTTAAAGTGGACGCTTGGTTCTGAAACCCCAAAAAGATAAACGCCAGATATTCGCTTTTTGAGTTCGAAAGACTAGTATGGCAACACAGTTGAGAACCCTTGTAGCAGAGATGAACCGAGATTGCCAGGGCCCATGTAAATCAATGGTTCCAAATTGGCGCCACAGCCTACTGTGGTAGGTGCCCGAACAAGGTCCGTCTGCCATGTGGATTATCGGTAATTGCAGTACACTGCTTAAAAATGTCCGAATAGAAAATAAGAAATAAACACATCTAAAAGCAATGAAGGAGAAACAGCGAGTCCAAATACTGACTGTTATTAAGGAAAGGAGCAAGGTGGCAGGCAGGCACGATGCCGAAGAGGAGAGGTAGGGAAAGTGAAGGACCGAGCGAAAGAGAAAAAAACTGTGTGTGTACACCCCCCCCCCCACACACACGCACGCACGCGCACACACACACACACACACACACACACACACACACACACACACACACCAGTATGGAGTTTTGTTGCTTCCTCTTATCTGGCGCCTCCCCAGGTTGCGGATAGGGGATGGCTTGCTACTATTTGTAGAGGGCACTGAGGAAATAAAATACTCAGGGCGGACAGAAAAAGCTAATAGGGAGGGCCTCCCAAACTTAAGGCCAATTATGATTAATATTTGGTATAAACAAAGATATACCCCAGGTAGTAACTCCGGCAAGACCGGTCAATCTCCTCACCGATTCCGATAGAGTGCAAGCCTCTATGGTCGGTGGTAGCCCCTTGGATTCTGGGGAGGGTAAATCAAACACCATCATAGACAGTACATTGAGTATTAAAGGAGATGTCATGATGGATCAAGAAGTGACGGATCGAGAAATCTCCATCACGCGCAGAAACAATCATCTGGAGCGACTTGGTGAGAAGATCAGCCAACAGTTGGATTTGGTTAAAAATAGGCATAACGTGCACAAGACCATTAAGGATATTGTTCGTTCTATTAATGCCTCATATAAATGCATCAGTATGGCAGAGGATGATCTGTTGCAGTATCATCGTCTCGGTACTCATGAAGTGGTGACTCAGACTACGCCGAGTCTACGCTCTGATACCAAACGAAGCGCAAACAAAGGGATGGATTCCACTCCTAAAACAGTAGGTGGCAATAGGACGACAGAACCATCACTGGGCTTAAGGAGACGACCAGAGTCGGTTGGAGTACCTACAGGAAAGTCTGAGGCCAAGGAAAATCAATGGCAGACCATCAAGCGCAAGAAGCCCAAAGGTAAAGATAAAGAATTACTTAGTGCACGCAGGCTTAATGGACGAAATAGACCTAATTCCATTTTGATTAAGGCCAATGAAGGAGTTACGTACGCGGAGGTACTGCGTCAAATAAAGAATGACCCGGAGTTATCTCATGTGAAGAATGAGGTTAACAGGATGCGTAGAAATGCAAACGGTGCCCTTGTACTTCAGTTAGAACGGACAGACAAAGATGCACATGAGTTGGCTCGCATTGTTGAAACTAAGGTTGGCCATAGCGCATCCACTTCCGTCCTGACTAATCTTATTACTTTGGAGATTAAAGATATAGATGAGGTCACTACAAAGGATGAAGTATTAGAGGCTCTGAAAACATACCTCGAACTAAAGGAGACTAACATGCTAATCGCTCGTTCCTTGCGGTAAGATTATGGAGGTACTCAGACGGCGGTGGTATCTGTACCATATAGCCACGCAGGTGTGTTACTATGTGCAGGCATGTTCGAATCGGATGGGTCAGCTGCAGAGTTCGAAAAAAAACAGAAATAAAGCGCTGCTTCAGGTGTTGGCAGACTGGCCATTTAGCGGCCATGTGCTCGGGCCCTGACAGAACTAAACTTTGCAGGCACTGCGGTGGAAAAGACCATCTATCCCAGCTGTGTGTAAACGAGCCTTGCTGTTTACTCTGTAAATGTGAAGGAAAAAAGGAGATTAACCATCCAGCATACAGCTATAAGTGCCCGATCACTGTGGAGTTTTTAAACAGACATAAAACATGAGAATACTCTAACTGAATACCAACCATTGCGTAGCGGCTCATGATCTACTGAAACAGACAACAAAGGAGCTAAGAATAGACATTGCTGTAATCTCCGAACCATATTATGACAGGGACAGACCACAGCGCTGGATAAGTGACACAAGCAATAGAGCTGCCCTCTGGATTGGTCAAAATAGGCAAGTACTAAAGCAGTCGAGTCATCCGAGGGAACATATCCTGGGCTAAAATACAAGAAATATACGTCTTTAGTGTATATGCTCCTCCGAACTTGACGGACAAGCAGTTTAAAATCCTTGTAGCTAAATTAGTTGATGAAGCCATGGACAAGAAACCATTATTACCACCATTACATTAAACCATTATTTAACGCGTGGTCCACAGCCTGGGGAAGCGCTTCAACAAATACCAGAGGTAGTATGCTACTTGATGGCCTTAATTCTCTTCAACTCCACGTGGTTAATAAGGGAATTGAATCCACTTTCATTAGGGCAGATAAACAATCAGTCATCGATGTAACATTCGCCAGTGAGGACTTGATTCAGCCGATCCTTAATTGGAGAGTAAGCGACCTTTACACCCACAGTGATAACAGGGCGATCTTGTACGAGATTGCAGAGAAGAAAGTAAAGAACAAGTGCAATGAGTGGATGCCCACACGGAAATGGAACATCAGATCGATAGACTGTGAAGTGTTCGCGACTATAATATCAGAAGAGCGTTTAGAATATGGTGCACCAGGCCATCTGGCAAATGCACTCATGAAGCATATCTCTGAAGCATGCGATGCATCGATGACTAGGACTAAGAGCGGATTTAAACATCGTCAATCTGTCTACTGGTGGACAAATGAAATTGCAGAATTGCGCAAACAATGTCATCGCACACGTAGACTTGCCCAAAAAGCCCGCACCCATCGTGATGCGTTTAATAGTTTATTTAAAGAAGCACAAAGAGCGCTTGTCAAGGCCATTAAGGCAAGCAAGCGTCGATGCTGGCTTGAACTGTGTGCAGAGGCCAACAATGACTTATGGGGACGACCATTCAAAACAGTCATGACACGATTGAGTAGAGCACCAATACAACCCACAACCACGGTATTGATTGATAAGATTGTTTCCGCTCTCTTTCCCAATGACACCCATGGAACTTTACTGCGCACGCAAAACTCGAACGATATACCTCCTATAACAGAAATGGAGCTACATAATACTTACGCTAAGATTAGAGACAATGCTGCCCCTGACCCTGATGGTATCCCTAATGCAGCAGTTAATTTGGCGATACAGAAGAACTCATCTATATATCTAAAGGTATATAATGCTTGTCTTCTTGAGAGTATTTTTCTTGATTGTTGAAAAACTCAAAGGTTAGCTCTGTTGCCTATGGTAGGTAAAATATTTGAAAAAATAATATGTAGCCTACTGGAAGCATTCACTGAAGGATTGCACGGCTTATCATGACGCCAATTTGGATGTCGGAAATCAAAATCAACAGTCGATGCTATTAAACTGGTAATGTGTACCGCAAGAAATGCAATCAGTGGTAAGAGATGGAAAGGTGTCACTAAACAGTATTGTGCCATTGTCGCTCTAGATATCAAGAATGCCTTTAATTCAGCGCGCTGGTCTTCTATTATGAATTCTCTTAAAGAGTTCGGAGTACCTGGTTATCTACAAAATGTCGTGGCCAGCTACTTTGAGAATATGATAGTATTATACTGAACGGATGAAGGCATTGTATCGCATAACGTTACTGCGGGAGTCCCCCAGGGCTCGGTTATGGGACCTATATTGTGGAATATTATGTATGATGGCGTGTTGAGGATTTCACAACCGCCTGGTTCAATAACAGTAGGGTATGACGACGATATCGCTCTAGTAGTGACGGCTAAGACCCTTGATGAACTAAGATATGATGAATAGATGGATTAAGTCGGCTGGCCTACAATTGGCGGAGCACAAGACAGAGGTGGTTCTTGTCAGCAGTTGTAAGAAGGTGGATAATATTACTCTTAAAGTTGGTAGCTGCCACATTAGTTCTGGGCCATCTTTACTATACTTGAGTGTACAGCTTTATGCCAGGTTGAACTTCAAAGAGCATCTAAAGAGATCTGGCGAAAAAGCGCAAGGAGTTTCAGCTGCCTTGTGTCGGCTCATGCCTAACATTGGTGGTCCACGCCCACCCCAGAGGAAGTTATTAGCTTATGTTGTTAATTCTGTCAGCATGTATCCAGCGTCAATCTGGAATCATGCATGTGGAATTAAATCGTATTGTGAGCTGGCCATTGCGACCCGTCGTCACTCCTATATACGTATTATTAATGATTACAGGACAGTATCCACCGACGCTGCTGAGGTACTTGCCGGAATTCTTTCTTTCGATTTAGCTGCAGATGAACTGGCTAGGCTGCACAACATATGTAAGGCCGCAGTGGACTCTCTACAAGGTGCTAAAAACGTGGAACGTCATTGTTCTATAGAAATATGGCAAAAACGATGGAACGATTCTAGCAAAGGCTGATGGACTTATCGTATCCTTCGAGACATACACAGATGGATCAACTGGAAACACGGGGAACTAGATTTCCACCTAACCCAGTTGCTGACTGGACATGGTTGTTTTAGGTTCTATTTCCACCGTTTTCACCTGGATAATAATGATTTCTACCCCATCTGTCCGACATTGGTTGAGGATGCCGAGTATATATTAGTGAGCTGCCCTCGTTTTAGAACACAACGTGAGCACTTGATGAACATCATCAATAAGCCAATAAGACCAGAGAGCATTCTATCAATAATGCTGGAATCTTCTGGAAACTGGAAGGCAGTAGCCAGTTTCACAAAAGAGGTGATGACCAAACTTACAAATGCCGATAAAATTAGGCGAATGGCCCAGGATGAACCAGGCTAGCTGATTCTATTTTAAGATGCAGAGGACGAATACCGAACCCCTGATCACTCGTGTGGATGGGGGACGTAGGATAGTGTCATAACAAGAGGAGGCGTATAGGCTAACCAACAGCCCCACCGAAGTAAGATTCCCGGATCGTTCCGGCGGGATGATGGTTTCGAGAGGCCACTAGTGCAGAGCTTGCTCTGACTACGCCTAATAAAAAAAAAAAAAAAAAAAACACACACACACATATGAATATGTACAGATTAGCTATTAATACTATTTATTGATATGCTCTTTACAAACTAACACACACACGCGCGCGCGCGGTCGAGACCGATCTCTCACTGTGGGGGAGGGGGTGAATACACTTATTTTTTTATTCTATGCAGCAGCTTGATTTTTATTTCTAATTTGTAGTAAAAATCTATGGAATATCACTTGCATTAATATTATTTTAATAATATGTATATATGTTCCTCATGTATATAATGATGTGAATCTGAATATATATATATATATATATATATATATATATATATAATATCATATGATATCATATCATATCATACTTACTAAGTTATAAAGACAAAGCGTGTTTTTGTTTGTACACGATAACCGAAAAAACTACTGAACCGATTGTTCTGAAGTTTGACATATACATTCTATATTATCTTGCGAAGGACATAGGTTATGTTTTTTATTGAAAATCATTTTACTTTCATCAATAAAGTAAGTTAATGGTTTTAACAGTCAGTTCCACCAGCGGTCACTAGGTGGCGTCTTGAATCACGAACATCAACTCAAAGTAGTCCGCTTAAATTATTAATACCAGGCCATCTCAAACGAATGTTCATATCCAACTTTGGGATTCATATCCTAAAGAAGGTGTGGCGTTATTCGGTATTACCTTTTTTGTTTTTCAGGTTTGTCTGACAGTACTATCACACCTTATGGCCATCTTTTGATTTTTGTACATTTTATTTTCTCTTATGTGGGAAATCTCTCTCTCTCCCCCCTTTTATAAAATGGTTCTATATGCTGAATCATACTGAATATGGTTTGTGACTACAAATTATGTCTTTATTTTTATACATTTGATTAAGTTTAGAATTGTAAGAGCCTATGTTTTTTTTGGTTTGAAAAAAGAAATAATGGCAAAATAGGGTTCTTTACCAATAACCTCGAAACTATGTATATATATATATATATATATATATATATATATATATATATATATATATATATATTTATATATATATATAAACTATATCGCCACTTCTGCATAAAAAGGCAATATCCATCGTCTGCTTAAAAAATACGCTATTCGCCTACCAACATTTTGCTTGAATTTCAGTTGGCATTGCTAAGAAAATGTTCACAGTATTTAATTGAAAAAACGGAAATATCAAATAAATAAATAAATATATATATATATATATATATTCTGACGAGCGTCACAAGGCGCCCGCGCCGACTTGTCCAGGAAAAAGACGACGCGCGCGCAGTCGCGCCTTGTGCTCGGCATTCTCCCTTCCCCTTACCTCCCCGCGCCACGAGCCGCGCATAACCGTCGGCTAGTGGAACGGCGAGTAGCCATAACCTACAGCACGACCCAAAGAGTGAGATGTACTCACAAAAGAAGTAAGAGATAATAAATAAAAGAGACAAAGTGAGGTATATGATAAATAATAAAGAAGAGATTTAGATAATGATAACTTAAATAATACAACTATGTTAGTAGTGCTGATAATGAATAGTGATAGGAAAGATAAAAAAAAAGAATAATAAATAATACAGGTAATAGGAAGAAAAAAATTTGGTTATAGATAATAGACATAAGATAAATAATAAGAATAAATTATGAGAATGGTTAACAAGAAGAAAGAAATAGTTAGAAGTCAATAATAGACATAAGATAAATTATAAGAATGATTAACAAGAAGAAAGAAATAGTTAGAAGTCAATAATAGACATAAGATAAATTATAAGAATGATTAACAAGAAGAAAGAAATAGTTAGAAGTCAATAATAGACATAAGATAAATAATAAGAATAAAGAAGAAGTTAATAATAGACATAAGATTTAATAAGAATAGATAGTAAGAATAATTACAGAGAATAAGAATAAAGAAGAAGTTAATAGTAGACATAAATTATATAATGAGAATAAATAACAAGGATGATTAAAGGTAATAAGAATAAGAAATTAGTTAGAAATAATCGACATAAAGAGATAATGAGAATAAATGATAGAAGATAATTATAAATAATAAGAATAAATTTAAGAATATGAATATGGAAGATAATAGTATATAGAATGATATAGATAATAAGAGATAACAGAAATAAATTATGATAATAAATATACGGCTATTATAGAGAAAATAATAAGATAGTTAATGATAGATGATAGATATAGATGATAGTACATACAATTACACAGATAATAAGAACTAATAGACGATTATAAATAATAGAAATAAAATAGCTAATAAGGGTAAATAACCGAAGATAATTAAGGACAATAGAGATAATATAGACAATAAGTAATAATTGTATACATAGAATACTAGAGTAGGTTAAGTGGAGTGATGCGAGTAAGATTTATGTAAATGGAGTGATGCGAGTGAGATTTAGGTAAATGTATTGATGCGAATGAGAATGGATGTGAGTGCGGCTACTAGGCTAGCAGATCTAATCAGATCCTTGTAGGTTAGTATGAAGCGTTTAAATAAAATTAAGTTGTTATTATGGCTATGATGTACTTTGTTATGCATATTAAACTAATGATTATCGAGTGCTTGATTACAAGCCCAGTTTATAATTCTTCGATGGATTAACAAATCAAAGAGTAGAGTTATCCTAAATTAGCATACAAACTAATCAAACTCAATAAATAAATTTTCTTGTCACAATCATATCGAAGTTAGTCCATCAGTCGAATTACCTTTATTTTATCATAAGTCAACATTACAATTAACAGTCATTATTGGCAGAAATTATTGTTAATATTAGGCCGAATGCTTATTAGTATAATCGGCCGCCGCCGAATCCCCCCCCCCTTAACCCATCCTTCTTCCCTGTGAGCCGTGAGGCGAGCGGGACTCCGCTGTCGGCCAGGGAACGAGTCGGTCGTCGAAGAGAGAGCTAGACAGAGGACGAGAGGTGGTAATAGTTGTAGAGGCCAGAGACAGAGATATTACAAGAGAATGGCGAGGCAAAATTATGGAGAGGCAAGGAGACAGATTTGGGAGGTCGAAGGCAGTGCGGACATCGAGAGTGCGGTGGAGTGAGCTGGGGAGAAAAAGAGAAATAGAGAGAGAGAGAGAGAGAGAGAGAGAGAGAGAGAGAGAGAGAGAGAGAGAGAGGACGACAGCAGGAGGGCCCAAGAAGACAAGAGAGTGAGGAGCGGAATCGAGAGCAGAGCAGAGTTGCGAGGAGCGAAGGAGGCGACGAAGAGACGTAGAAGGAGCCACGTGACTGCCGAAGATCTTGGCACGTGAGTTCTCCCCGCGGCAACAGCGAGCCGACCGTCAGCGGGGCGCCGCGCGTTTTTCTCCTCCGTTTCCTCATTGTCCATTATCCTTGTCCCTTCCCCGTCATCCTCTCCAAATTCGGCGAGTGCGTCGGGACGCGGGTCGCGGTCGGGATGGGCCGAGCGGTTTTTTTTTTGTTGTATTTTTCCCTTTCTTTTTTTCTTTGTTGTAATCGAGTAATTAAGGTTGAGTGAATAAAGGATTTTGTACGGAGGCTTATAATTGATCCGTGTGTAGTTCCTTCCCGAAATCTCCCGTTTCATTATTTTAGATCGGCGGAACCCCCTCCGAGGATTAAGGTAAGAGTGTGGAGCAATAAATTTTAAATTATTTTTTTTGTGTGTGTGCGACATCGCCGGGATTGAAATAAAATTCAACTTTCGGAGAGCGGATCGTCGCATCACAAAAATGGCGCCCAACGTGGGGCTCAGCCGGGATGGATCGCGAGATTAAATTTTGTCGCCACGTGGCGCGGCCATCTTGGCCACGTGTCGCTATCCGACCGCGTGCGGCGGAAACGACGGTTGCCGCGAGATTCCGTGCGGGCGGATGTGCGCGACGAGGAACACGACTTGGTAATTCATTTGACTAGTATTATTGTTAACGTTGACGATCGGATATATTTATAAAAAAAAAAAAAAAAATAATATAGGGGTCGAATTTTCGTACGATATTTAGTTTTATTCATAATCATCTTCTTATTTAATTTACTTGTGCAAATTCACTTTTCCAGCAATAGATAATTTCTTTTTTTTTCAAAATATTTTTTTTGTAGAAAGCTTAAAATTTGACGTAACTAAATGCAAAAAAAAAAAAATTTTTTTTAATTTGGAGTAAAATTTATCATAGATTTATTTGATGAATATCGGCATAACGCAATTACAAATTATTTATAAAAAAGAAAAAAAATAGTGAATGCCACATATAATACACACAAAAATAAGTTTACAGAACAATTTAAATTATGCTTGAACTTATTAAGAAGCTTTATGTTTTTTTTTCTTTTTCCCTTATTTCAATGGAAAAAAAGGTATTTATGTTACGGCATTGTTTTAAAAATCAGTTTAAATAATTTCGGGAATTAATTAAATAAGTAGAATTTATATGCGCTTTCAAAGGCAAAGAAAATTATTGTCGTTTTTTCTTTCTTTTCCTCTTCGGGCTTTTGGAGAGATAAAGGCTCTTTAGTTATCCAAAATTAGTGTAGAAAAAAGAAAAATTTTTTTTATTTAAATAAAAAAATTTTCTTTGCAGTACCTAGCAAAATAGGTGGACTTTAAGGAATAAGTTCCACCTGAACAAATGAATTAAGAGTTATTATTTACAGTCATTAAATATTATTGCTAATTGGAATGACTAAATAGTCAACGACTATTAAAATGGGACATTTTTCAAAATAAAGATCGTGATTTGTATCAGTATGATGTTCAAGAATAAAAAAATTACAAGCTTTTCATACTAATTTATTATTTGATAATGTATTTTACTTTTATTAAAATACTAAATTTTAACTTGGTGTAAATGATTTGAAATGTAGTGTTAATTATTCTTAATTCAGTAATGTAACGATTTTTTTAAGTGAGATGTAATCAATATCACTTTGATAATTAATATTCATTATGAAGTTTCTAACATTCGGAATGTCCAAGTACACTAAAACATTAAAAAAAAAATTTTCAGTAAGCAAAGGAATCATGCATAGTTGCACTCAGTATTTGAGTGTTATAACGCAAAAGTTGTTCTGTACGCACTATATATCTTCCTAACTTTTATCGTACATTTGTAACAAAAATAAAATAATTTCTTTGAAATTAGTTATCTTTTTGTTTGAATTAAATTTGCGCAAAATAAAAAAAAAAAAAAAAAAAAAAAAAAAAAAAAAAAAAAATGTTACCGAAGAAGATATAAGATATAAAATGATCATGACCGTCGATCAATTCTGACGCAGTTCGACCAACAGTTTCGGCGCCGTAGCGTTCAGCCCGAGACGCAACCGAACCTACGAGTCACCGGCAATGGTAGAAGCATCGCCCACAACGTATCCGGCCCTCGCATCAGGGAAGAGGTCGACGACGACGCAAACGTGGCGTCTGACGAGGACAGTCAGCACGGAGGATTCGTTCGGCCCACAGCCACGCGTGCACCTACCCCCAGACCTGGGACCAGCAAAGTAGGTCGGACCGAAAGCAGAGCCGCAGAATACGGACCAACCGTGACGCGAGAACGCCCGCCGACCAAACGGACCGGGAATCCTGGCCGAGACTGTTGTCCGTCGCTACCTCCCGTCCGCAACACGAGCCTGGAGAGAGATTCGGTGAGGCCAACCTCGCCCCCGTGTGCGTGCTCACACGGGAGCAGTCGGGGTTACGGACAGCACTCGCCAGCCAGAATCCTAAAGGACTGGGGTATCAAGTTCTCGGGGACCGACCAGGAGTATCCGGAAGAATACCTCGCGGACCTCGAAGAGTGTAGATACTCAGCCCGTCTGACGGAGAGCGAATTAATCAGGGCGATCCCCAGTACCTTAAAGGGAGATGCTAAGCAGTGGTATCGACCCATACGGGCGGAGACCAGTAGCTGGGCGGCCTTTGAAGAGGCGTTCAGGATTAGGTTCATCAACCAGCTGGGCGAGGACGACCTTCGAAGAGAACTTTATTCGAGGACCCAGGACCGCAGCGAGACCGTCGCCACCTTCGTCGCCAAGTTCAGGTACATTGTCTCGTACTTCCGGAGACCGCCGCCGTTGAGCGAGCAGGTGATGGTCGCTGCCAACAACTTACGACCAGAGTATCAGGTCTACATGGTGGGCAAGACGTTCACCAATTTTACGGAACTAACACGTTATGGCCTCGAGATGGAGCGAACAATGGAGCTCCAAAACCGGTGGAGCGCACCACCAGCGAAGGAAAAGATGAGACTTCCCAGTGCTGCTCCGGCCGTAGCTAAGGCCAAGGCAACGAAGGTCGCGGCCAGCACGCAGAGTGATAGAGGACACCGGAGTCCGGTGTGAGGGGCGAGAGAGTAGTGAGATCGAGGACTGTTGGATAGGTCAAGTGCAGATCGGGAAGTCCTCGAGGGAGCGTCAGACCGAGCGAGCGAAGTGGTATGCGGAGGAGAAACCGCGTGTCGTAAAACCGTCCCGACCAACGATAGATGCGAGAGAAGCGTCCGAAGCCAAGAGTGCCCTGCATAATGCTCACTACGGATTAAACGAAGTATTGAAGAAATTAGAGTTCCCGCCACCGAGATGGCCGGGAGGTATGCCTCCAGCCTGGCTAACGCCGGGACCTCCCCACAGTAAAGTTCAGGGGGGGAGTAGAGTTGGAGCGGAGTTAGATCGAACATCAGGACCTGTGGAGTCCCAGGACCTGGAGAAAACTGTACAGACGTAAGCAACCGGCCCGGACCAAGATGGACCCGAGGTAGCCGAAGTGAAGCTAGAGAATCGATTGTTTCTTCCCGTGGGGATGAACGGGAGGAATTATCGCGCAGTGTTCGATTCTTGAGCTGTAGTTTCGGTCGTCGGACCTCGAGTAGCCGAGCGATTCAAGGATCGACTACGGCCGACCTCGACGAGCCTGAAGAGTGCCCTCGGCGGAGGGACGACCATGCTAGGCGAGCTACCGCTAATAATAGAAGTGGATGGAGTTGTCGGAGAGTTGTCAGTCAAAGCCGCGAGTTTCCTGGACCATGACATTATATTGGGTATGGACTTTTGCCAGATTTGGGAGGTCGAAGCCCGTCTTGGACCTGGACAGTGGCGTATACGCGGCGGTAGGTGGAGAAAGTTTAGTCGCACGGGACAAGAGGCGGATAAGGAAGAGTTAGCAATATCGGTCGAATGCACGGGTATCGTCGAAGCCAGCGAGGACCAAAGGACCTTAGTCGAGGACCTCGTGAGTAAGTTGTTGCCCAAGGCCGCTGAACGATTGGGAGTGACTACCCTGACCGAACATAGAATAGAGGTATAGCACGCGGCTCCAGTCAAACACCGGCCGAGACGCATGTTGCCGATGATGATGCAAGTAGCGCAGGATGACGTGAAGAAGATGTTCGAGAAAGGAGTGATCGAGCGCTCGGCCAGTGAGTGGAGCAGCGCGCCTGTTATCGTGAAAAAGTCCGACGGTTCGTTCCGTTTCTGTGTGGACTACAGAGACCTGAACGCTGTCACCGTCAAGGACGCCTCTCCGTTATCTAGTATGGATTCTATCTTAGATAAACTGCGTAAGGCCAGATTCTTATCGAAGGTAGACCTGAAGGAAGCATACTTCCAGATACCAATGGACGCAAAGAGCAGGAAGTTCACGGCCTTCGCAGTATCCGGATCAGGTCTCTGGCAGTTCACCAGAATGCCGTTCGGCCTGACGAACGCCCCCGTGACCTTCCAGCGGCTCATCGACGCACTGTTCGGACCAGAGTATGAACCCAACGTATTTGGATACCTGGACGACATTATCGTAGCGACAGAATCATTTGAGGACCACATGGCCTGGCTCACAGATCAAGAAGAGGCGTTCAACAAACTAAAGGAAGCATTGACGACCGCGCCAGTGCTCGCACGGCCGGATTTTTCGAAGCCGTTCTCGGTACAGTGCGACGCGAGTCACTACGCGATCGGGGCAGTACTGACGCAAGAAGGCGAGGATGGCGAGCATCCGATAGTATACGTGAATCGTGTATTGACCGCGGCGAAGCGGAATTATACGACCTCAGAGAAAGAGTGCTTGGCGTTGCTGTGGTCGATCCAGAAATTGAGACCATACTTGGAAGGCTATAAGTTCACAGCAATTACGAACCACAGCGCACTTCGCTGGCTCTGGAACCTGAAAGAACCTACTGGCCACCTGTCCCGCTGGGCCTGAGAGATGCAGCAATGGGATTTTGAGATAATACATAGGCGCGGAGCCATTCACCACGTCCCGGACGCGTTGTCCCGGATGTTCGAGAACGAGTTTGAAGAAATTGCTGCATTCGAACTGTGTGAAGATAACTGGTACACCCAGAGGGTTCAGGAAGTCATAGAATTTCCATACAAGTTGCCGGGGTGGGGTGTACACGACGGTATGTTATACAGGCGCAGAGTAGACCCTATTTTGGAGAACGTGACAGAGGACCAAGAGAATTGGAAACTCGTTGTACCAACGGACCACCGGGAAAGATTGTTGCATGAGGCACATGAGGAACCGTCAGCTGGTCATCTGGGCGTCAAAAAGACGTACGAGAGAATCACGAGAGACTACGACTGGCCGGGGATCTACCACGACACGGACACCTACGTTCGCCAGTGCCCCCGAGTGCCAACGGCATAAGCCCACGCAAACAGGACCACAAGGACTAATGGGTCATCGCATCGTGGAGAAACCTTGGGTCGTGGTGGCTGCCCATGTCGTCGAGCTTCCCCCGAGCAAGGGGCAATACAAGTATATACTGGTATTCCAGGACCTCTTCACCCAATGGGTCGAATTAAAGGCGTTGAAGAAAGCCGACGGCAAGGCAGTCGCCAAGGCTTTCGAGGATATAGTCCTATTCAGATGGAACCCGCCGGATTATTTCTTGAGCGACAGTGGGACCGAGTTTGATAATCATGTGCTTAAGGAGATGTTAGAAGGATATGGTGTGAAACACGTCACCACGCCACCATACCACCCGCAAGCTAACCCGGTGGAGCGTAGCAACCGGACCTTAAAGACCATGATCTCCATATTCGTGGGACCGGACCACCGCGATTGGGACCTGCATCTGTGCGAACTACGTCACGTCATAAACACAGCGACACAAACATCAACTAGAGTGTCACCAGCGTTTTTAAATTGCGGCCGGCATCCGCAACCGGTCAAAAGCTTGAGAAGAGAAGTTGAGGGAAGCGAGTTGGTTTCGAGGATCGACCCCGAGGTATGGAAGGACCGTATGCGGCGATTAGACGCGTTGAGAGACCTTGTCGTCCGCCACATCGACGGAGCACGGGTCACTCAAGAGAGGTACTATAATCGGGCTGGACGAGATGTGAGTTTCAGGGTGGAAGACCAAGTGTTGCGCAGGGTATGCGTGTTATCGAGCGGGACCCAGAGATTCTCCTCCAAATTGGCTCCTAGGTACGAGGGCCCCTTTCGGATTTCCGATCAGCTTTCCCCGACGGTTTACGTGCTCGAGACGGGCTCGAGTCGGCGAAACGCGAAGGTGCACGTGTCGGAACTAAAGGGATATATTCCCTCCCCTCGCGGCGTTGTCAGTCCCAGATTCGGCTCTTAGATTTGTGACGAGGCGTTCGTCCCTTCCTTGCACTTCCCCTTCCTGTTCCCTGGTAGTTAGACCGGACCAGTGGTGGCGCTATCCCTTAACCCTGCACTTGTTCTTTTAGCAATGAGTCACATGCAGAGACATCGCCGCTCAGGGCTCGGAAGAGAGGTGGCACGACCACTGATCTCCCGGCCTCGTGCAGGTCATCGACCGTTTCCGAAGTTTCAGCCCGTCCCGGGGGCGTCCTGGACGGTGGGAGAGTCACTACCTCCGTTCCGTGGCGGCGGCTCCGAGTCGTCATGGTCTTCGTCGTCCTCGAATGGCGAAACCGTGGTGGAACGATCCGTCTCACCGCGGGAGGACCCGGTGCTTCCCACTGGACCCCCGAGAGCAGAACGCCCTCGTGTGGAGCTTCGTCCGGAGCGCACATACGGAGAGAGATACCCCCGCTTGACGGGGGTACTGTTTGAGGGCCTAGAGGTGGACCCGCCCCGGCGACACTGCTACAATTGCTGGCAGGTGAGGCATGCGCGCCGCGACTGCCCCCGTCCCGTAGCTGCGGTGTACTGTTGCAACTGCGGGCGACGCGGGGTTGTCGTCGAGAGCTGCCCCCGCTGCCACCGGACGTATCGGCGTTATCTGGGGTGGCCCACCCGGACTGCGACGGGAAGCCTCACGGTTTCTCGCGCTCCGGACCATCCGCCCACGGCACCAACATCGCCGCGTGGGACCCGAGATGACCCACCGGCAGCAGGAGCATCACCTAAGCGACTGATAGCCGTCGTCACCCCCCGACCTATCCGTCGAGGGTCACGACGGGTATCGGTGAGGACGTTAGTGCGACTCTTGCTGAAGGCCGTCGCTGGGCAATAAAGGGAACCCCTGGGACGCGGGGGGGGCACGAAGCACCGAAGGACCAGAAGACCAAGAGAGAGGGTGAGACAGACCAGGAGATGACCTAGGGGCAAGGCCAAACTCATTACCAGTAATCACCAATCAAGAGGGACGATCGTAACCAGGCGAAGACAACCACGAGACGCTCACCCAAGGACGGGGCGTCCAAGAAGAAGAAAAAAAATCGATCAAGAAGACGACACCAAGAATTGCGGACGAAGTCCGGTTTAGGGGGGGAGATTTTTGACGAGCGTCACAAGGCGCCCGCGCCGACTTGTCCAGAAAAAAGACGACGCGCGCGCCATCCCGTGGACAAGAAAACCTTAAGGCGCTCTCGCGCGCCGTCGCGCCTTGTGCTCGGCATTCTCCCTTCCCCTTACCTCCCCGCGCCACGAGCCGCGCATAACCGTCGGCTAGTGGAACGGCGAGTAGCCATAACCTACAGCACGAAGCAAACGGGTGCTGACATGTGCTCACGAAGAACGAAAAAAAATAGATATTAAACTGAAAAAAAAAATTAATTCTAATAGTGAGATATCTGAAGAAAAAAGAAAAAAAATGAAACAGATAATAATGATGACAAAGACGATAAATTGGAAAAAGTAGAAATGAGCAAATGAAATATCAAGAAGATAATAGAGTATAGATACAACAGAGACACTAGAATATAAATTAGAAATTAATAAAAGATGCCATAGAAGGTAATAGAATTTAATGATAAAAATGAGTACAATAATGAATGAACAAAAAAAAAGAAGACAAAAAAAAAGAATAAGTATAAATTAAAGGCGATACTGAATAGAATGATGATATATTTAAGTAAGGTAATGAATGAGAAAAAATTAAGGATCAGAGTGAAAGTGAAGATGAAATAAGAATAAATAATAGAAGATAATTAGAAATAGTGGAAATAAATTAGTTAATAATAGATAATAGAAGATAATTAGAAATAATAGAAATAAAATAGCTAATAAGAATAAATGATAGAAGATAATTAGAAATAATAAGAGTAAATTAGAGATAATAAGAATAAAGAAGATAATTAGAAATAATAGAATAAATTAGATAATAAGAAATAATAGGCGATATAGAGATAATAGAAATCAAATGAGATAGTAGTATATAGAATAAAATAGATAATAAGAAATAATAGAAGATATAGAGATAATAGAAATAAATTAAGATAATAGTATATACGACTATAATAGATAATAGAATAAGATAGTTAATCATAAATAATAGAAGATAATAGTATATAGAATAACATAGATAATAAGAAATAATAGAAGATATAGAGATAATAGAAATAAAATAAGATAATACTATATCTAAAATAATAGATATAATAATAGATATAATAGAAATAACAGGTGATGGAAGAAAGGGTATGAGTAACTAGTGACATGAATAAGTTAAGTGGAGTAATGCGAATGAGATTTATGTAAATGTAGATTAAGTGATGCGAATGAGAATTGATGTGAGTGCCGGTACTAGAATAGCATATCTAATAAATTCCTCTCAAGTTATTATTAAGCATTTAAATAATATTAATTTTTTTATTATGGCTCTGATGTACTTTTTATCCATATTAAATTAATTAATATCGAGTTCTTGATTACAAGCCCAATTTTTATAATTCTTTGATGGATGAACAAACCAAAGTATTTGTTTGGAATTTACAAGCAACGTTCGCAATAAAAACATATATATATATATATATATATATATATATATACAGCTGATGCACATCTGCGACGGACCAGCGATCTCTCTATAATGAGGCTTCGGGATAATCCCGATAGTATAACTATGGCAATATGCGTCTAAAGAAAGTCCCCCTTTTTTTACACGATGTCCACTCGGGACAGATACAATGTGTGCGTGCTTCATGGGAAACGACATCTCCCCCCCTCCTGCCGATCGTACCGCATCGAAGATGAAAACAACGGGCTTCTCATACGCGCGTGGGTGAAAGTATCTTCAATTCCGTTTTCCACGTTGAAAAGAACACTACGAACTGAGCGTGCTCTGGTACAGGCTGTAACGGTGTGTTCGCGAACAAGTTCGGGCGCGATAATTTCCTTAATATTATAGACTATACTATCACGACTTGTGTGTGTGTGTGACGGTATTGGTAGAACAAACTCTTGAGGCGTTTGGCAATTACTTGCATGCCAAAGGTGTTAAGGTGCACTTATCGGCCGTGGCGAGGATACGAGGCCTTGTGGAAATCGACCCCTGCGCCGATTTCCGAGGAGCTCCCGAGCGGCGACTCTGCCCAGCGGCTGCCGTTTGCGGTAAGGGCTGTCCCGGTGCCCAAGACGTTGGGACCGTAACGCAGCATAGGAGGGATTTGCGGAGTTTCCTCCCACCTGAGCCCTCATCTCATTATTTGCGATTGGGATTAAGTGTAATGGTAAGAGAGCTCTCATAAATAAAGTGAGCTTTTGCGTATTCTTTTCAGACGTCTCTTATGTATGTAAATCTTATTTATTTCTTGTATTTTACTAATTAATTGTTTCATTGTTTAATTTCAATAAAGGCTTTTTCCTCCACTCATTGAGTGGAGGTTGTTTATGCCAATTAGTTTTAATAAATTCATTATTTTGTCTAATAAAAAAGAGTTGCGTCTTGTTCTTTAACCATTTCAAATACACATTCCATCCCCAACTTAACCTTATCCTTATCAAAACAATTTTTGTGGTGCCCCGGGTGAGGAATGTGTGTTTGAATTGAGATTAATTATTATAGTTTTTTGCTTTTCGATTGCAAAAGGTCACTAAGCAAAGGTCACATAGAATTAAAGTTTACCGTATAAAGTGTGTTTTACCGTATAATTGTTTTTTTATTATTGTATTTGTGAGTGTACAACTGTAGAAGCATATCTCTGTACTTTGTATCACATGCGTTACATTTGTGTTAAAAAACTTCTGAACTAAGATATTGCGATATTTGTGCTAAATAATAACCGGTAGTTCGATCAGAGTATAACTATATTAGCGTTCGAATAAAGTATATTTATTACGTTGTGCGCGGCTTTGCTCGTCTATTGAACAAGATGTCTTCTAGAACGCGTCTACCTACTCTGAAGAAACTTGTCGGTATGCAGAATGCTCGTTTATCGGAAATGTAACGTATGCACTCGAGGATAAAGGAAAAATCGCGTGAATCCCTCAACTTAAGTATCATAAAGGTGCGTTTCGAATCTGTTCGGGAAATCTGGTCGGAAGCTCGGAAAACTCATTCTGAGATAATTGAGAATGACGAAGCCGAAACAAGTAACTACACCAAGGACGAAATATTCTCGAGCTTACAGATATCGTATGAGGATACATTAGATTATTTTCTAACGATTGTCGCCGAGTTTGAGAAAGAGACAGTTTCTGTGGGCTCGACCTTGACTGCCCGAGAACAGAGTTCACGACCCGCCAAGTTACCTAAACTTGACTTGACTACTTTCTCCGGTAAGTACGAGGATTGGGAAAGCTTTCCCGACGTTTTTACTTCTCTCGTTCATAATGTGCCGAATGTAGATGATTCAATGAAATTGCATTATCTTAAATCACGCTTGCTTGGGCCCGCGGCAGATTTAGTTAAGGACGTGGCGACAACAAGCGCGAATTATGCGTCTACTTGGCAGGCGTTGAAGGCACGTTTTTTCAATCCTCGCCTAACTGTGTTTAACCATTTGAACGCGTTTCTTAATTTGCCGTATTTAAAACGGGAGTCTGCCACAGAAATCCGATCGTTCGCGGACGAAGCACAACGAATTGTCCGTGCCTTAGCTAATTTGAAAATGCCGGTGGAACAATGGGGGATGAGGTTTGTACATATCATAACTTTGCGTTTAGACACTGAGTCGCGAAAGTTATGGGAGTCTGAACTAAGTGCCAAAGATCGCGCTTCAATTTCGACTATAGGAACGGATAATACTGACGCTCATTTATCATGTTTCCCAACGTTCGCGGAGCTGACGAACTTTTTAGAGAAACGGGCGTATGCATTAAGTATGATAAGTTGCAGTTCTTTAGATAGTCGAGCGGATAAAAGGACGGTTCCAACTAATAATAAGACAGGTTCTGGAGCACGCCGAATATTTCATGCGAGCGCGCGTATGTCATATAAAAATGAAACACCGAAGTGCGTGCTTTGTTCCGGACTACATGTTCTTGGAAGGTGTCCCGAATTTTTGGCTAAATCACCTTATGCCCGTCGCTCCGATGTTAGACATTTAGGCGCATGTTACAACTGTCTCGGCAAGCATAAATTTCGGGAATGTACCTCCACCAACCGCTGCAATACCTGTAAAGGTAAACACCATAGTCTCATTCATTTGAGTGGGAAGATGCCGCCGCAATCAACAAACACGGAGCGACAGCCCTCCCTTAGTAATAAACCGGCAGGTATGAATGTTCACACAGCGAATATTTCCCTATCAAAACATGCAGTGCTTCTAAAAACAGCTCAGGTATGCGTATTAGGCCCTCAAGGCGCTGATACACGGGTGCGGGCTTTGTTGGACCAAGGTTCGGAAGGATCCTTTGTCAGTGAGTCGATTACACAACTGCTCAGACTACCTAAACAGCGCGTAGAAGTACCGTTATCAGTAGTCGGAGGTGGAATTGCCGGAACCGCTCGTGCAAAAACAATATTTATCTTGCGGTCGGTTGCTGACCCGAGTTTTGAGCTCGATGTCCAAGCCTTCGTTCTCCCACGTCTTACGGCTCAACTGCCAGCGCGGAATCTTGTAGAACTTAATCTGACAGAATTTTCGGAATTACCGTTGGCCGATCCCGAATTTTATGTACGGAATTCAATAGAAATAATTTTAGGTGCGGATATTTATAGTCAGTTACTGCGTCCGGGGATGCAACGATTTTCTACATCAAAATTGATTGCGCAAGATACGGCATTGGGATGGATAGTTTCAGGTCCCGTCCATAAAAATAGTACGTTACGGCGGGCGGAAAGCGAACATGAAAATACGATGCAAACACTGCACAACACGGTTCGAGATCCTTTGAACGAAACTCTGGAACAATTTTGGTCCTTTATCCTTACCGCAGACTAAAACGCGCTTCAAGCCAGAGGATGAAGCATGCGAGAAATTATTTGCCGATACGCACACACGAACGGCGGATGGCAGATACCAAGTACGCTCACCAATAAAAAATAACCTGCCCAATGTTAAGATTGAAACGCGGCGAATGGCTCTCGGTTCGCTTATTCATATGCACCGGCGGTTCTCGCGTGATCCGAAATTGGCCCTCGCCTATTGCAAATTCATGGCCGAATATGAAAGGCTCGGGCATATGACACGCATCGATGATGTCGAGCTCGAAAGCGACAGGGCTTGGTACCTTCCCCACCATGCTGTAATAAATCTGTCGAAAATCCGGGTGGTGTTCGACGCCTCCCGGCGAAAGCGCGAGCGTCACTGTCTAAACGACTACCTGATGTCCGGCCCTCCTCTGTAGTGCGACCTTCCGTTGATCCTGTTTAAGTGGCGTTTTTACAAATTCGTGTTTACTGCGGATATTGTAAAAATGTTTCGGCAGATCCGCGTCGCCGCATCCGATCAGGATTTACAGAGAATTGTATGGTCACCGAGTGAGGATGAACCACCAGCGGATTATCGTTTAAATACGGTTACGTATGGTACAACTTGCGCCCCTTTCCTCGCGATAAGGACTTTAAATCAATTAGCGCAAGATGAACGGAAGCGGTTTCCTCTCGGTGCACGTTGTCTAGAGTCTGATACATATGTTGACGACACGTTTGCAGGTGCAAACGATATTTTGTCGGCTCAAAAGAAAAGAATAGAGCTCATAGAAATTTTAAAAACAGCTGGCATCGAGATAGATAAATGGGCCGCTAATCACCCAGATCTGCTCCCGTCGCATATAACCGTAGATAATGCCACGCCTTCGAAAAGTATAAAGAATGAAGACTCAATTAAAACTCTTGGCATTCATTGGAATGCAAAACTAGATCAGTTTTACTTCAGTGCGCTGAATTTCGATTCTTCGGAGCAACCTTTAACTAAAAGAAGTGTTCTCTCTAATATCGCCAGATTATTCGATCCATTGGGTTGGCTTTCTCCGATAACAATCTCGGCGAAAGTGTTAATGCAAGACTTATGGATCAATAAGAGCGATTGGGATTCACCTTTACCGGAAACTATACGTACGCGATGGTTTGAATATCGTGAATCACTTGCAGTGCTACCTACCTTGAAAATTGATCGCTGGCTGGGTACATTTGAAAACCAATCGTACGAGATCCACGGTTTCTCCGATGCGTCGTCACGCGCGTACGTGGCTGCGGCTTATCTGCGTATTCGCGACAGTGAAACGACGTTTCGTGTCATCTTATTAGCTGCAAAAACCAAGGTAGCTCCTGTTAAGACAGTGAGTATACCAAATCTTGAATTGTGTGGAGCTGCCTTATTAGTGAAATTAATATGTTATCTAAAAAACATAGAATTCATTAAGAATCTTCCCCTCTTTTTATGGTCGGACAGTGAAATAGTGCTTAAATAGCTAAATAAACATCCTTGTCACTGGAAGACCTTCGTAGCAAATCGTGTATCGCATATTCAAACGCAGCTTCCCGAAGCAAAGTGGTTACACGTGCCTACAAAAGAAAATCCGGCACACATCGCTACGCGAGGAGCAAAACCCATAGACCTCCGCGATTCTCAGCTCTGGTGGAACGGACCTGATTGGCTTGCACGAACTTCTGAGCATTGGCCTCAAATATCGAAAGCAAGTAAAGTTTTACATTGCCAAATAAGAGCGACTGAGCCAGAAATCCTTACGCGATTTTCGAGTTTAACTAAACTCATTCGGGTAGTAGCGTATTGTTTACACCCTTTAGCTAAGATGCGTAGAAGTAAGGAAGGTATGGATCCGTTGCCAATTCATCTCACCTCGTTTGAACTAAGTGCTGCTCGAACGAAAATCATTTGTATAGCGCAGTTAAATGATTTTGCAACTGAAATAGATTTGTCAGCGAAACAAAAGACTTTACCTAAAGGCAGCTCTTTAAAGCAATTGAACCCGATACTTGACAAAGACGGAATATTACGCGTCGGAGAGCGCTTGGTAAATGCTAATATTCCTTATGAACGCAAACATCCGCCCATACTATCTCGCTCTTCAACCGTCAGCATTTTATTTGTGAGATACGTACACAAACTTACGCTTCATGGTGGGCCCACTCTGACATCTAATATCCTAATGCAATATGCCTGGATTCTAGGTAGAAGACAACTTGTGAAAACTGTAATCCGCAATTGCATTAGGTGCCAGCGTCAAACCACGCCTGGCCCATCAGATCATGGGAAATCTACCTGCGGCTCGAGTGACCCCCGCCCGACCGTTTACAACATCGGGCGTCGACTATGCGGGACCCTTCCAAATACGGACAACGAAGGGGCCGGGTCATAAAGGCTATAAGGGATATATAGCTCTATTCGTATGTTTTGCGACGCGCGCTGTTCATCTCGAACTGGTCGGTGACCTGACGACTTCCGCAATTATATCGGCTTATAGAAGATTTGTAAGTAGGCGAGGAATTTGTCACCAATTATACAGTGATAATGCAACCACCTTTAAAGGGGCCGATAACGAATTACGGTCAATGTTCCGTGCAGCATCTAAATTTTTTGAAAGTGCGGCAGCTAGCCTCGCTAATGATGGGACGTCGTGGACGTTTATTCCCCCTACCACACCCCATTACGGAGGCTTATGGGAGGCCGGTGTAAAATCGGTAAAGCATCATCTTAGGAGGGCGTTCGGTGAACATACGCTTACATTTGAAGAGTTTACCACAGTTCTAGCTGAAATCGAAGCTTGCTTGAACTCTCGACCTCTATGCCCGATTACATCCGATGTCGAAGATTTAAATGCCTTAACTCCCGCCCATTTCCTTATTGGCGATATTTCAGGGTTTATTCCCGATGTGGAACCGCCTGCTGTGCTAGAGAATCGATTAAGCCGTTTTCAACTTATGCAGAGGATACGCGCGCAGTTTTGGAAACGGTAGTCCGAGGATTATCTGCAGCACCTGCAAGGACGCGGAAAGTGGCGACAACCAACTGAAAATTTTACCGTCGGACGACTCGTCGCTCTTCGAGACGAGAGGTTCCCGCCTTCAAAGTGGCCATTAGGCCGTATTACCGAAATCCATCATGGAACCGACGGTTACGTGCGGGTAGTTACCGTGAAGACTGCGTCCAATACTTTCCGACGACATATTGCCCAATTATGCCCTTTATTTATGGACACCGAAATAAAATCTCAAACACCATCGTAATACAAGAAGAAAATCTGTGCAGCAAAGGAAATTTCGTCTTACAGACGAAGGCGGGCGGACTGTTTGGAATTTACAAGCAACGTTCGCAATAAAAACATATATATATATATATATATATATATATATATATATATATATACAGCTGATGCACATCTGCGACGGACCAGCGATCTCTCTATAATGAGGCTTCGGGGTAATCCCGATAGTATAACTATGGCAATATGCGTCTAAAGAAAGTCCCCCTTTTTTACACGATGTCCACTCGGGACAGATACAATGTGTGCGTGCTTCATGGGAAACGACATCTCCCCCCCTCCTGCCGATCGTACCGCATCGAAGATGAAAACAACGGGCTTCTCATAAGCGCGTGGGTGAAAGTATCTTCAATTCCGTTTTCCACGTTGAAAAGAACACTACGAACTGAGCGTGCTCTGGTACAGGCTGTAACGGTGTGTTCGCGAACAAGTTCGGGCGCGATAATTTCCTTAATATTATAGACTATACTATCACGACTTGTGTGTGTGTGTGACGGTATTGGTAGGACAAACTCTTGAGGCGTTTGGCAATTACTTGCATGCCAAAGGTGTTAAGGTGCACTTATCGGCCGTGGCGAGGATACGAGGCCTTGTGGAAATCGACCCCTGCGCCGATTTCCGAGGAGCTCCCGAGCGGCGACTCTGCCCAGCGGCTGCCGTTTGCGGTAAGGGCTGTCCCGGTGCCCAAGACGTTGGGACCGTAACGCAGCATAGGAGGGATTTGCGGAGTTTCCTCCCACCTGAGCCCTCATCTCATTATTTGCGATTGGGATTAAGTGTAATGGTAAGAGAGCTCTCATAAATAAAGTGAGCTTTTGCGTATTCTTTTCAGACGTCTCTTATGTATGTAAATCTTATTTATTTCTTGTATTTTACTAATTAATTGTTTCATTGTTTAATTTCAATAAAGGCTTTTTCCTCCACTCATTGAGTGGAGGTTGTTTATGCCAATTAGTTTTAATAAATTCATTATTTTGTCTAATAAAAAAGAGTTGCGTCTTGTTCTTTAACCATTTCAAATACACATTCCATCCCCAACTTAACCTTATCCTTATCAAAACAGTATTTAGTTATCCTAAAATAGCATACAAAGTAATTAAGCTCAATACATAAATTTTCTTTTTGACAATCATATCGAAGTTAGTCCATCATTCGAATGATATTTTTGTCACCAGTAACGAATTCATCACAAGTCAAATCATAATTAACAGTGATTATTTACAGACATTCATTAAAAACTTAATGTTAATTGAAAAAAACGAATTTTATTTCTAAAACCTTGATCGCGCTTACAATGTTATTTAAAATTCACACTGAGGCACCTTCGGTTCATTCATAGGAAATCTCTGCGCTACGGACTTTTGAAGTCGATTTTTTTATTTTGTATGAATCTTAAATAAACATAATTACGGAGAGCAGTACTCCTATCATCTATATGCGTAAAATGTGAATAAAAGCGATATTCACATAAATTGAGATGCTTGAGCTATATAAATTTGACATAATTGGTATCATACTTGTGCTGTGAAGAGGAAAAATACCTATAAAAATAAAAATAAGACAAATTCAACATTATTAATCTTTATGAAGTTGGATAAAAATTTTTTTACTGAATAATACGAGAACCTTGTATTTAATAGTTTATTATCGCAAAACAAAAGTTTTTTTTCTTTATTGATATTAAATTTTAAAACTGAGATTTTATTTCATCCGAACTTCGTTTATCTAAAAGACCGATTTTTATTTGTCTTGATATGGACCTTCTATAAGATTTACAAGTTGGCGAACTATTGTTAATATTAGGCCGAAACTTATTATCATTGTTACGCGCGAAAGCCGTGTTCGGCGCGTCACGACCGCGATCGACCGTCGTCGGCCACCGACGAATTCCCCCCCTCCCCTGATCCAATCCTTCTTCCCTGCGAGCAGCGAGACACGCGAGACTCTGCTGTCGGCCACCGAACAAGCCGGTCATCGAAAAGGGGGAGTAGAGACAGAGGGCGAGAGGTGGCAGGAGTTGTGGAGGCCGGAGAGAGAAGTGACACGGAGGAAAGGCAGCGGAGGAAATTGAGAAACGGAAAAAGTGAGTTGTGGGAGCGGTTGTTTGAAGTAAGGAGAGGCAGCGAGACGGAGAGCGAGGTCGGGAGCAGTACGGGTGTCGAGAGTGCGGTAGAGTGAGCTGGAGAGAGAGCGAGAGAGAGAGGAGGACAGCAAGAGGATCCAAGAGGACAGCAGGGTGGAGAGGCGCGGAGTGGAGACGGGAAGAGTTGGAAGAAACGAAGGAAGAGAAGAAGAATCGAGAAAGGGAGCCACGTGACTGCCGAGAACCTCCAACCGTCTCGACGTGAGTAATCCCCACGGCTACAGCGGGCCCCGACCGTCAGCGGGTCCCCGCGCGTACACGACAGCCGGAATCTACTCCCTTCCCTTCCCTTTCCCCGTACGTAATTTCCCAGGTCCAGCGAGCGTGCCGGGTGGCGGATCGTGGTCGGGACGCGGCGGTGCGTGGACCCGGAGTTAAATAGGCGCGCAGTCGGGAGAGTGCGTGAATTGTAGACTGTAGTGGATTCTTTTACTTGACTAAATCCCGTGTACCATAAAGGATCGTCGCATCGCGAGAAATTAAATTTTTTTGTTCCTGTCTTTCCCTTTCCCGAAATCTCTTTCTTTTTTTCAGACCAACGGGACCCGCTCTAAAGGATTGAGGTAATAGAGTGAAGTAATAAATTATTTTTTTGTGCGCGCGCGAATAATTCTTAATTAAATTAAATTTTAAATTAATTTTTTTTCTACCTCGAATTCGTCGCATCACAATATATATATATATATATATATATATATATATTATATATATATATAAAGGAATCGTTATATATATATATATATATATATATAAGCATCCGTCGTGTCGGCTTTACTCAAAATAGTAATATAATGGACTTAAATAATATCTATATTCCTATAGATAATTTTATGCTCTGAGAATATTTCTCGAAAAATAATCAAAAATTTAATTACAGGTCCCTCTGAAGTCCTCTAAAAATCATGGTTTGCTGAATTTATCTTTCTTTCTGAATAATTCTACGTTTATACGAAATATAGATACATTCGAATACATTTTTCTTGAGAATGCTGGTTATAGAAATTCAGCGCATAGCAAAAAATGTATTTCGATAAAATCTACAACTTTTGTTTGAAATACTTTTTCTAAAATTAAGTACACTAAAACAAAATTTGCGCGCACGTGTATGTGTGTCATATATATATATATATATATATATATATATATATATATATATATATATATATATATTCTTCATAATATACCAATGCTGGACATTTTAGAAAATGAGAAAACATTAAGTAAAATACTAAGTATTTATATCAATTATGGATGCGATTTCGATGTCTACGTAAACCTTATTCACCTACGAGTGCACCTTTTTAAATACATTCGCACGTATATTCCTGAGTCTTTTGGAGCTTAAGGAATGAACCTGAATTGCTCAGGAAACCTTGTGAGAATTTATTCTGCCAACCTAAAGAAAAAAAGGCAAGTTTTTTTTTAGTTTTTCCTATCGCTATCTTTTTTCTCTGATTACAGGCCAAGATTGCTATTTGATTCAAACTGTCTTCTTTACGAAAAATACCTTCAATCACATCGGCCTGAATAAGCAGGTTCCCTTGTCGACTTCTGTATAAAAAAAGATATATGAATGGGAATTGAGCTCCTTAAGTCCTCTAATCTTAGAGAGGACCGCTCATGGATCTGGAAAGGATTATAGGAAAGTGAAAGTAAAGAAAGAAGAAATAAATTTAGAACCTTAAAATTTTTTTGTTACTCACTTCTATTAGATTTTTCTTGAACTCCCGAACCATTAAGAAACGAGAGAGAATGAGAGAGAGAAAGAGAGAGAGAGAGAGAGAGAGAGAGAGAGAGAGAGAGAGTGAGTGAGAGTGTGTGTGTGTACCCCACCCGCCGTATTCACCAGACATTGCGTCTTCAGACTACCACTTCATACGAGGAATTGAAGAAATGGGTCGATTCGTGGATCGTCTCAAATGGCGAGTAATTTTTTAGACGGGGTATCCACTTGCTGCCCGAAGGACGGTCAAAAGTAGTAGAAAGTAACGAGCAATATTTTGAATTACATTATTTGTACCTTTTTTTTTACAATAAATGATATTCTGATATTCTAATTGCATATAGAATGAAATTAGATTTATGTGCACATCCATCCTTTTGTATAGTTAATTATATAGCTCATTATATATATATATATATATATATATATATATATATATATATATATACATAGATATCGTATACGTGTTTTTTATATGTATATGTTTTTTATATTGTATGTGCTAAAGAATTTTCATAGATAATAAATAACTAATTATAAAATCTTTTTTTATATATATATATATATATATACATAGATATCGTATACGTGTTTTTTATATGTATATGTTTTTTATATTGTATGTGCTAAAGAATTTTCATAGATAATAAATAACTAATTATAAAATCTTTTTTTTTATATATATATATATTATGACGAAGGTAACAATAAGTCACGGTCTGTGCCCTGGCTGCCTCGGAAGAAGATATATAAATTTGTGACTAATCGCCATTTTTCCTTCTTTCGAGGTATCGTTGAACTCCGCCACAGCATCAAGATCGGCGCGAAGACAAAGAGCACGAACTGCTGTTCGCGCACACATCGTATATACAAAGAGAAAAATGCGTATGCCGCCGCCACGTGAAAGAACGAATGAGATATGCAGGGCGCGGGGGAGAGTGAGGGGAGTAGAAGACGTGGGAAGAGGAGACACGATTGCTCGTTGAGACGCGTAAAGAGTTAGAGTGTTCGGTTTTTTTGTGAACATTATCGAAGCATCCCAAATTTATTCAAACCGAGAGATGATACAGTTGCAAACCGAGAGATTTCGCGCTGTTATACGGCGAAGTTCTGGTGTGTTGGTAAATTGGAGACGGGCCGTGATTGCGACGCCGACGTCCTGGTTCAGCCGCCCATCGAGCCCGTTCGAGAAGAAGAAAGAGAGGAACGCCAACGGCTCATCCGTGCCCGATTACAGTAAGCTTAAACGAGAGGAAGGAAAGGAGACGCCGGCACGCGAGTACCGACGGACCGCGGTGCGACGGCGGAGGGTACGCGGGTGAAGTACGTGCGCGCGTGAAAGGACTTTTCGAGTGCGGGGATGACGTAGCCGCCGGACGAGGAGAAGAGGCTCCACCGCGAGTAAGCGGAGACCGCGAGTCCGCTTGTGTGTGCGTGAGAGAGAGAAAAAGAGAGAGAGAGAAAGAGAGAGAGAGAGAGAGAGCCGACCAGAGATTAGTGCTATATTTATGTTCAGAAATTCTCTTTTTTAAACATTTACCTGTTTGTCCAATGATTTAAACAAGTTGTTTAATAATTGCAAAAATAAGGATGATCTTTGTTTAAAATCTGGAGTTTTTAAAAAAATTAATTGAAGGAATTGTAATAAATACTACATTGGACAAACAAATAGATATTTAAAAAAGAGAATTTATTATCATAAATATAATTTACGTAGTTCACATATTACTTTCGGTTTAAAGGAGCATTGTTTAAAGTTTTTACATTCTTTTGATTTTGTGAATGCGGATATTTTGGAACATGGTATTAATAATAAGTGCAAAAGGGAGAGTTTTGAAATTATTCACATTTCCAAGAATCAAAATAATGTGAATTTAATGTTAGAGTCTAGTAAATTAGATAGCATTTATCATAATTTAATTGTACTTATGTCGACTGCCCATATACAAATTAATAAATATTTTTTTATTGGTCTTACAGTCCAATCAATTCAATCTAAAAATAAAATAAAAAATAAAAATAAAAATAAAATTAAAAATAAAAATTAAATTAAAAATTAAATTAAAATTATAATGACAGTCAGACTGTCCTTGTTTACATTCACTCCCGTAGACTATTGTGAAAATCAAATATTAGCTGAAAAAATTCTTTGTTAGTAAAGTGCAGTCTGACTGCCCCCAACACCACTACCTAATTGAAGACTTGTCAAACGTTTCGAGCTCGCTACGGGTCCCCATCTGGGACTCAATTAAATTGTAAAAAATAAAAAATTAATTAGGTACTCAGTCCCAACTAGATCCCGAAAAAAGTTGAGTTTTATAATAGATAATAATATTCGCTCAGCTTCCATGAAAGATTATGATTCTGATGATGATTTTGCCTCAATAGATAAATTAATAATGAATTCGACATGCAAATCTGTGCATGAAGACAATGTTAAATCTAATATTTTAGATCAAAGCCGGAGTACATTTGATAACATAGATGGAGTAAGAAATATTGGAGGAACATACATACTTGGCGATTCTGAAATTAAATTTGATGATAATAAAATAAAAGTGAAAGATTTAACTTATCCTAAAAGTAATGGACTAATGGAGCTACTTATTAAAAAAGAACCAGACGACACATTAATAAGTGCAGCAGATCATGAAAATTATCGCAGTATTCTAGAAGCAACAAGTGCTCACCGGAAAAAACATAGTAAAGACGAATCTATACGTTCATCGAAGAGTAAAAAATATTTCAACATCATTGCACCAATGTTTGGTACCGGTGCTAGTCATACAAAAAAAGATGGAGAGGAGGAGGTAACCTACCTAAATATAAAATAGCAAAGAAAGATTCTTCAATAGAGTTAGTGCACTGGGATGATCCGAATGAGCTTGTTCAGAGACTAAGATTACTAATTGCTGATCAATCAGCTGAAAATAACAATCATATAAATGAAATCCATTCAATTATTGAGGAACTGCGTGAAATAGGATATATATATATATATATATTAATACAGATTCACCTATTCTTCAATCACTATCATCATGAGTCTCGACTTGTTTGGAAGAAATTTGAGAGACTCGAAGGGGGTCTCGAGGTCCTCCAGGCGTTCAATACAATTTCACAACAGATGGTAATTTTGATATACAAAATAAACTACTTTGTAATGTTGGTGAAGCCATTGAAATTACTGATGCAGTTTGTGTGAAAACGTTATATTCACTCTTGGAGAAGGAACTAAATACTGTATTTTCAAAAATTAATGAAATGCTAAAGAAAACGAGAAACATTAAGAACAAAATGATATGATAACTGAAGGGAAATTCCAAGATCTTTATCAAAATCAATTGCAATTGGAAGAAAAAATAAATAATTTGGATCAAAATCTTATGAAAACCAATCGGGATAAATCAGAACAGGAATCGAAATTGAAAAATCTTAGTAACTCACACACTCGTTTAAGATATAATATGACACAATCGGTTTAGAATTTGAATGGTATTATAATAGATACTAATAGAAAAACAAATGAATCGACAAAATCAGCAAAGGCAAAGTCAGCAGGAAGTAAAACCAAAAGTGGTTGAAGAGCTACACAAACCTGCCTGTCGCAGATATAAGCGAAGAAAATATTATATACGTGGTATAGATGAAACTTGGCAAGCACATCTTGTAGAAATGATACCCTACTCTAAGGAGAATAAAGTGTTTCGTTACTTACTCAATGTTATATATTTATTTTCGAAGTATGCTTGATCTAAACCAGTAAAGTCAAAGAATGCTAACGATGTTACTCTCGCTATGAATACGATATTGAAACATGGAAGATTACCATCAAATCTACAAACCGATCAAGGAAAAGAATTTTACAATTCACACTTCCATAAACTCATGAAAAAGTATAAGATAAATCTATACTCTTCACACAGTAATTTTCATGCAAGTATTTGTGAACGATTTAATAGAACCTTAAAAAATGCAATGTGGATACAATTCAGCAAACAAGGAAACTATAAATGGATAGGTGTCCTACCAGATTTACTGAAATCTTACAATTCAAGAAAACATCGAACAATAGGAATTGAGCCTGAAAATGTAAGCCAAGAAAAGGAAAGGGAGGTGAAGAAGCATTTTTCAATTGAGATGATAGCAAGGAAAAAACCGAAATACAATGTCGGAGATAATGTAAGAATAAGTAAAATAAAACATATTTTTGAAAAAGGCTATACACCTAATTGGTCTACTGAAATTTTTACAATATCAAGAATTGTAAAAACGGATCCAGTATCTTATCACGTTAAAGATTATTACGATAAGCCTGTATCTGGGAGTTTTTATGAAACTGGAATTCAAAAGACTAAGTATCCCGAAACTTATCTAGTAGAAAAAGTGCTAAAACGGAGTGGTAACCGCGTATATGTTAAATGGTTAGAATTCAATAGTGAGTATAATAGTTGGATAAATGAAAAAGAAATTAATTGAATACAAGATATATTATAAGTAACATACATGGATAGGTGTAAAGACACTAATTTCAAAGTAAATAAGAAAGACATTGTATTATGATTAAAATATTTATTTATGTAATTAAGATATATATGTTTTTGTGTTTGTGACAAATAAATAATAAAAAGAAATGAAACAATGTGTTTTATTATTATTATTACTTAAGAAGTAGAAGTATTAAACTTAAAACAACTACCACTCCGATATTCTATAAATACAAAGCTTATTTGCTTTATTAGTTATATTTATGAAAAATTCTTCATCTTTTAATATGACTGACGATATCTTTTACGGTAAGAATCTTTGGAAGTTTTCATCTATCTCCGCAACTACTTTCGTACCGTATTTTGTGGAGAGTTGCTTAAGAGCAGTCACCATGTGCTGATGATTTTTCTCTAATTCCGTACATTTCTTCCTCGGCAAAAGTCGCTTTCCGAAATTTTATTCAGAGTGGCTAAATCCATTCTAAAAGAAAAGAAATATTTTATTAATTCTAGCATATTTTTTCTAAGGGAAAATTAACTATGAATCTTACCTTACTAGAATAGTCTTTTTTTCCTTGGAGAAGGGCGATAATTCTGAAACTGTTCAACTGCTCAAATGAGTTCTTCATCATTCTCAGTCTGTTCATATAGCTGATTCTGCACCACAATTTCTGCCCCTTCCATTACCTCATGGAGTATATCTCTTCTCTCGACTTCAACTGAGCTTACCCCTTCCAATACTTCCAGGATTTCTTCAGGATTCCATTCATGTAAGAGTTCATTCAATGTATTATACTCAACGCTTATTGCATCACCTTCACTGCTATAAAGCGTAATCCTCTCTCGTGCAACTTGATATTCATTGGTTGCTTTACCACCCCTCTCCTGTTCTGCGTGTATATCTGCCGTTACTCGAATATCGTTGATGCTTTTGTTCTCCCACTCTTCTTCCTTAGCAGATGCACTTACTTAAGCTACACTTCCATTAGTCTCGTCGTATCCCCTCTCATTACCATTCCCCTCCTCTATTTGCTGACCTTTACTTTCCATTATTTTCCACTCTACCTGACTTGCAGCTTGTGTCTGTAATATTAGGCAATAAGTATCTTTTATCATCAAATGGACTTAGGGCAATTTTTTCTGTTTTTCTGTATGCACTATGTGTAATTCTGAGCAAATGGTACACTGCTCTCGTTGTATAATTAGGAGGTCTTCCAGACATCTTCTATAATCATCGAATGTAATTGATTTCTTCACTACATCCGATTTAGTACTTTTAGCTTTTTTTACTATTCCTCCTCCATCAACTAAAATACTGTACATTTTACTTCGTAAACCAATAAATTCCATCATGATCTTTCCATTACATTCATCTTTCATTAGTCCAGGCACTTTTTTATTTTGTCGTGGAATACCATACTAATTATTTTCGTCATAATCAGAAGTATCAAATCTTTGAATATCTTCTTTCATTATTTGATACATATCAATATCCTCTACTTCATATATCAAGCTATCAGTTCAATATACAAGAGCTTACACTTTTCGCCCACTCGACGTTTCATGTAAGAGTAGTGAAAATCATACACTAATGTTTTTGATAGATCGAGGATACAAAGTCCAATCTATACAAATTATTTATATCATAATATAAAAGTGTCTTTGTCTTCTTTTTTTCACCATATGCCGATCCATGTATAGATTATTTGCCTTTGCATATCGATTGTAGCACTGACTTATTCCACCTCGAATGCCTGATTCAATAAATAATAATATGTCAATATCTGTTAGAAGCTCTAATTCTACCTTTGTTATTTTAAGAGCTGCTGCAAATGTTAATCCTGGAGTATTTTAAAAATGTGCAGGACATTAGCCGTAGGCTTTAATAGATGTCTCTCGAAAACTTTTAAAGACATCTGCTAAGAGTAGAACACCTGTTTTTAAATATAATCCCGAATACTCTCCTAATGTTCTTATATTAAAACTTTCCCAAACTTGAACAGCATGCTTATAGTCTTCCTCACTAATACTTGAATCTGTCAATTTATTATAAAATTCACTTTTCCGACGGCAGTTTTGTAGTTATTAATTTATCAAATCCATCTACAAAATCGTAAGAAACTATTCCTTTACGTCTAAGAAGATCAATATTTTTGTTTGAGTATCCATCTAATTGAAATTTCTGTATTGCTATTGGTACATTATCTAGATAAGACTCAAGATTCTCTAAAGATGATGGCAAAAATCGCCAAGAATCTAAGAATCTAAAACTCACATCACAGTCATCCATATATTTTGTGAAGGAAATATATTTTTCCTTGTTATGAGGTATTAAGTTAACTCGATCTTTCATCATGTAGAAGTTCCAATTTCTTTAATAAAAAAGTGTGTATCATAATTGAGATTGTGAAAAAGTACTGGAATATATTTAAAATAGTTCAAATTGCAGGAATTATGAGCAGCACCTCTGAACCTAAAGCGAAAAAACAAATTAATCAAATTAATTATCAAATTAAATTATTAATTTTTGTTTATCTAAAAAAATATCTCGCTTTTAGTATATAGTGTTTGCTACAACAATGGCCTTTCATTGCCGATAGCCATAGACGGTCAGCGGATTAGCAACAATAATATTTTTCTTTATTATATTAAATTATTTTAAATTATTATATTAAATTTACCTTCCTGTTAAATGACAGTGATCTCGCACTATCAGTTGCTCATCCAGAAATGGTTTTCGACATATATGGCAAACGGTCGACCATTGAAAAGTCAACTCTTCATCATCTGTGAGTCTCATTGGTTTTAGATTTTTATAGAGATGATCAATCTGTTCACCAATTGATTTTAATTCACGCACAAACCAACTTGCGGGTGTCTCTTCGTCTGCACTTTTCTGTCTATCTACTTTGTAAATGGATAATTTGTCATCAAAGCTATATTTTACATAAAATTCTATACTGTAGGCCTGGTGGAGTTGAAAAGCATTTTGATTTTCTGTAGGTTTTAATAAGCATTCAAAATCAGCCTAAACTACAAAAGACACTGTTTCCCCTTCATTATAATCTTCAAATTTTAAAATATTATTCGATGAGTTTCATAAATTTATTCGACAATCGTTAATATTTTTACAAACATTTTCATGATTTTCTAGCCTTTCCGCACTATAAAAATGTTGTAAACATCTTTCACAATGTTATAATTTTTGGAGACTCTTACTCACTTGTGAACCTAGAAATCTGAATATGCTTTTAATCACAACATAATGGAATTTAGGCACACTTCCATTATGATCAGGAATATTATTTTCTTCATACTCATCGATGTAGAAATCTTGAATGAGAAGAATATTTACATGTTTCTCCTTCTTGTTTAATGAAATATGACAAATTGATACTTCATATTTCGATTCATATTTTCTAAGCATATAAACATATACTGAAATATTATTCCTTTTTTAAAATTTGGAAACATCTTTTAGTTTTACAGGAAATTCTATATCACCAAAGTTCAACTCGTTTGCATATTTATCATAATTAATTGCATGGATTGTGATAAATACTATATTGGACAAACAGGTAGATATTTAAAAAAGAGAATTTATGAGCATAAATATAGTTTACGTAGTTCACATATTACTTCTGGTTTAAAAGAGCATTGTTTAAAGTTTTTACATTCTTTTGATTTTGTGAATGTGGATATTTTGGAATATGGTATTAATAATAAGTATAAACGGGAGAGTCTTGAAAGTATTCACATTTCCAAGAATCGAAATAATGTGAATTTAATGTTAGAGTCTGGTAGATTGGACAGTGTTTATCATTCCTTATTAAATTGATTGGTTTTGGACAATTTGTGTAGAGGGGGAATTTATATTTAATTTACGGAATTTGGTGGTGGGGATGAGTATATATAGATTAGAATATAAGGTTTAGATTAGTCCCTGATGAGGAGCCGTAGCGAGCTCGAAACGTTGGACAAGTCTTCAATTAGGTAAGGGTGTTGCGGACAGTCAGACTGCACTTTACTAACAAAGAATTTTTTCAGCTAATATTTTATTTTCAGATTAGTCTACGGGGGTGAATATAAACAAGGACAGTCTGACTGTCATTATCATTTTAATTTAATTTTTAATTTAATTTTTATTTTTAATTTTTATTTTTTATTTTTATTATTTATTATTTGTATTTCTTATTTTTTATTTTTTATTGTTATTTTTATTTTTTATTTTTTAGTTTTTATTTTTATTTTATTTTTATTTTTATTTTTATTTTATTTTATTTTTGGTTGAAATTGATTGGACTGTAAGACCAATAAAAAATATTTATTAATTTGTATATGGGCAGTCGACAGAAGTACAATTCAATTGTTTTAAAATAGAAGGTCTATTTAACTTAAATTAAGGGGTATGTCATGATTTATTTTAGAGAAATTTATTGTAAATATGGTAGTACTATTAAAGATTATTGTTCAAAATGGATTAAAATGAATTTAAAAGTTGTAATTCTTAAAGAAAAACTTACATTCCTTATTAGATGCAAGAAATCAAATATATTTCCGGTACACATTAATAATAGATTTCATGATGAATATTTTTTGCAGGTTTATAGTAATAATGTTTGTTATGATCTAAAGAAAAATATTTTCTTTTTCAAAAATAAATTACTTAATTTAGAAATTAGAGATTTACATATTCAGATTCATTCCTTAAATAGATATTTATTAAAGATTAAACATTATTTATATCAAAATATAGAAAGAAATGAATCACATGAATTTTTTCTTGGTCAAAACAAACATTTTATTAAGACAAAATATATTAATAGACAAACACTAAAAAGGAAATTTGAATGTTTAAGAAATAAAAAACAATTTCAAAGCTATCAATTTAACAATGCAAACAATAAAAATTGGTTTAAGAATCTAACTGACAAGGAGATACCAAATGAAGTAATAAACATCATGTCTAAAGGTGCCAAACATGGAATATTATATTGTAAAAGTAATCTCCCGATCAAAGAAATCATCGCGGAGGTTGAAAGTAATCTTTTTGGTTTAAATGATGAAGTAAAAAAGGAATGTAGGGCATCTTTGGTTAATGTCATTAGTAATTTTAAAAGAGAAAATAAATTTGATAATTTTTTAAATAGTAATTTTATACATGATTTGATTACCGCGAAGAATTTTTTGAAAAATAACCCTAATATAATCTTCCAAAAGGCCGACAAAGGTAATGTAACTGTAGCTTCCAATAAAATTGATTACATAAATTGTATAAATAATATATTAAATGATGATAGTACTTATTTGAAGATTGGTAATCCACATATCATTAAGCTACAAAATAATTTGAAAGAGTTATTAAATAATTGGAAAAGAAATGAATATATAAATGATACTACATATAAGTATTTAAAATGTGAAAATGGAACTGTGGCAAAATGTTATGGGCTTCCCAAGATTCATAAAGAAAATCTGACATTTAGAATAATATCTTCCATAGGTTTCCCAACTTATAATATTGCTAGATTTTTGTCTAATATATTGGTTAAGATAGTTGGAAGAACTAGTTCTTACATTAAGGATAGTTGGTGTTTTTACAATGAAATGAAAGATATTGTTATTCCGAAAAACTACAAGATGATTTCATTGGATGTAGTATCTTTGTTTACAAATGTACCTTTAGAGTTGTTAAATGATATTATACAGGAAAAGTGGAATGAAATTAATTTGCATACAAAATTGACAATGAATGAATTTATTAAAGCAATTAATTTGGTTTTTAATAACACAATTTTTTCATTTGATAATAAATTTTATGAACAAAAATACGGATGTCCAATGGGGTCGCCTTTGTCACCGGTTATAGCTAATTTAGTTATGGAAAAGTTGGAAAGTATAGCCTTGTCAAAATTGCTTTTTGAACCAATGATATTTAAGAGATATGTTGATGATATCTTTACAATTGTTCCAGAAGTTTTTGTGGATGAAATGGTGGATGTTTTCAATTCTGTACATGACAGAATTAAATTTACAAGGGAGGTTGAAGTAAATAGTCAGTTAAGTTTTTTGGACGTTAATGTGATTAGATGTAGTAATAATAAGGTAAAACTTAATTGGTACAGAAAGCCTACTTGGTCAGGTAGGTTTTTAGATTTTAATTCACACCACCAATTCGGAAACAAAATTGGGGCATTGAGGGGTGTCATTGACAGAGCAATTAAATTGTCACATAAAGATTTTAGACAAAATAATTTACAGATAGTAAGAGAGACTTTTATTAATAATGGCTATCCAATTCAATTTATTAATAGATTGATTGCTGAGAGATTGTTTGAAATTTATAATACCGAAAATAGACATAGTGCAGGAATTGATTTTAACGGAGGCAAAATTATTGTCTTACCATATGTTCGAGGATTATCTGAAAGAATAAAAAGAAATTTTCGGAAATATAACATTCAAATTTTCTTTAAAAATCGCAATAATTTAAGTAGATTGTTTAATAATTGCAAAGATAAGGATGATTTATGCTTAAAATCAGGAGTTGTTTACAAGATTAATTGCATGGATTGTGATAAATACTATATTAGACAAACAGGTAGATATTTAAAAAAGAGAATTTATGAGCATAAATATAGTTTACGTAGTTCACATATTACTTCTGGTTTAAAAGAGCATTGTTTAAAGTTTTTACATTCTTTTGATTTTGTGAATGTGGATATTTTGGAATATGGTATTAATAATAAGTATAAACGGGAGAGTCTTGAAAGTATTCACATTTCCAAGAATCGAAATAATGTGAATTTAATGTTAGAGTCTGGTAGATTGGACAGTGTTTATCATTCCTTATTAAATTGATTGGTTTTGGACAATTTGTGTAGAGGGGGAATTTATATTTAATTTACGAAATTTGGTGGTGGGGATGAGTATATATAGATTAGAATATAAGGTTTAGATTAGTCCCTGATGAGGAGCCGTAGCGAGCTCGAAACGTTGGACAAGTCTTCAATTAGGTAAGGGTGTTGGGGACAGTCAGACTGCACTTTACTAACAAAGAATTTTTTCAGCTAATATTTTATTTTCAGATTAGTCTACGGGGGTGAATATAAACAAGGACAGTCTGACTGTCATTATCATTTTAATTTAATTTTTAATTTAATTTTTATTTTTAATTTTTATTTTTTATTTTTATTATTTTTTATTTGTATTTCTTATTTTTTATTTTTTATTGTTATTTTTATTTTTTATTTTTTAGTTTTTATTTTTATTTTATTTTTATTTTTATTTTTATTTTATTTTATTTTTGGTTGAAATTGATTGGACTGTAAGACCAATAAAAAATATTTATTAATTTTTAATAATTATGAAGACTTTGTGGATTTTTTTTCATTTGGATGTAATGCTGAAAGAATAGCGTATTTAAAGCATTCATTATCAGTGTTATGGGCATTGATACATGCTCTTTTTGATGCTATGAACTTTGGCAGAGGAATAAATGATCTTCCCTTGTGAGGTGAAAATTTTTTTAGATTTATGCACAAACTTATAATACATTTTAATGTCCATCCAGAATCTTTTTCCTGAAATTCTTCTAGATGAGTAAGAAGAGGGTCCTTAATATGTTCCTCATACCATTTGCGGTAGACATGTATACTGTAGCACTCATATTTGTAAAATATTTAATATCCGTTGTTTTCTCTCCATTTTTCTGCATGGAAAATTATGACATAAAATCAGAATTTACTTTTATTGCACCATATTCTTGTAAGCATACTTGTACTTTATCCTCAAAGAGCTTCTGTGCATCGAGCAAGAAACTTAAAGTGTCCACATGTTTTAAATTAACCACAACACCTGTCCTTACTCGATTTTCAAGTCAACTTTAGCTGACTCGATAGGGATTAGACTACCTCCAATTGGTGCTGCCCTATCAAGATAGAAGCGAAATCCTGCTTGTAAACATGACAAATGGATAAGAGATGTTAAACAGTTTTGATTTTCTGCTCGAGAGAGACCTTGTGTTTTTCCAAATTCTCTTAGCTCTAACAAATCCTGTTCAGTTATTGTTGAATAATTCTCGAGTTCGATTACGTTCAATTCACTGACACGCTCGTAAATGTCACGAAATTGTTTCACTTGAAATTCCACAGATAAAAGATAAGCCATTTTACTTTGATTTTAACGTGAACTAATAAAATATATTAAAAAAAATATTTAAAATATATCAGACTTCACTTAATATTGCGTCTTTATTCACTGCGATAGAAAACATTCAATAGCGTTTTAGAATGAGAAGAATATATGTAGACTAAAGAAGAATATTGTCTGACTAAAACCAATCAAAATATCATCCTTTCTCCTTCAACGTCCAATCATAAACGTGATTGCTTACGGGGGAGGCGTGTGAAGTTTTAGGACCATCTAAATATCTACCGTAACTTCCTTTCCCAACATACAAATGTTTTTCTTCTCTCACTCCCAATCGTAAGTGACTTTCTCTAAGAATAGAGGGGCTGAATTGACTTGTAAACAACCAAAAAAATTCAATCTTCATTCATCCAATCGAATCTATTTTATTTTTTCTCAGCCAATTGTAGAACAGTTCTCATTTCACGAGGAGTGGGATAGAACTTACATTCCTAATCATCACTTCTAACTATAGGTAAATAGAAATAAACTGAAAATGGCTAGAGTGAGGGAATACGAAGTAATGTTTAGAAAAAATATTCTGACGTGTCCAGAAGATAAATTGTTCTTCTGCGACATGCAGGGTTTTCAGACAAGAGGCCCACAAACTTTCATTTTAAAAGAATTTAGTTTATTAGGTATGGAAAGAGGTGCACTGCCTACAGTATATATCTTTAAGCCACCATTTCCATGGAGTGACTTGACATGGAATGAAAAAAAAAACAGTTCATTGGTTGCAGCGTGATTACCATGGGCTTGAATGGGATACTGGTGACATTCCATACCATAGGCTCAAAAGAACATTCGAGATATGCTGTGCAGGAGTAAAAAAATTATATGTGAAGGGACGAGAGAAGAAGGAATGGCTGACAATCATTCTGCCAAATATGTAAGTAATTTGCATACTTATAATCATCTTTTTATTTATTTCATGTATATATTTCAAAAAGTAATAAAAAATAATCTTTATGGAAAAGTATATTTTCATACAATGTTCATACATTGTTCATAGTTTTTCATACTTTTTTATACTTTTACAAATTTTTTTTTATAATTCCAGAATTATATCTGATATGGAGGAGCTGCATTGTCCATCATTGCAAACATTGCAGAGTGAAGGTGAAAATGTGATTTGCCACAAATATCCATTATGCAGCCGAAGTATACCAATTTGCGCGATACGGAATGTCACAATAATGCGTACATGGATGTAAAATTATTTGAGTGGAAAGTATGGACGAGATGAAATTAACTAAAACTAGCATTATTGTAAAATGAAATTTGTAAAAAAATTATATTAATAAATACTATATATCTATTACTAATAAATACTATATATCTTGAAAAAAAATCAGATTTGTAATTTTTATTTCAATTATTAATATTATTGTATAATATAAATTATCTTACATTCCTATAATTTTTTTAGTTTTTAAATAATTAAAAAAATATATATTGAAGTAGTTTTAAAAAAATAAATAAATAAGTAAAAAAAATATTGAATTAATTTAATAAAATAAATAATAAATAGTAAACAATGAAAAAAATTTTAAAAATGAATGAAAAAAAATTTGATACTAGCAATTTTTTAAAAATAAAAAAAAATTAATAAGTAAAAAATATTGAAGTAATTTAATAAAATAAAACAACTAAATAGCAAATAATGAAAAAATTTTAAAAATTAATGAAAAAAAATTTGAACTATCAATGTTTTAAAAATAAAAAACAAAAATTCTCGGAAATACGCAATTTCCTAGAATTTTTACGAAATTCTTGGAAATTGTACATTTCCAAGAAATATGCCTTCAAAAAATTTTTTTGAGGGGGCAAGCCCCCCCTCCTCTGTTCGTGGGAAGCCCGCTCGTTAGTGATCTGACTGCTCTGCTACGTATTTCACCTCTCTTCCAGCTTGTCGTTTGCTCGCATCTTTTAGCACAATCCTTTTTGAGTATATACAAAAAAATCGTTCGTGTCCTGCTTTTACCTTTAGTAATTGCAGACATCTTTGAAATATTTCTGTTGATTTTTTTATTTCAAATTACATAAACATGATAATCTTTTTATATACTAATCAAATACAAAAACTGTTTCAAATAATTTAGTTAATAATATGAATGAAATAAAGGGTTGTCATTAATGAAATTATATTAATGATAATGAAATTATTTTATTTTTGATGAGAGATAATGTAATTATTTATTATTAATTACTATTATTATATATACTATTATTATATAATTATTATTATTGTTAATGAATTAAATTATCAATGTAATAATTTAATGTACGTTCTTTATGAGCAAAGGTACTCTACTTCTATAAGGAAAGGTAGGAATAATAAAAGATGGTAAAACGTCATAATTTTGTTTTTTTCCCCATTTCTTTATTTATTTTTATTTTTTTTCATACATTTTTTATTTTTTATATTTTATATTTTTATATTTATATTTTTATATTTTATTTTGTTTTTACGTTTCATTAATTTCTTATAAAATACATATAATAATACATATTCATATAAAATACAATATATGTTTGTTTTTATTATTGGCTGCGCTGGGGGAGGTTCGGCATTGATTTCCTCAATGCTTTAACAGCTTGAGTATCGCATGCTGGCGATCGACGGGCTTTGGCTGCGGTACTGTGTCATCCTCGGTGTTCTCGGACGGTTTCTTCTTCTCTCCTTCCTCACTGAACGGCTCCTTGAGCGTTTGCTGTGCCGATTACTTCCATTCTTCGTTCCTGTAACAAATAAAAATAATCATAAATATTAATATATTACATTTAAATATTAAATATATTTTAAAATTAAATATTAATATATTTAAAACAGAACAATTTTAAAATAATAATTATTTTCGTTAATTTACCTCCATCTATCTTGTCGAACAATTCGGCAAACTTAACTGCCTGACGAATGACTTCTGTCATATCCTACACTCTTCGATATAGCGCTCTTCAATCGATCACAGAACCTGGAAATCTCATCTCCGGTTCACAACAGGGCGTTACAGCCCTTGTTAGCGAGGCTGCGACGATCGAAATTGGCGTCTTCGGTCGTGCATCCTCCTCCTTCTCCTGCTCTTCCTCCCCAAACAAGTCCGTCAACTTCAAATATTTGCCCCTGCTTCGGAGAGCCTTTTCTGCAGCAGGCAGCCGCTTCCCGATGCTGTTGCTGTTGCTGTTGCTGTTGCCGTTCCTTCTGCCACTGCCTGCCGTGCTCACAGCTACCTTCATTTTCAATTTTTAATATTATTAATCTTTGAAATTTGAAGGCAGATTGTGATGGAAAATCTGACTGCGATTCCGCTTTTATACAGTTTTCTAGTGCTGTCCTTCTATGAGAAAACGTTTTTATTGGTTATAAAAAATAAAAAAGAAGAACCGCCTTCGTTTACTATATTATGGGAAGGATGGTTCACCCCTTCTACTGTGATGCAAGAAAATTTTCCTCATTTGTGGTGGAGCACAGGTTTTCTCCTCCCTCCTTGATAATCCATCCCCTCCACTTACTTGTATGGTGATCGGTTATACTTTTCGGATGGACCAAACAAAAATTTTAACCTTCTTCCGCTCATCCACGGCGAAGCGTATATTATTCCTCATTGGTGGAGGAACACAATTTTTCTCCTCCCTCTCAGACTCGGCGAAGCGTACGTTATTCTTTATTGGTGGAAATTGTATCATTCCATACGCAATAATAAGCTAAGCGTGTGCCTAGCAAAGATGCGCTCGCTATAATCTTTCTAATGACGTGTCTATCTCGTATGATCTATGGTTTTAGGCGGTTTCACGTTCTTCTTTATTCGACCGAGAAAGCGTGACACTAGTAAAGAAAAAATATCTCGCATCCGGCATTTAGTATGGTCTCACCTGTTCCTTATAACAACACTCATCTATAATCATTAACGATAAGCGGATTAAACTAATTGATAAGTCACCGTCGGTCAGTATATCACGTGTTCGCCTCTCCTCAGACCTACTTTTCCATGCTCCTTCCAAGAAGTAAACCATTTGAAAATAGAACACTTATTCGCTGGTTTCCCACAGTCACTCTTTTGGATTTCCAATCGCATTGATGTTGTAATCTACCGAAATCGTAAAGATTTCAAGCGAGGGAGTGACAAAGAAAAATAGAAACATTATCTTGGTTATAGTATATCGTATTGTCTCCCGTGTTTGCTATAAAAATAGACATTTATAACCATCAACGGAAAGCGCATTATCCTAATTGATGAGTTAACCTCAGTCAGTCTGTCAAGGGGCGAACGTGCTCGCCTCTCGTCAGACCCGCTTTCACATGCTGCTTCCATGAAGTGTACCTTTTCGAAAATAGAATAACTGTACGTTGGTTTCCCGCAGTCACTCCCTTCTTTTCAATCGCAAGGATGTTATACTCTGTCGAAATCAACAAGATACAAATCTAGAGAGTTACAAAGAAACAGAAAATCATCTTGGTTATAGTTATCCTAATTGATGATTTCACCTCGGTCAGTCTGTCAAGAGGTGCGTGTGTCTGGAACGTGCATCTGCGGCAAGCGCATTAGAACGGTAAGCAGATTATAGTTATTGATGCGTCATTCTCAGTTGCACAAGTGTTCGCCTCTACTCGGACCCTTTCCCATGCTTTTCCGAGAAGTGTGCCTCTTTTAAAATAGACACTTGTACTCTCGTTTTCCATAATCACTCCCTTTTACAAACGCATCGATATTATCCTCGATCGAAACTAAGAGGATGCAAGGTGTGGGACCGGCAAAGAAAAATAACTCGCTTTCAGTATACAGTATATGGGCACGCATTTTCTAAAATAATAAATAACCATCAACGGTGTTCGCTTTTCTCACACGCATATTAAATTTTCATCGTAAGGAAACATCACTCTGCTCAAATTTAATGAATGGAAATGATGAAACGAGTCGTTCTCCATTTCTCTCTCTCTCTCTCTCTCTCTTTATCTAATATAATATAGCGAGAGCGACATCATTACGGGAGGCGACCCCATTCTCTATACATTACAATATGCAGGGGGCCTTAGCACAGTTTTCAAGGGGGGAGGTGTGCTTGAATACCCACAGGGCCAAAGCACAGATTTCAGGGTGGCAGAGTGTGCCAGAATGCCCATGTGCTAGAATGCCCATAGCCTATCTACTTATCGTGTTTAGTTGGTAGAAAACGATTTTCAGGTATGTCGGGTCAACTTCTACAGGGAGTTTCGTGTTCGGATGATAGAATGCGATTTCCAGATGATTTGGAACCACTTCTATGGGGAGTGTCATGTATAGTTGGTGGAAAACGATATCCAGGTATGTCATTACTGGTCATTACAGACTTCTATGAAGAGATTAGTATTCTATCATTCGAACACGAACACTCCCAGTAAGAGTCGTCCCGGGATAACTAGACATTGTATTCTACTTCCCCAACACAAAACTCTCTGTAGCAGTCGTCCCGAGACATTTTCAATAGTCCGAACATGATGCTCTCTGTAAACGTGTATATTACATAATACAAATAATACAACTCCATCACATCAGTCATCGACATTTATATTAGATTTCTCCAGTATTAGAAGAAGCTCATGGCTCAATGTTATATAACTCCAACACAAGTAACATATAGCTCATGAATAAAACAAAAATAGACATAACCAAAATACGTATAAATCTTAGAATAATATTATAACAGAAGATATAACCAAAATATGTATAAATCTTAGAATAATCTTATAACAGTATCAACATACGTATATAAATAACGTATACAATAACAATATATTTATAACAATAATAAGAACAAAGTAAATATAACTGAATCAATAAACTTCAATACTACATAAATAAAAGTAAAACAGATACAAGTATAAAAAAAATAAATACAATGATAATAGATGTAAATAGAAGACATGAATATAAATTAAATCAATGTAAATACAAAATATAAATGTAGCTAAAATAGATAGAAATGCAAAGTATAATTATAATTAAAGCAAGTGTAAATATAAAAGATAAAAATAAATAAGGATAGAAATAGAAGAGAAGACCATACAATAAATAAGCAAAGATGTGTTATTATAACAGCAACTCGAGGAGATAAACGACTATTACAATTATACTGCTTTATTTATAATTTACAATTCTACTGCTGTAGCAGTATTAACATATTCTGATATAAGGATACCACCAATGGAGATAACCTCCAAAGTGAGTGGCTGAAACATAAGATAGATGTATGAGTAATCCTGTTACTCATACAATTAAAGAACAGAGCAACCGTATTAGTAAATAATCTTTAATTGTTTATAATAAATAAAATCTTTTTGGAAATTATTAGAAATTATTAAGTTTTTTTGGAGATTTAATATATTATGGGAAGTTATTAGTTTTTTGTGTAAAAATAGTTGAACAAAAATTTCTATTATAGGGAGGAAAATTCCAGTAATAAAAAAAAAAAATCAAGACTTTTTTGTTTACAAAAAAAAAAAGAAAAAAGAAAAAGATACCAAAATTAAGATTGCAATTACAGTCAAACTTTGAATAACAGAAATAACAATATTGACCACTTGAACTCCTAGTGAATATTTATCTATTAATAATTTATACCTTAATACACGTATATTTATTGCTTTCAACTAAATAATCTAAAACTAGATGTGCTGTTGCTAATAAAATTTTGCTAATTACACACAATTATAAGCACTTCATAGATGCGTATATAAGCTTTCAAGCAAATCACATAAACTATATATGTGACATCACCAAACTAACAATCGCATATCAATATAAATTATACATTATAATTTTCTTTTGCTGTTTGTGTGTTGGTCTTCCTAAAAGTTGAAAATTTTTTTTGTATTTAACTAATTTTAATAAATAATTTTAATAAGTAATTTTAATAATTAATAACTAATAACTAATTTCAATAATTAAAATAAAGTCCTTAATTAACGAATGGAATGGAAATAATCTACATATAGAATTAATGTTTAAATAACAAATATAGTAATTACCCACACCTATTCAGCCACAATATAATAAATAATAATTACAACTAAAATTGATAAATAATTAGTAAAGCAGGAATTTTTTTTATTTTTAATGGATTCAACAAATAATTGGAATTAGACGTGTAAACCACCTAACTTGGACATAAGTTACAATTGTTTTAAGCGACATCAGGTGTTGCAATAACAATATTTAACAATTTTTTTTTCGTGACGAAAAGAAAAAATAGCAAGTTAACTGGACATTTATACACTGTTTATAGTGATCAATAATATAAAACCATGGATGCTAAACTGACCACCGAAGTAAAGACCTCTAACTCCAGAGTAGTGGAAGAAACAGAACGACTCACCAGCCTCTTTGAGGAAATGCCGTATGGGCAACTAGCTTAGGAAGCCAATAGACTAAACATACGAGGCGATAGTGATCCGGCAACGCTCAGAAACAGATTAATTCGTTTCGTGCTGCGGCGCCTATTCGGTCCCGAAACAACACCATGGCAGGCAGACGTAGACGAGCTGCAACTGCCAGAAGGACAGTCAGAGCTAAGCGAAATCTCAGAAATGCTGAGTTCAACTGCGCTAGAAAATAACAAAAGAAAAGCATCATCAATGGCTGTACAGCGGAACACTGAGACACCTGAACAAGGTCATACTGCCGCACCGAGACCAACAGCAACATTCAGCTGGCAGCATCCCGTTATGCACATGCCAGGCGCTGCCATGCCAGTCAACGGCAGCCTGCTAAACACTACCGTGCGGCCTCTAGAGAATACATACCTCAAGGAGACTCGGACAGGTCAGCTACTTCGCCAATGGCGAGTACAGTTCTCAGGAGGTCCTAAAGAGGACGTTGACTTAGCTGTCTTGTGGGCGGTGGAGAAATTCAGAGGATACTTGCTAGGCGAAATATTCACGGTCATAACAGACCATAGTAGTCTCAAGTGGCCAGACACCCTCAAGAACCCGACGGCCGCCTAGCAAGATGGGCGACAGCACTTCAAGCATACAACATGGAGATTATACATAGAAAAGGAGCTCTACATAATGTACCAGATGCTCTCTCTAGGCCCCCCCCCCCAACAATCCCAATCCCCTACTGCCCCAATAACCACAATCGAGAGAGACAGATGGTACAATGATAAAATTAAAAACATACAAAGAGATCTAGATAAACATCCAGACTAGACAGTCAGAGGAGACAAGCTCTACAAACACCGCCCGAATGAGCTGACCAACATCATAGGCGAAGGTCCCGATGACTGGAAACTAACGATACCGTATAAAAATAGAGAACGAGTCTTCTATGAGGGTCACAACACTCCAATATCAGGACACTTCGGTGTTGAGAAGACTGCGCACAAAGTCAACCAACATTACTACTGGTCGGGGATGCGTAGAGAAATCCACGCTTATGTCAAGCACTGCTCTGAATGCCAGACACATAAGGTGTCTCAGAGAGCACCGACAGGCTTGATAACCCAGCGAAACTTAGAAGGCCCATGGGCCAGCGTGGCAGCAGACATAATGGGCCCTTTCCCGCCAGTAAAGGCCAACACAAGTACCTCTTAATATTCGAGGACTTGTTTACTAAATATATAGAAATACGACCCCTACGGAAAGCCATAGGCGATGCCATCGCCAAAGCGCTCGAAGAGCTAATTGTCTTCAAGTGGGGATGACCAAAATATCTCATTACTGATAACGGCACTGCATTCGCCAATAGCCTGTTAAAGAGCAAGCTAAGCGAATTGGGCATTACCCACCAATATATAGCGCCTTATCACGCACAGGCAAACCCCGTAGAGCGGATTAACCGGGTGGTCAAAACTATGATTTCCACCTTCATAGGAAATGATCACAAAAATTGGGATTTGCACCTCCCTGAGTTTGTGTTTGCGCTTAACACCGCCGTACACGCGAGTACTCAAGCGTCACCAGCATTCCTAAACTTTGGCCGACAGCCAAGAGAGATATCGATGTACAGAGAAAGTCAGGGAGTAACACCACAATTGCAGATACTAACACCCTCTGACTGGCTAAACCGAGTCAAAAGACTACCGGCCATCCACGAAATGGTCAAGAATAACTTGAGTGCAGCCGGCGAAAAACAAGCCAAATATTACAATCGGAAGCGAAGACAAGAATCATTCGACATAAACGACCAAGTATGCAGGCGTAACCATGTACTTTCATCAGGCCCTGAAAAGTTCTCCGCAAAGCTAGCGCCAAAGTTCGTAGCTCCTTGTCGACTAACTAGGAAAATCACACATATCCGACACAGATCCGGTACACATATCCGACTTAAAGAGGTACTATCCCCCTAATACGAATATAACTTTCTCCACACAGCCTAGCACCAATAAGAAGAACAATGCTGAGATGCATTGGCAGAGACCGAGGACTCCGGCGGCAGGATATGCCCAGACTTACCAGACCCGGGGAGAACTATACCCTCGAAGACCAATTCCCCAATTTAAGCGTAGCTCAGGATAAGACCCCAATAATCGCGAACGCACGAGCTGTGCAAGCGCGTCCGGGTATCCCCAAGGAAGCGACCTATACACTAGACGGGAAAGATTTAGCAAAAGCCCTGAACGAGCTACAAGGGGACTTGATCCAGTTCAGTCCCGACTCGACCCAAGCTGTCGACGTAAACGAGATATCGCCGAAGTCTATAATACCGGCCAGCGAAATATCGTTCGCGCTATCCCTGTTGCACACAAGCGTGCCCAACTTAACAGATATCGAACAGCAGGAAAACCTCCCTCCCCCTACCGCTAGTACAGGCCCAGGTCCGGAACGACATAAAACTACCAACTCCATCGACAACACCGATGGCCCCCGTCCGGAAAGACGTAAAACTACCACAACAACAACGATAACAACAACTGAAGAGCCGAGACGTAAGCGTAAAATGCGAATGCAAAAAAATGCACTAAAATGCAACGATCCTCGTAATCAGTTTTTCGTATTTTACTTTTCCCTGCTGACTTCCCTATTCCGCTATAGGTAGACGCAGAGTATCAGTGCGTCTAGCAGCATCGCCTCAAGATAAGTGAACGGCGTGAAAACGCCGTTACAATATATATATATATTGTATAACATGGTCGGCAAAATATCAATTTTTTGAAGCCGAGACAGGGGTTACTAGTATATATATATATATATATATATATATATATATATATATATATATATATATATATATATATTGTATAACATGGTCGGCAAAATATCAATTTTTTGAAGCCGAGATAGGGGTTACTAGTATATATATATATATATATATATATATATATATATATATATATATGTATATATATATATAATTTTTCAGTAAAACAGTGTGAGAGAATTAAGTATATACGGTATACCTTTGCACTACGATCTTTGAGTGACTATTAGAGAACTTAATTAGGGTGATTTCAAGAACTTGTGAACATTACGTGCTGTTACGTAATGGCAGAAGGCCACACTAAGGGTGGTGCCTGGTATTGGGGGCCTCACCATTGGATCACTGTGGACGTCAATCGGTACGGGTTAGATTATTATTGTTAAGAGAGCTCTCTGCGTGCGGTATAGTTAAATAGTTTGAAGTCGTGTTTTTATAAAATTATTTTAAATTATATTATCTTATTGAATATTAAATTATAATATTTATTAGAATAAGTTTATTTTAGCAATTATGATTCATTGAGGCATAAGAGTTTTTCTCCATGTGCAACTGGAGTTTTTTATTGCTATTTGTCATAAATTTATAATAAATTCAATTTTATTTTAGTATAGTATATTCTCATAAATTATTTAGACTTATCACAATTCCTCATCCAAATCTTTAGTTACTCACATATATATGTCTATTATAAATGAAATTTTGTTTTATGCTAAGTAATTCATTAACAAACATTCTGTCAAATTCTGAAAAATATTTCACACAATATAATGTTTATGAATTTACGTAGATTTTCTGTATTTTGCCATAAAAATCCAAAATATATCAAAAACCATAACGATATTAATAATCAACACACCAAATACGCAAATGCGTCAATTTTGAGCGAAATCAGATATGGGTGCTTTCAGAAGTATAGTCGGAATTCGCAGATTTTCGAGGCAACCTTAGATGAAATTATTAAATTTTTATTCAGAAATATAAGTTGTACCAAAAAAATACACAGAACAATGAAGGTGCACCTTTATAAGATCAACTCTGTTTCTTTTTTTTTTTTTTTTTGAGGCCTACGATGGCTCGATCGCTAGAGCGAAGGACTAGTAACTCGGTTATCCGAGTTCAAATCCCGGTCTCGGCCGATTGATACAGGCACCGCTGTAATTATTTACATGTGCTTTGTTTACAAACACATCGTAGACCTCCGTCGCTGATTAGCACCGATAATTGGAAGCATAAATAAAGCGACGTTAAATAACATAAAAAAAAAAAAAAAAAAAAACTCTGTTTTTATAAATTTTTTAAAAATATTATTATTATCTAATATTTTTATTATTAATTAATACAAAAAACCACCATTTTTAGGCAGAAACGCACTATGATATTCATTATAGGTGCTGCAAAAATATGTGTATATATTTTCAGCAAAATGAAAGGTAGGCGCTCTTCCGAAGTCTTCACCAAATATTATATTTTCAAAAAGGCTTTAATGGCAGCAAAACAAACATTCAAATGTGCGTAGTGTACATTCGTGTACATATATATATATATATATATATATAGTACTTTTACCCGAGGGACTTTTCGACATAAATATAATGCATATAATAAGCTGATTTTGTTGGAGCAGAGTGTAAAAGCAATAAAATCAGATGTAGTAAACATCTTCGCTTTCCCTCTCACTCGAACATATTACAGCTAATAGATGATACTTTGATAAAAAGGCGCACGTCGAGATGATCGTCTCACTCATGGAATGCTGTATATTGTGTGCGTCTATATACATGAAAATCTATATACAGTGGAATGCATAATATAAAATATAATCTACACATATTTAGTTGTATCGCTAATTTTCTTTTATAATTACTTACATAAAATATGAATTTGAAATATTACAATAAGCATTAGGACTTTTTTATTTCAATAATATATTTACAGTACTGATTGGTGCTTGTTGCGACATCTCTTTGAATATGTAAAAGCTAAATTTCTCTCTTTTTTATCTACAGAAATAGTGATTATCAGTTGCAGTGGATTTCGTGTATTATAAATTTACTTCGATGTCTCATTTTGTTTATACAATACGTAGAACAGTGAAACAAATTTTCTTTAAATTATTTTGTCCTACAACTGACAACACTCGAATTATCTATATAAATAATACCAGAAATTATAGTTATTGCTTTATTTAAAAATACTAGCACCGTGTGGAGTAAAAAGTAAATTTGAACGATGTTTCTTTATTTTTTTACCCTACTTAGAAAAATGTTATGAACTCTAAGAAAGTGTTGCTACTTATAGATATGTCTAAAGATTTATAAAAAACTTTTTTTAACTGTCTAGAATCAAAATTGAAAATACGTCAAAGTAAATTTACTTCCATTCTGATAGTTCAATAAAGCACTCTTAATCAGAATTTTTTCCAAAGCTTTATATTGTGTTATATCCTGCAATACAACATCTGTTAAAATCACGTAAAATACGTGATTTACGTAAATTACTTACATTTTATCAGCAAAATGTTAGAAAATCATTACATTTCAAATTGCGCATTATTAAACGACTCGAATTGGAATATTCGTTATTGATCGAGAATATTCATGCACCGAAAAATAAAATACGAAAGAATAAGATGCAAAGATATAATTCGAGAACGGTTACAGGCTAATATCGCTTTACAAAATTATAAAATAAATGATCGATGAATGTTATATTTAACATCTCCCAGAATTAAAATTAATAATATAACTAAAATTATAAAACAAAATAAAATTCAGAAAATAAAGTTACAACATCTTGCTCGAGTTACAAAATTAGTTTGAACTGAGGATCATTCACATTATATGATTATTTAACAAAGTATATGGAAAGCCAACATCAAAACAGTATCGCTAAATCCACCGTCAACATATATGAAATGTGAGACTGTTCATGTACGCCGACATCGAGCCTCATTTGGTGGAGTTGAAGGGCAATTGTCTCTCACTAGGACTACGCCACCCCTCTACGGCCATCGTTGGTCACGTCGAAACACATGACAGAGAAGCCAGGGGAAATACGGAGCGAGAATCTACTATCAACCCGCAGAATTCTCCTCCCGTCTCTCCCTTTACTGAACCAACGGCTATGCTGCCGATGTTTTAAATACAGAGCTCCTTCAAGAGGAGGGATACTCTTTTTCCTTCATCGATTTTCCAAAGAAGTATAGTATTTTCGGATAAATTTATATTGAATGAAATAAAATCTTGTCCTTTTTTCATTAAATTAAATGAACTATATAATTTCGAATTAGTTCACGCTTCTTATACTTTAGTATTTTATCACCGCGGATCAACGGCGAGTCAATAACATAGTATAATACTGCTCGGGGCGTAACAATTAAGTTTCGTACATAATTCATTTCTCGTCGCACTACTTTCAGAAAATTATATTTATCATTTTTGCAATACTTTGCACAAGTGAAAATAATACATATTTGTATGTTCATAGATTAAAAATATTATCATATTAATAAACGATTAATTATAACAATTATGCTTTATTTTGAAAACCTATGCTGTCACCCACAGACACACACACACACACACACACAAACACACACACATTTATATATACGTGTGTATGATCATATTGGTTCATATGCCAAAAAAAGAGAATTATTATTATTAATAAGTAATAAATAATTACTTATTTTTTATGAAATAAAATAATCCAGAATTAAGTATAATTGGTTGTTGTATATTTATTAATATGATATATATATATATATATATATATATATATATATATAATATACATATTGTAACGTTACGTCCCTGGTGTGAGCTACTTCGTGCTCTGGTTCAACCCATCTTGGTATCTGACTGCTCAACTTACCGTCAGCTTCGTTTCGCCACAACAGTTACGATAAGTTTTTCTTCGGTTCTTCCAGAAGCGTTTCTCCGGTTCAATCCATCTCGGCACCTGATCGCTCAACTCGCCGTTAGGCTCGATCGTGCAAGTCCTTTTTAATTTCCCGTTTTATTTGCACTATAAATCGGCCTACGCTCAACCTGCGTAGGTCCTAGATCGCACAGTCCACGACCAAGTTACCTATAGTGCAAATATTTACTCAAACTCAATTCTAGCTCTCGCTCAACGCGCCAGAGTTTTGAATTGAGTTACTGTTAACTTTTCTTTGAGGATTAGGTTATTATTGTGGAGTTAGGTTTCGAAGTTTACTTTTGGAATAACCCCTTTTTTATTTAACAATATTTATTTTAAAAAATATAACAATAACAAAATTTAAAATATATAAATACAAAAATAAACAATTTATTGAAAAACGACCTATAAATTATACGGTCGCGCCATTTTAGAAAATTATATTTTAATTTTTATTAAATTTAAATTTGCTATATTAATAATTTTCCCGTCACGCGTTCGGATCTCACGCTGAATGTACGAGAACGTGTTGTCTGCTATCGTACCGACAACAGGTTCCTCCTCGATTATCCGGTTTGGAGGCTACCGGCATACTGAATTTTACATCCAGTGCGTCGTTAATTAAGTTTTGAGAAAGAGAACGGTCTCCACTCTACAACCGTTGCCCTGTCACGACTCCGCACTACGAAGCTCGCGGTGCTCGCCCCTTACGATGCCGCGCCGCGCCGTGAATCTTTCGGCGATCCCCCCGCGCTGCGCTCGTCACACTGTGCCAGATTCGGTGCTTCTCCTCTTACCGCTCCGTCTGCTGCCCGCGGAGCTAGCGTAGGCCCGTAGAGAGTGAACGTCTGTTTGAGCGTCTGTGAGCTCTCTCGGTTTTCTTTCTCTCTCTATTCTTGCACTTTTCCGCGTGACTCTTCTCGCATGATCGTTGACTTTAGAGAAATAGAATTATATATTGTATTAGAATACAACACATAATTACACTTCTTTTGCAACGATTTATTATTAATTAATTAATGATCTTTATTAATATTGTTTATTATTATTGTTAATAAATATCATGAGATAACAAACGAAATAATAATTATATTCTTGCGATCGCACGGGTATAATTATTTTTAAATTTACGCGCAGGTTTAATCATAACAAGTCGTTTAGACACGTAAGGGCATGTTATATTTATATTTAAGAGCTTGTATGCTCGTCTATCTTCATACTTCATTCTTCCCTTTCGGGATAAATACGCCGGATTATTTGTACTTTCAGGCATCTATGTATTTGTGTCCCCTTGATTTTAAATTTTGGCGCTTTAATTCGGTCGTGCGCATTACATCAAACAATGCGCATGTCCAGTCGTATTATTCTTTCTCCATCATGAATCGCGTTTATCCGTCCGCATTAATTTTTACACTAGTCCCTCCTTCTCTCTTGGCATTGTTTAGCAACATATATTATTATATAATATATACTAACTTAACTTCTATTTTTACAAAACTATTTACCTGCATATATATTTTCTCGCTGACTTAATAAAATTTTCTTCGCTAACTTAAGTGCTATAAATTTTTTCGCTAATTTAACAAAATTATTTCTTCGCAAACTTAATCACTATAAATATTTGCTCGTTAATTTTACTAAATTATTTCGTTAAATGAATTGCTATAATTTTTTTTTCTCGCTAACTTAACAAAATTATTTCTTCGTTAAATTAATTGCTATCCGGATAGATTATTAATATGTATGCATATTTTCTTTTATTCTTGTGTGGTGATTGGTTTTAAATCCTTCACATGGATTTTCTCAATAATATCTCCATTTTCTGTTTTCAGGTGGACAAATGCGGGTGATATCTTTGGTACTACTTCGTATGGTGCGTTGAATTCCATACACAACTTGGCGTTTCTATTAACGATTTTGCTAGATAGTAAATCATAGTGTTTTCTTTGGCATTGGAACGCTGTCGCCCTTTCGATTTTTGCCAATTCTAATGTTTGGTGCATACTTTCGTGATCGTGTCTGCGGTTCTTCATTCATACATTTGGGTATCACTAATTCGCCTTCGAAATTCAGGTATGCTGGCGAATATCCTGTGTTATCGTGAATGGTTGTATTATATGTGAACATCATTTCGATACGTATCCCACGTCTTTTGTGATGTATCTATATATTGTTTTATCACTGTTTTCCATGTTTTGTTGACTCTTTCAACAAGATTGCATTGAGGCGAGTATAGTGGCGCCTCTCTCAGCTCTATTTTCGCATCTTTTAACATTTGACGAAATTCGTTAGATATAAATTGCCTGCCATTATCGTTAATTATTACCCGTGGGCAACCAAACTTTCATATTATTTGGTCTCTTAGTGCCCATGCTATGGCGATACCTGTCGCTCTTCTCATAGCTTTTACCTCTACCCATTTTGTGAAGCGATCTTACATCACTAGGAGCATAGTGTTAGCGTTATTTAATCGTGGTAGTGATCCGATAAGATTAACGGACAGCATCTCTCAAGGTTGCTCTACATTCGTGGAGTGTATTTTTCCTGTCGACGTCACTTGTTGAGCTTTATGTTTCTGGCAGTTTTTGCAAATTCGTACATATCATGTAGCTTCTCGAAATATTCCGCGCAAATAATAACTTCTTGCTAGTTTCGTGAGTGTTTTTTCAACTCCGAGGTGTCCTGCAGTGGAACTATCGTGATTTTCTTTTAAAACTCTTTTTTTCGGTCTCTTTGACACATATTTCCCATTCATCGCTTTTAGACTAGTCGGTGAAATTTAATGCGTGCAAAATGTATCGGAAAAGTCATCCGTTTTCTATTCTATAATCTGAAAATTTTTCTTTATCGTTTTCCACGGCAGTAATCGTTCGGTCATACCAACTGCCCTTTGTCTGGGTAACTGAATTTAACTTTACTCGATTTCTAGACAGCATAGCTGCGATGGTATTTTCCATTACCTTTCTATATTGAATATCGAAATCCGATTGTGAGAGTTCTAGTGCCTAAAGCTCCAGTCTTCCAGATGGGTTTTCCAATTTTCTTATTCATTTAAGGGATTGGTGATCAGCCACCACCGTAATCTAGTACCTTTCTAAATATTGGCGTATTTTCCAGATTGTTCAACGGACTACTAGGCACTCTAATTCAGTGACTGAATAGTTTTTTTCTGCCGTATTTAATGATCGACTCGCGTAAGCGTTAACACACTTTTTCGCCCTCCATTTGCGTTAAAATAGCTCCTAGGCCCAATAAGTTTGGAGCAGTTTGTAAAATGAATGGCACGTAATTCTCAATTCGAGCACGCTAGAAACGCGGTTTGGGTTAGGTTATCCTTAAGATCCTCGAAAGCTTTCTTATGTTCTTCTGTCCATGTCCACTCGGTTTTCATTTTTAATAATCCACTTATGGGCGCTGCTGTTATAGACAGATCTTTTACAAAACACCTATACCTAGGATCCATACCAAGGACTTTTTAAATTCTTTTTGGTTCTTTGGTGGTAGAATTGACTGTATTGCGGCTACTATTTCTGGGTCTATGTATAACCCTTGTTGATCAACTACGTGTTCTAAGTATTTAAGCTGAGTTCTTATGAATTCGTATTTTTTAGAATTCGGCTTTAATTTTGCCGATTCGACTTTCGTTTTTCGTATGTTTTTGTTTCAATTATTATGTCTTCTATATAAGCAAATGTATGTGGCGCCATCTTAGGTGTTATTGTTGAGTTTAATAGATGTCAAAAAGTGGCAGGCGCCGGATGTAATGCGAATGGCATTGCGTTGACTTCATATAGTTTACATTCCGGTACTGTAAATGCCGTAAACGTCTTGCTACTTTCTGTCAACTCTATCTGCCAATATCCATTCTTGAAGTCTTTTGCCGATGAGACTTTGATTCCTTGTAATTTTTCTAATATTACTTGTATTTGTAGCAATGGATACGCATCTTTTTTCGATACCTTATTTTGACAGTGAAAATCCACACAGAATCTAGCTTTTCCATTCTTTTACCTGACTATAACTACCGGGCTACTCCACGGACTATTTGATGGCCTTATTATTTTCTCAGCTAGCGTCCCGTAAACTTTTTCGTTTATTATACTTTGCAAAACTTGGATTTCGTGTTCTATAACGCTGTTAAATTTCATGTTGTTAAATTTCTTTATTTCTTTTGTGGTGAATACCTGAATTTTCTGTTTCTGCTTTTTGGTTAATTCTATCAAGCCGGATGATTTTTCTATTGCCGCAATATATTTACACCGATCTACAGGATTTACCTTAGACTTTTTAAAAAAGGAAGAGCACTTTTCCATGTTACCGTGTACGTGCACAGGTTGCGGATAGTGGAACGGCCGGAGGGGATGGAGATGCATTGACGAGCCCCGCCCACCCTGGCTAGTCACATAATGCGACCGCGGATAATAGAATAAGAGGGGAAAGGAGAAGTAAGAAAATGGATAGCGATGATAAAATTATTTACCCAGGTGGTAATCCTATGGAGAAACCACCTGCTGAAAAAGCGGCGGCTGAGCTCCATTCGGATCCTGGGAGTGGCTCATCAACGCTAATATTTACTACCATAACTGGGTTTGATCACTTGTTTTTAGGAATATTGCGAGAAATAACTACAAGTGAAAAGGAATACCTTACCACCCAAACCCTACCTGTCAAGTTAGTCCGAGGAATATATACGGACAGTTGGAGGAGATGCAGATAGGCAAAGCTCGCAAAGACGATTTATTGTCACAGGCGAGCAAAGTCAAATCAGCAGATTCCGAAGCCAAAAGGGTGATCCTTGAAGAAAACGCCGAAGCTGGACAGGAAGAAGGAGGAAAGAAAGAAAAGATGATATCAAGCTGAAAGCCAGAAAGCCTACAAGAACGCTATTAGAGAGAGAGAGAGAGAGAGAGAGAAAGAGAGTTTATCTGAAAAAATAAGAAAACTTTGGAGAAGTACGGAGAAGACCACAAGACTTCACCATAGTTTTACATCTAGGTTTAGAAAGATACTCAAAAAAGAACCGAGTATTCTAAAAAGTATCAGAGGACCAGATGACTCATGAACAGAAACAAGAATGGAAACCCTAGAGTTACTAATGCAGGTACACTTCTCTGGCTGTCAGGCAGAGGCAATGGAAAATGAATCACCGGTACGACAAGATCCAAATAAGAGGAATAAATGACGAACTGTTGAAAAGATAGTGACCAGAGAAAAGCTATCATGAGCTATAACTCATTCAAATAAATCGGCGGGACTGGACGGCATAATAACCATAATGCTGCAGAGAACCCAGAACACTATAATGGATATCTTAATCAAAATCTTCTCGGACTGCCTAAGCTTAGGGTATGTACCGAAGAGATGGAGAGAGGTAACAGCGGTTGTCATACTCAAATCAGCGACAACAAGCCACACAACGCCAAAAGACTTCAGACCAATCCGCCTTTCATCGTTTGTTTTAAAAACATTAGAAAGAATGATTGATCTTTACATAAAGGAAACTACTGAAGTAGAAAAGAAGTGCACAGCACAGCATGCCTTTTTAAAGGACAAATCTGTATTAGGGACCCGAAGTAGTAGGGACGATAGAGAAAAGCCTCCTAGATAAGGAGTCCATGCTGGGGGCATTCCTTGATATAGAGGGAGCTTTCACTAACGTCCGTACAGAATCAATAAAGAATGCATTGAAGCAGATAGGAGTTTAATAACTGACCAAAGACTAGGTGATGGAAATGCTGAGAAGCAGAACAGTAAACTCAGAAATGGGCGACGGCTCTATGAAGAGAAGAACCACTAGAGATACGCCAGAGGGCAGAGTATTTCTCCCCTCCTGCAAATCATAGAGATCAATAAGATCCTAAAAACCCTAATAAATAAAAGAATAAAAGTAATAGCCCATACAGATTATGTGGTGATACTGATCACGGGAAAAGACCCAACCACGATTAGAGACATCATGGAATTGTATTAAAAGAAATTTCTAATAATTTAACGGCTTGTTGTTACTTACACGTTTCTAATTTATTCATTTCGGTGGGATTGATTAGTTCGGTTTGATGATTGGGGAATACGGTTACCTTTTCATTCTATTCGGACGTCAAAAAAGATTTCTGTAGTCCCCTTTACTCCAGTCAAATTCCCGATCAATGGTATAAAATCGTATCAGCTTTTTAAGATTGTTAAATTCCCAGTTGTATATTATACCAGTTTCGAGTTAATATTTTGTTATTCATTAATATTTCTTTATCGCATAAAAAGTCTAAATTTATCTTTTTATCTTTGATTATAATTATTTTTTCTCCTCATTCAATAATCGCCTTAGCTTTGTATAAAAAATCAACTCCTAGAATCGCATCAAAGACTATGGCACTGTTATTTGGTAATACAGTTATTCTCGATTCTATGTCTAATATATTAAACCGGGCGTTGTCAAGTATATGTATTAGTATTCCGTCAATTCCTTTTAAATAGGTTTAGCGGGTTGTATCAATGCTCTGCATTAATGGCAGTAGTCTTACTGTGATGAAGCTTGCTTCGCATCCGATGTCAAATAAGATTAACACTATTCGCTGGTCTAAAAATCAGAACTTATTCTGATTTCCAGTAAACTTAGTATTAAGTATCTTTGAGTTGGTTTGCTCGAAGTTACTTATCTCGCCTAGCATAAGTTTGTGTTCGCATATTTTCAGGATACTTTTCCCGAAATCTGCGATTGCACCTAGATATACAAGAAAGTTTATCCCTAGTATGCCGTCATACGGGAGTCTAGAACTTTCTTCTATGACGTCGAATCTTATTAGTTTTCCGAAACCTTTAATTCGGACGGTCCCCAGGGATTTTATTACATTATCAGTTATATATTTTAGGTTTACTACATCTGTTACGTCAACCGGTATCCCAGCTGGCAGTTTTCCGTGTTTTATAATGTTTCCATGTGGACCTGAGTCAACCAAGAAAGAGATTTTCTTGCTCGCAAATTTTAAAGTAATCTGAGACAGAATTTCGTCTTTTCTATTAGTTGCAATGTATGACTGGAAACATTGACTCAATTGCATAATCCTTTATAATGCTGTACACGGACGTTATAATATATTATGTGTACAGACACACACACAAAACAAAGGTCGCTCAGTTATGCTTGGTTACACATAAACATTCCTAGCCGCACCTATCTTTCGATTTATCGGCCGGTTGTGCTCCAAAACTTTTTAGTATTGCTGATCTTTACTTATCGGTGCAGATCTGTAAATCATTGCGACTTTGTGGACACACACACACACAAGTTTTACCAAATAAAATTTCTTGTAAAGTAACATGACCACGCTCTTACTTCACAGACTATATATATATATATATATATATATATATATATATATATATATTAGGTTCTCAAATATCTCCCTTCCACCAGAGCTCGTATCTGACAATACTATACATCATTTAAAAGGTCTTGACATAATGTACAAAACGACGCTATGCATGATTAGTTTTGCTATTGCGTTCAAAAGTTATAGACGTGTAAACATGAAGTGCACTAACGCCGAAATTCGCGCTATTTTAAAGTTTTCCTTCGTTAAAGGCAAATCCGCTAGAAAAACGTTCCGTGAGATTCATGGTGTTTTGGGGGAAGGCACACTATATCAAGCGAAAACGGTCGTGGTCCAAGGTCGGCGGATCTTCCCAACCAGTGGCCAAGCCGGGATTAACGGCCAGGATGGTGTTGCTGTGTGTTTGGTGGGATTGGCAGGGAATCATCCACTATGAGCTACTCCCATATTGCCAAATACTTAATTTTACTATCTACTGTTAACAACTGCATCAATTGAAGCAGGCTATCGACTAGAAGCGTCCAGAATTTGCTAACAGGAAGGATATAGTGTTCCATCAGGACAATGCCATACAACACAATTCGTTGACGAATCGTCAGAAGCTACAGTAGTTCAGATGCGAGGTTTTATCGCATCCATCATCTAGCCCAAACATAGCGCCAAGTGATTACCATCTGTTCCTGTCCATGTCGAACGCCCTTGGTGGTATAAAGTTGGACTCAAAAAAAGTCTTGTGAAAAGTGGCTGTTCGAGTTCTTCGCAAATAAGGAGAGGGGTTAAATATTGAGTTTAAATTTTAATTAAATTTAAACTCAAATTTAAAAATTGAGTTTAAATTTTGTTTAATATTGGGTTAAATAATGAGTTTCTACAAGAGGGGTATCATGAAGTTGCCGTCTAGATGGAAACAGATTATCGAACAAAACGGCACATATATTTGAAGTAAATCCGACAACTGTCACACTTGTTATGAAACATTGAATGAAGAGCAAAAAAGCGGAAGGGAGATATTTGACAATCTTATATATATATATATATATATATATATATATATATATATATATTGTGACGGGCGTCACAAGGCGCCGCGCCGACTTGTCCAGATAACGACCATGCGCGCGCCTTGTGCTCGGCAGGGCCCCCCCTATTTTTCCTCTCGCACACGAGCCGAGTATGAGGTTAACGGACTTAAGAAGAGATGATAGAGATAAATAGAAATAAGTTAAGTTAGAAAAAAAGCGATGAGAAGAAGATAATACAAATGAAATAAGATAAATGATAAGCAATAATAGAATGTAATAGAAATAAAGATGATAGATACAATAGAAATAAATAGAAATAAGTTTAGTTAAAAAAAAAAAGAAAAGAAAAAAAATAAAGCGATAAGAAGAAGATAATACAAATAAATTAAACAAAAAAAAAAGCGAAAATAGATGATAATAGAAAATAGAGATAAATAGAAATAATTTTAATTAGGAAAAAAGCGATGAGAAGAAGATAATACGAATGAATTAAGGTAGAAATTAAGAATAAGATAGATAAATAGAGATAATAGAAATAAATTAACTAAAGATAATAAACTATAGGAATACGTAGAATAAATTAAATTAAATAGAGTAATTAGAAATAAGAAGAAATAATAGGACATTGTTGCTAAGTAAAATTACTGAATATTTGGTCTGCTCACAGATTATGTGATTTATAGATTATATTATATTATATTATATTATATTATATTATATTATATTATGTTATATTATATTAGATTAGATTATATTATAGATTATAATTATAAATAAATGAAATGAATCATTAAAATAAATAGCGGTAATTAGGAATACTTAGAATAAAATAAATTAACTAAGATAATTAGGAATAAGGATAAATAAATAGCATAAGTTTGCGGTAATTAGGAATACTTAGAATAAAATAAATTAACTAGAGATAATAAATAGATAGGATAGGGTACGTAAGAAGAAAGGTGTTAAAGGCGTCAACCGACTTTCTTGTAAGCGCGTGTTCGGCACGTTGCGACCGCGGTCGGCCGTCACCGGCAGACGCCGAACTTCCCCCCTCCCCTTTTCCCGTCTTTCCTCCTTACGAGTCGCGACACGGCACTGCGCTGTTGGCCGCCTAACCGAGAGGAGAGGTCCGCGAGTCGAAAAGGAAGAAGAGAAAGAGAACGACAGAGAGTGTGTCGTTGACCGCCAAGGAGAATAGTAGAGTCGTGAAGAAAGAAAGTAAGAGAAATAGTAAGTTGGAAAGTAAGGAGAAGAAAGGCGGGTGTCAAGAGAAAAGTGAGAGAAGTACGAGAAAGTAAGCGGAAAAAGGTGAGAGAAGAAAGTGCGAGTCAAGTGCGAGAAAAGTAAGAGAAAGGTGTGAGAGAAGAAGTAAGAGATAAAGAAGGGAAAGTAAGAGAAGAAGCAAGGCAGAGGTAGGAAAAAAGGCAGAAGAGAGAGAGAGAGAGAGAGAGAGAGAGAGAGAGAGAGAGAGGGCGGCGAAAGAAGAAGCAACACGGACCGAGCCGGGGAAGCCAGCAGACCAAAGGGGCAACCACCACCGCCGAGAAGGTGAGCTGGAGAAGAGAGAGAGAGAGAGAGAGGGACAGCAGGAGGGACGTCAGCACCCTGGTGAGCGGCGAGCACTCGCCGCGTCTGGTTCTCCTCGTTTCTCCCTTGTGTCCTCTATTCCCTCTTCACATCCCTCCAACATCCTCCTGAAATTTCGGCAAGTGCGTCGGGACGCGGGTCGCGGTCGGGGTGTGCCGAGCACGTGGACCGGGAGTGTAGCGTGTGCGCGGTCTAGAGGGAGGGTACGATATGTAAGTTGCGACAAATAAAATCTCGATTGAGTATAATTCATGTGGTAGTGCGACCAGTTCTTTTCCCGAGATTCCTTTTTATTTTCAGACCGGCGGGACCTCCTCTGAGGTAAGTGAATGAGTGAAGTTAAAAATTCTTTTTGTGAACGCGAACAACTCGAACAACTCGAATCACATTTAAATTATTTTTTTTGCGTGTCGTAAATCTCCGCGGCAGCACAATATATAGAAATATATATAATATAGTATTTTCGAATATCTATTTATTTAATTTTAGATTTTACGTACATGTAATTATGTTTAGTAAAAGTCAATAACTATTTATTATTTTTAATTGATTTAGTATGATGTAATAAATATCTCTTTTAAATTACTTTCTATACAATAAGGCAAGTGTGGTGAATTCGAATTCCTTATCATTTGAAACTTCTCTTAAATGTAATACATTTATCAATATAACCAATGTATTGTATTTATTTATATAATTGAAATGTTTTTCTAACTAGACTTAGTCAATCACACATAAATGTACGATACTTAAAAAACAACTTATAGTTTTATTCTTTCTAAATATTTCTAATTTAAACAACAGAAAGTATTGAAATCAATGTTTACATAGTCAAGTATATGTAAATATCTATAACTACCAATTTGTGTAAGTTTCCAAATTATTACTTATTATTATTAATAAAAAAGTTGCTTCTTAAAAATGTGCCCATGAACTCACTTATTTACGACGCGGGAATACAATACTATGATAATATAATTTAAAAATTATTTGAATATCTACTTGTGGGCCCGCCTTTGAAAAGTTTATGGTAATTTAGATGGTTAAGAAATCTTGAGGAATAGTATTTTAGTATCTAAGTATCTCAGAAATACGCAAAATAAAGTATAAGTAACAGTACGCAAAATAATTATAGTTCTCAGTCCATCGATTGAATTAACATGAATTAATTGTAGGTTGGATATTTACGAATGTTTGTGAAAAGATAATGAATAATTTAATGTATGTTTATCAATGTATATGCTTTATTATCTCGAAGAAACTTAGATCTACTACAAGTCCATCAATATTGGTTTGGAGTTAATAAATAGTAGATGAATAGCTCAAAATCCAGTAACATAAAATTATTAGACTTACCTATCGGTCCATACTGTATAATGTCGATAGCTTTAGAATTTCAACCTATTAATGCATTGTTTAAATAATACTCTGTACAAATATGAGTAAGACTTTATTTATAACTTTTGAGATCTTCATTAATTCTTTTAAATCTCATCCCCCCTCAAAATAAGCCCCCCCGGACGCAATGCAACTAAGCCAACGCTTTTTCCAATTTTCAAAACATTTTTGAGTCTCGGATTCCGGAGTGGCCATAAGTTTCTTCTTCTATTCCGTTTTTATTTTAGCAATTGAATCAAAACCGTGTCTCCAAAGTAATCTTTTGAGTTTGCTGAACAGTCAGAAGTCACACGGTGCTAAATCAGGCGGATACGGTGGTTGCGGAAAAATATTGGTTGAATTTTTGGAGAAATGTTCACGTAAAATCAATGTAGTGTGAGCTGGTCAATTATTGTGATACCAAAACCAAGAGTTGTCTTTCCATAAATCTGGCCTTTTCAGACCAATCGCTTCACGCGAACGACGCATAATACTCAAATAATATTCTTTGTTAACTGTTTGTCCGGTTGGAGGGTTTTCATAATGCACCACACCACGATAATCGAAGTAAACAGTGAGTGTTTTTGTTATGCCAATCAAAAACACTCGCTCTTGACACTGACTTCCTACCAAAGGTTTTCTACAATATTTTGAACCTTTCGGCGGTCGATATTTCATTTCACGCATAAAATTAATGGTATTTCTTCGTTGAATAATTGCAGACATTAGAAAAACCGAACAGACAATTTTTCTTTGTTCACAAAGCACAAGCGCAACAATGAAGATAATTGCGTGAAATTTGGCACAAATAACTGTGAGACTAGGACCAACTTAAAAACATTAGTCCGAATCGATAAACCCGGGAAGTTTGACTTGAAAAGTCTTACTCATATTTGTATATTGTAGTATTGCAAACTTTTATAAGTTTGTCCAGTCAAATTATGAAACAATCAATATAACTTCAGTAATGTTTGTCATCATGATTTTTAAATAGACATAAATTTTTTTCATATATTTCGTTATATTCTTTTTTATAAAATAATTTATTGTTTGTAAATAAATTGACCGGTTTTTCAAAAATGTGTTTAAGAGTCCAATGTTTTCACAGAGTAAACAGGACCCCTGTGTAATTTTATATGCGTAGCTATTTTGTGGAAGAAATGAAATAATTTAGTATCTACAATTCCCTTATTTACCAAAAAACTTTTCAAAACAGGCCCACAAGTACATGTCAAAGAATTTGAAAATTATATTTTCGTAGTACTGTGAATGCATGGGCACATTTTTAATAAGCAACTTCCTTACTGAATAATAATAAATAATAATTTCCAAACTTACACGAATTGGTACTCATACATATTTACACGTATTTGATTATGTACAACTTGATTTCAATACTTTCCTTTGATTAAATAAAGAAATAATTTAATATAATCCTGAAATATCATTTTATTCTTAGGAAATCTATATATATTAAGTTTTTTCTGTTATTTATGTAGTAAAATAAACTTTTGACAAAACTGTTAACCAACCTGAATTCGGAAAATTACACGGATTGGTTCTCATAGATATTTAAATATACTTCTCTATGTACAAATCGATTTCAATACTTTCTTTTGTTTAAATTTAAAATATGTAGAAATAATAAAACTGTAAATTATTTCTTAAGCATCATAGATTTATGCGTAATTGACTGAGAAGTCAATTAGGAAAACATTTCATATAAATCAATAAATACAATGCATTCATTATATTCATAAATGTATTACATTAAAGAGAAATTAGAAATCACCATACTTGCCTTATTTTATACTATCGTAGAAAGTAATCTTAAAGAAATTTCATAAATTTTTGGGAGTTATATCTAGTATAGTTATATTCAGAAATATCATTTGTTTTCTGTCGTAAATAATATATTTGTTCTTATTTGATTAAGGAAAGAGTCCTAAATGTACTATTAAGGAAAGCATATATGATATCTTTACAAAAGAGCGTATGATCGTAATGACATTAAAAATATTTTTATATATTATTGAAGAATATTTTACTATACTATAAATCATTATTTAGAATCAAACATCTTTAGACATATAAGATCTGTTTTTCGATTAATACATGAAAATCGACTTGAAAATCGTTGGCAAACAACTGGATATCGTGTTCTCCATTTCGAACACGAAACTCCCTGTAGAAGTCGTCCGATACACCTGAGTATGAAAATTCCAACGTCTCAATATGAAACTCCGCGTGGAAGTCGTCCCCACACCTGGATTTCGTGTTCTACAGTCCAAACACAAACTCCTTAAAAATTCGTCGCAACACATCTGGACATCGAATTCTACCATCCGAATACGAAACTCACCCTAGAATCATCCCGACACACTTTGATATCGTGTTTTACTGTCCGAACAAGAAACTCCGCTTTGCAGTCGTTCCGACACACCTAGATATGAAATTCTATCGTCTTCACACGAAACTTCCGTAGAAGTCGTCCTAACACACCTGGACATCGTGTTCTATCGTTATAAAGAGGCGTTAGATCTAATCACATACCTTTGTCATACCCGATCGCACGTCTTGTTATATAGATTTCTAGTCTCTGTAGCGCGGATGTCCCCAAAGAATCCGGGCACAGGATTTTATATTTTATAGGAATATATTATAATATTAATGCATAAATTGCAAATAAATTAAAACACAATATTGACTAATGAATATACAAGCATTATCTTTTAATATCAACTATCTTACATCAAATCTAGTCTTCAATTAAAACAAATTATTAGATGCTAATTACAATTGTACTCCGACGAATGACTAATTTTATAATATGAAGTATAGGTTTACGGCACTTATTATTTTAATGCTTGTTTCTCTGTAATCGTTCTCTTCTATACTGTATTCCCCTTTCTCTCTCTCTCTCTCCCTCTCTCTCTCTCTTTCTCTCTCTCTCTATCTACTCTCTAGACATATTCTTCAACACTTTCTCTCTTAATAATGTTTTTCTACTTACAATTCAAGGGTGAGAAGGCTCACACACAATGATAACTGGTCGATGGAAAAGATCGTTCGAGAAATGACTACACGTGACGACGTCCAAAGGGCGAAAGACGAGCTTACGTTCCGTGCGCTTTCTTCACTCAGCTCTTTTCGCGCTCTTCCCTTTCTCCCCACTCTTCGTCGCGCCTAATACACCAATAAAACGCGGGGACAGCAAGGGCTGATGTTGTAAACTAATAAAAAAACATTTTTACGCACTCACACTCTTACACACACATACACACAACATAAACGGCACACAAGTTGCTTGAAAGAGGCTCTCGTACTCTCAAAATTCTAAAGATTACGAAGGCCCCGACGCATTGTCCCTGCCTAGAGTGTGCATACCGCATAGAGAAATAATTAGAATCGAGGGGCTCTGTCACGCAACTTTTACAATAAATTACAATATAAATCTTAATCATATTATATATATATATATATATATATATATATATATATATATGTATCTATTTACATTACCATCTCTTATCAAATCTCTTTATTTCTTAACAATCTTCTTATCTCTATCTCTACTCGTTCAAGCTCCTTCTTTCTCTACTCTATCGATCTCCTTGTTATCGGACCTCCTCATGATGTCGACCTCTGGTAGTGTGTGATTGCGTAATTCAAAAGCTGGTTCCGTAATCGTGGGTCGGTAACCCTGGAGGCCAGCGGGTGGTGAGGGTGGAGGGCAGGAAGACAGAGGCGGAGGGGTCTCCCGTAAGTCTCCTTGGCGGACTTACTCCACAATTCCTAGTTATAGATTAACAAAATACTGCAGCTGGCATTGTTGCATAAAGCTAGCTATTGGAGCAGCTAATGGGTGACCCAAGTCCAAGCCGCAACTGCCGACTTCGGTGAAGGAAGCAGTGCGGTACGTGCTAGGCCGCTTTTTCCAATTCATCCTTGACCCGCCTTACCTGTCGCTATAACTCCCCCGACATCCTCAGTAGTCGGTTGCTCCATTTGACCCTGAGAAGGTCCGAAGGGCAGAACATCGGTGCCACGAGAAAAGGGCTGGCTGCAAGCTTCTCAAATACTACTAGAGAGGTGTTGGCGACGGATAGAAGGCCCGTTATCGTCGGCTCCCCCATCGTCGCTCATACGTCGGTGAGTCCTCTTCCGGGGAAAGAGGAAGGAATTCGAGAACCGCGAGACAGTTTTGTCTGATGGTGAGCATCATGAGCATCGCTGCACCGCTCGCACTTCCACAAAGTGCGGAAACTCCTTCCATAATTAAAGCAGAAGACTAAATTAGACCTTTGCTTGTCCCGGTTTGGACATCTAACATGAGTGTGACCGCTCTTTCTCTATTCTCTCTAATTCTCTTCTCTTTTCTTTCTTCTCTAATTCTTTCTTTTTTCCCTGTTCTCTCTCTATTCATTTCTTGACTTTTTGTTTCTTCTTCTTGCTGTATCTTGTTTTTTCTCTCTACTAACATCTTTCTAAACTTCAGCTTTCAACTGTAGCTCTTTCTAGCTACCCTAGACATCTCACAGAAATCTTGACCCTCAGACCGAGATCGGAGGCTCCCGGATGGCACTCGAGTCAATAGGGGCTTTAACTATCCTCGAAGTTGTTTGTAGATTCTTCTCTGCGGCCTCCTTGGATTTGCAGTTGAAGCTTTCGTACTTAGACAATTCAGAAGGAGACCTTCTTCTCATTTGGTTGCAGAAGCCCGCCCAGTGTTCCTCCTTAATTTGAGCCTGTTGTTGCCACGACCATTGCTTTTCACATATGATCTCTTCCTTGAAAATACCCTGAATGATATCCGGACAAGTCTCGGTCACCAGAATATAGTCGTCTTGAGACTAGGTTGACGGAAGTCACAAATCTAGCAGCTTGGTAAGTCCTTTTGAAGGGGGATGTGAGTCATCTCGCTTCTGGTTCTGCAGTACCTGTGGATCCGTACAGCTTGGTTTTTGAACTGGGCTGTAATCGGGATCCCGGATCGAGACGACGTCATCCAGGGTGACATGTCTTCTAGGATTGTAAGTCCTTCTTTTCTTTTTTTTCATATTGGTGGAAGAAGGGAATTCGTCCTCATCGTCTTCCATTTTCGCAGGTATTGGGAGTGAATGTCTCATTACCTCTGTAGTAGCTTTTCTCGGTATTACATAGGAGGAGAGGAATATCGCATAATTTCGTAAGACGTCCCTTTCTCTTGACCTATTTAAAATTTCTAGTAATGTTGGTCGAGAAGCAAGGGGCTGCCCTAGGGTTTTTCCTCCCTCGCCATGTTCTTTTCAGATTAAAATTTCTGCCCCCTTCCTACCATTACATCCTTTTTCCTTCATATCCTTACTCTTTTTATTGACTTCTCCCTTCTCTTTCTCCTTACTCTCTATTCTTATGTTCTTTCTCTCTTTACTGTCTACCTTTTCTCTTTTACTCTCTACTCTTTCCTCCTTTCTTTTTATCTCCGCTACTCTTACCTGCTTTCTCTTTATCTCCTTTCTCTTAGCCTGATGGATCGGCCCTGCAGGGGAGTGGACAGTATTCAGAATCTCTGGCAGAAGACGCAAAGGGTCTTCAACCGAATCCAGACTGAAGTCACTCAGGTCACAGTCCGAGATGCTGATATCTATAAAAGATACCGGCATAGTCGATATCGCAACATGAGTCGACCCTGTCTACTTTCCAGGCACGGAGACACACAGCAAGTCCTGACCACCTTGCAACTTAGAATCTGGTAGCTCTACGATCTCAATTACCATATATTGAGGTTGATCCATTATTCTAAAACGAAGAGAGAGAGAGAGAAAAAAATATTACTGAGATCTTATTACTACTCAATACGCTCTATGTAACTTTTATTCTTAATCTACACATCTCTTTATCTCTTGTGTTGCGTTAAAAATAAATGAAAAGGAACATTATTAGGAATTCTCTTATTAATAAATTTTTTTAATTCGAAAAAATATACTATATTATTCTTTCTCGAATTTCGCATGTCCAATTTGTAGAGATACGGTGTTATAACATGTGTAATAATGAACGGTCCGTCGTATTTTGGTTCGAGTTTTGTATTTATTTCTTTGATAGATTATCTGCATTAGATAGATTAGATAGATCCAGTTTTCCATTTATTGCTTTGATAGATCATTTGCATTAGATAGATTATGTATTTTTCTGAGAATGTTGTTGCTGACGAAATACCATATATCTTTTCTTCCCTTATTATAGTGAAGCTTTTGTATATCTAGCGCTTCATTAATATGTTTATAAACTAAATCTCTTAATCTATCTAACTCTTTAATTCTCTCTAACCACTTAGTCTCTCTAATTTTAAGGATGTCGTTTCGAGGTTTGCATTCTCTACGTAGAGTTTTTACTCGCTCCGGATGCATTCCGAAATTTAAAAAGGCGGAAGACACCCGTGTTCGTGACTGAGTAACCATGTTGACCGCATATCTAAACTGGTGCAGGTATTTATCCCACGTTTTATGGTTATTGTGGACGTACATTGAAATAATAGTTTTTAATGTTCTATTCGTCCTCTCAACCGGGTTTGCGCGTGCATAGAAAGGTGGGATAAACGATCTTTTAATACTGTAGGTTTCCAGTACCTCGTCCAGAAATGCATTGCTCCATTCAGGTCCATTATCTGTTACAAAATACGTTGCAGCTCCCCGTCTAAATGGGATCAGATCCCCTAAAGCTGCTGCAATGGCTTTACCAGTTGCAGCCCGAATTGGTTTTACTTCTATCCATTTCGTAAATAAATCTGGAAAAACTACCAAATACTTAACTTCGAAAATGCATCTTCAGCAACTATGAACCACGATCTGTCTAGGTGTCTACCCCTCATCAATCCTTGATGGCCCGTTTGTAAAACTTTCTATTTCTGGCACATGTCTCATTGTTGACAATAGGTTTTTATATCAAAATACATTCCGGGCCAAAAGAATTCCCGTGCAACTTGCTCATATCATTCGTCTTTAAGTTCCGCAAAAACATTTCCGCAAATCTTTTACATTTGAGGGACTAGGCATTGTCAGCACCGGCGTAACCTTCTCCTTATCTGGCCTTAGGACATACATACATATCCTAGATATGTCACACTCTTTGCGATGGTGTTGCAAGAAGGTCGGACGCGGCGGGCACCTATGTTCTTTGTAACGGAGGCAACGTGTGCCGTGCGGCGATGCTGAGCTCGGGCACGGCAGCCGGGCTTCTTTATGATGCACGCGAGGAATCCGAGCCGACATACGGCTAGGTCGATCGAGCGCACATGGCGCCCAAAGAACACGCGACGCATGGAACGAGGTCCACAACGTAGCGCGCACGGATAAAAAAAGAGAAGCGGAAATCGATCATAAATCGCGCAGAGTGAGGCGCAGAGAGCGCCGTCAATGCCGCCACCTTGCTTGGCGTCTGAACAAGAAAGTATGAGTTAGCAGTGCGTGCGAAGCAACGTAGTAGAGTGGGGTGATACAACTAGAAGGGAAAGATAGAGTGGGCTTCGCGCAGATAGAGAAGAGAGCAGGTGTGGTAGTCGCGGGCAGAGTTGCGACGCGCCATCAGGACGGCCTCGGGTGCGCTTTGTCTTCACGTGCTGGACTGTGGTGCCGTAAGAGAGACAAAGGCAATTGATCGGCGCCGGTGTACAGGGGGTGTGTCCCCCAGGTCAAACAGCAGCCCTAGTAGTGGGGCTCCAAGCTGAAGGCAGTTGGCGGTAGGAGGAGGAGGTAAGGCCCAGGGTTGTGGCGCGAGTAAGTGTGGTCGCGAGAGCGAGCGTGGGAAAGCAGGATAGCGCCGGTGAAGACGCTATTAGCGCGTGGGATTCGTGAAATCGCGCTTCTCCCGAGCGCGATAGCTACGTGGGACTCCCTTGTTGGACTTAGAAATCCAAGAGAGTGTGAAAAGTGTGTGTGTGTAGAGCAAGACTATTATGTGTTATAAGTATAATATGTTTAATAAGTGCTGTAATCGATACTATTGTTAAATAAATTGTGCCCGTGGTTTAGGAGTTGTTCGTGCAAAAATAAATGTATTTCATTTATTTCCATAAAACCTACCACGTCACATCTTACATCCGAATTCACACTTCTCTGTATTTATTTTAAGTCCGCCTTCTCTTATTCTAATTAAAACTTTCTGCAGCCACTTTAGATGATCTTCGAAGGTTTCGGCAACTATGATTATATCATCAAGATAACCAAAAACATAAGATTCAAATTCTGGTCCGAAAAGCATTTCCACCAATCGAGTAAACGTTTTTGGAGAATTAACTAATCCAAAGGGCATTCTATTAAATTGGTAGAGGCCAGAATCAGTAACAGCAAATGCTGTATATTCACGGCTTTCTTTCTCAACCATTACTTGCATAAATGCCATTTTGAAATCGATTTTAATGATTACTCTAGCCAGACGAAGTTTATCTAGAATAGAAGCTATACTTTTCATGGGATATGCATCCACCTATGTGTATTTATTCCAACCACGATAATCCACACAAAAGCGATAATCGCCATTGCCTTTTTTCTATTGCAGGGTGGTTATACCATTCACTAGTCGATGGCTCAATACTGTCCTCTGCTAACATTCTCTTAACTTTTTCTTGAGAAAATTCTTCGACTTTCGGTGATAATCACCTCAGTGGCTGTCGAATCGGCCTAGCACTAGGAAAAATGACTATCTTATGTTTTATTAAGGTCGTTACGCCTCCTTTATCTTGAGAATCCCCGAGAAGTTTCCGTACTAAATCTTGTAATCGTTGTTTTTCAGTGGAATCGAGCTCGCATATTCCTGCGCATTCAGCAAAAACATTCACTGTATTATTATTGGTCACACTGAGATCATGCCACTTGCCATTTCTTATTACTCTTTCGCCTACTATCCACTTAGTCGTTCTGTCTTTTATCTCTATATCCCACTTACTCATAAAATCTATCCCCAAAATAAATTGATGTGAAATATTGTTAACAGCCTTGAACGTCAATACATCTACTCTGCCATCTATATCAACCTCAGTATTCAATTTACCTAAGCATTTTTAAGCGTGCCCGAGTGCTCCTTCAATATAAGTGTCGCTTGGTTCAAGTTTATCTTCAAATAGTTTAGCCACTGTCGCATTAATCAAGTTGTTGCACCGGAATCTAATAGAACTATTATGATGATTTATTATTAAGTCTTTTTCACTATCTCTAATATCCTCTCTTCTCGTATTTTCTCTCTCTCTCTCTCTCTCTTTATTTCTTCCTCTCTCTTTATTCTCTAACTTTATTCTTCCATTCTCTCTACTCATACTTTGATTTTTCTCTGTGATTGAATTAGTATTTTCCCTTCTCTCACGCTAATTATCAAACTTATTAAACCCGTCATTTAAATCAAACTTTTCTCTCTTTCTTCTTCTTAATCTCTTTGTAGGGAGTGTGATAACCATATGTTCAATCTGACTACGTTTGCTTCTACTGTGGCTTTCTGTCCCCCTAATTTTCTGAGCATTGCAGTTCGAACATGAACTAGGTTGAATAGGCCGCGCACCTTTTCTTCCTGAAATTTCACGTGTTAAATGGCTTGCCTCGCAAGCACAAGCTACTCACACTTGACTCCTCTGAGTCCTCATTGTATCGTGTATTTATATTTTCTCTTACTCTATTACTCTGATTCTCATACTCTTTCTCTCTACTCTTCTCCTCATACTCTTTTTCTCTACTCGTCTCCTCAAACTCTTTATCGCTATCTTTTTCTTTCACATACTCTCTCTAAATTAATGGCGAAGCCTCTATTACTTCTTGGTTTTCCTCTACACTTAAGTTATCTTCGTCACTATTACCGTCTATTTCCTCAGCCCTAGTCGGGAAAACGTTTAGTCCTGAGGGGACGAACGGGCTGCCCCCCCTGCCCCCAGTATCACATTGAAATGAAGCAGTAGCTACATTAGTTTTTAGACACGCAGTTAGTGAAGAGCAAAGAGAAAATGAGACTGCTGATAATGTAATAAATCGGCTCACAGTTTCTGGTGACGGCTCTTGCGCTCGAAGGGGTTTTTCTTCTCTTGTCGGGATTGCTACATTGATTGGAAAATTTTCTGGAAAAGTTCTTGATGTCATTGTGAAAAGTAGAATATGCAAAGCTTGTGAACAATGGGCTGGAAAGGAAAATTCTATGGATTATCAAGACTGGTATGAAACTCACGAGCCAGATGGTAGTGCAAATCATGAAGGCAGTGCGGGATCCATAGAAGTTAATGGTATAAAAGAAATGTTCCGAAGATCTGTAAATTTGCATGATAGTTATTATGAATATTATATTGGTGATGGCGATTCGAAGACTTTCTCATTATTACAAAATATACAGCCCTATGGTGATGTTTTGAGCGGAAAAAAGAAGGAGTGTGTTTTACATGTTAAAAAGCGAATTTATAAAAGAGCAAAAGAAGCGTTAGAAGCTTCACAAAAAGGTGCTGATGAAAAAAACGACAAAAAAACAAATCTGAAAAGCCAAAAATAACGGCTACATTGACTAATAAAGTCATGCTGAAGATGCCAAAATATTACGAATTAGCTATTCGCCAAAATCCAGATTCTGTTGAAGATATGTGAAATGCTATTTGGGCAACTTTTTACCACAAGATTTCTACGCATGATAAACCTCAACATATGAATTGTCCCACTCGGTCAGACTCATGGTGCAAATACCGAGTTGATGAAGCTACCGGCGAGTTGAAAAATTGTGTGCACCCTCCAGCACTAGACGAAGAAATCCAACTTTTATAAAAAAAAATTTATGAAGATCTTACCACAGATGATCTGCTAAAAAGGTGCATCGGAGCACACACACAAAACACCAACAAAAGCTTCAACGCTTGTGTTTGGAATATAGCTCCAAAACACATGTTTTCTGGGAAGAAAATTGTTGAAATTGCTACCTATTGTGCTGTATCCGTCTTCAATGAAGGATTTTTATCTTTATTAAAAATCATGGAAACCATGAGTATTTCGATTGGCAGCATAGCAGTGGATTTCACGCAGAGACAGGACGAAAATAGAATTAAGCAAGGAAATCGTCGCAGCATTGAAGCTTTAAAAGAACGGCGACTCGAGTTCAGAAAGGCTAAGGCACACGAAAATGAGTTTGCTGAGGATCAGGAAGGAATTATGTATGGAGCTGGTATTGCGGATTGAGTGTAAGAGGTTTATTTCTTCATTTTTTACACAGGTTTTCAAAAAATTATTTTAAACGCGTTTTTCTCGAAATAACATTTTTTGACGTGGCTGACACGATTTAACAAAAACTATTCAACCGATTGGGCTGAAATTTTGAGAGGTTATTCGTCACACATATAGTTGTAGCCCGTTCTAGAATCATGAATATTCGATTACATTTGAGCACTTTTTTAAACAACATAACCTCAAAAAATAAGCCGAAAATTAGAAAAGCCCGCCATTTTGTTTTTATTTTACTTAAACTTCTGATTTTAGTACGGGCTATAGCCACTTTCTTATACTTTAATATGCTTTTTGAATTTTTCATTTCAGAGCTTCCTGTGTCAAGATATGAAAAAAGCAAGCTTCGTTGTGGCAGCCATATCTGGACCATATTGGATAAAAAATGAAAAAAAAAATTTTTTTGCAGACTTCAATATGTATTTTTTTTAATATGAAAAAATTGTAGTGTAATAACAAAGTTTACTGCAAGAAAAAAATCTTGAAAGTTTATGCAAAAAGACTAGAGATGCCCCCTTAATAGGTTTTCATAAATATATTTATGCACCGGGGCCTTTTTGATACGGCCCTGCAGCGTACAAATTAATATATAAATCACTCTCAGGTTTTACATGTTCAGTCCACATTTTGACTGCCATTTTGTTTCTGACGTATAGTGATGAATCCATGTTTCACAAATAGTAACATAACGGCGCAAAAAACCTCCGAACACGAAACTCCCCCTAGAAGTCGTCGCGACATAACCTCGACATCATATTCTACATTGCGAAAATATTGTTCTATCTTCTGAACACGAAACTCCTTCCACAAGTCGTTCCGACTCAGCTGGACATTTTGTTCTACAGTCTGAACACGAAAGTCCCTACAAAATTCTTCCGATACACCTGGACATCGTACGCTACTGTCCAAGCAAGAAACTGCATCTAGAAGTCATTACGACATACATGAACATCCTATCCTCCCATCTGCACACAAATTTCTCCATAGAAGTCATCCGAGTACTCGTAGACATCGTGTTCTACCGTCCAAATACCGGGCTACTCGTAGCAGTCGACCATCCGAACATAAAAGTACCCGCGGTAGTCATCGATAGTGATAATAAATAATTATAATAAACTAAAATTTTTAAATAAATAAATGAAAATTTTAGTAAAAATTGCTAAATGCATGATACAAAAAAAAACAATAACACTATTATCGTTATTTATAATCGATTTAAAAAGAAAGAAAATATTTATATATTTACTTCTATAAAAAGAAGATTAACAACTAAAATACAGGTGCTATAGATAGACGAGACGTTTGCGGAATAGTCGCGGTCATCAGACATTATTAATAGTATAATATCCTCATTTTAAGTACATCATTCTGATTATTTTTTTCTGATAAACAGTAGAAAAGTATTATCCAAGTTTACAGAATTATATCTGTACACCTCGGTTGACTTACTCGACATGGAAATGCGAGAAACGGCTAAGGCCATGCGAGAACAGAATAAAACTCCTGGACAGGTCCACCTCTACATCACCGAAATTTTAGATGCCTTGAGCTCGACAGCTGTCGAGCTTGGTCACGCGCCACAGACTCCCGTTGGCCAATCAAAACAGCCAAACACCCAAAAAGCGATAACAACCCGACGGGACAAGCCTGTACGACCACCCACTGTACCCCTGGGGCCGTCGCCAGAATAAATAGCCGCTGAACTCGAATATTTCCCCGGACCGTGGACACTGCCACCCGACCACAGCACAGATTTGACAGCAAACATGGAAAATCCTCCAGCGACAGCAGACAGCTGTCCGTATATGCCAGGCATATAGCGATATTAACATCCAGCAATGCGACCGCAGTACCCGACAGCTTACTCAAACCCACCTATCTTACCGCCATAAATGCAGCCAACTCCCACGAAAACCCGACAGATGATCTCGAATTGATCGTTCGAGAATACTTACTTAAAGGAAACGGGCACTGAGCAGTTATTACGAGAGTGGTGCGTACAATTTATGGGAGCTCCTCGAGAAGATGTCGAGGAGTTCATTGAACGATTAGAAGAAACAATGAATAGTTTGGACATTCCAGCAATGGATATATTAAAACTAATTCCCGGGATCCTGAGTGGAGCCGCACGAATCTGGGCCAGACCTCTCTACAAAAATTGACGTACATTAGTAGAGCTTAAATCCGCTTTGTGCCGTCAATTTAGACCAATTAACAATATCTTATGATTAGAGGAAGAGCAACGCAATCGAACACAAGGTTCGAAAGAACCCATTGGTACATATCTCCGGTGCATGCGTATCCTAATCGATAAGTTGGCGCCTGCGCTAGCGCTCGAAACACAGCTAGACCGAGTCTATCGATACAGCCTTCGTACATAGATAAAATCGATAGAAACGATTTTAAATCAATAAATGAGCTGCAACTCATCGGGCAGCAGATAGAACTGAAAAAGGTGCTAACACGGAGGTATAAATAGCCACCAGCTGCAGAGGACTGTATAGTGAATACAGCAGTCTGCTCCCCATCAGAAAGAACGAGCAAATGCTCTAGGTTAGTAACCATCGAATATGACAAATCCTCAACAAAAAGACCGTGACAATAGAGGAGCGATCAGTTTCGATATAAATTAGACGCGACAAAGAAGAACCACGTCAGCACAACAAGCGACAGGAACACAGAAGAAATTACAGACTGGCCTCCAGCTGTACCAGAGACTCGTCACGCGACGGACCGAAGACAGGTCAAGGACGCCACGCAGACGTCGCTCGCCATCCCCCATCATCTCCTCATTATCAGTTCCCATCATCCTCCCGTAATAGACACATTTCATCACATACGTCCAAAGACTTTCCGTCCAGTCATACCCCTCGCAGCCCCTCTCTGTATCCAACTAACGACCGTAACGATACCCCAGATCGACGGCGGCGACCGCGAACGCCCGATCACGAATATTGATCGTCAAGCAACAACAGCAACTGGAACGACCACATACGTTGAAGCGGACGGCCGCCTAGATCACCAAATCGAGAATATCATCGGAGCGATCAAATATATCGCAATGAGCAGGAATTACCACCTAGACGAGACAATGATAGACGTGATCACAAAGACTACCGTTCACCACGACGTGACAATACAAGCTATTGTCGACAGACAGCAAGATGAATACGCAAGGCCTTACTGGAAATGTAAACAGCTTAGCCATTGGGCAGACAGGTGCCCCGATAGGAAGCACCTGTTTTACTATAACTGCGGTGAGCAAAACGTGACAACACAAAACTGCCCACGATGTGGCCCAAGAAGTAAGCCGGGAAATGCAAGGGGGGAAAGAATTTAGGAGTCGGCCCTGTCGCCTATCATAACACGACTCCAGTCGTTGGAAACAGCGAAAACCAGTCCTCCGCAGCAGAGGACGCTACAAATACATATCCGAACGTCAGAACTCAAGAAGAGGAAAATCGGTTTTTCCTGAACATCGAATTGATGGGCAAAGTTTTTCCCGCACTTATTGACCCAGCAGCATGAAAGTCATATATAGGCCCAGCCCCAGGGAAAATAGTGAGATCAACAATTATGACACTAATCTCATATATGCAATTTCCAGATAGAAAAATATGCGCAAACGATGGCGAATTCAAAGTATTCAAAGAATTCAAGTAAAAGCCAGATTTAAAGTGTCAAAGTCATTAAAATATGACATTATAATAGGAATGGACTTACTTGCACTAATTAAAGTTATAGTCAGCTTTGCTAACGTAACATGGCACACGCCTCGGAAACTTACTATGCGCTTTTTTACATAGCAAAACCGCCTGAGTGAAACTATGACGGTCATAGCCGCCGTCAACGGCGTAGCTCGGCTAGGCAGTTTAGAACGCGAGGAGCTCAACAGGGTTAAACCATATAATACTGGAACCAAGCATAAAGCTTCAGCTAGTCTGCATGCAGCCTGTTATAATAAGTAAGTCTTGCCTTAATAAATTAAAACATAAATTTCGACTTCAAGCCTAATGCTTAGCTGTAGGCATGTTTCGAAAATAAAATAATTGAAATTCGCTATAGAAATATACATATCCTCTCTATAATTACTCCTTCTAAGTAAAAAGCGCTATTGAAGCGATTTAAGAAATAATATGAGGGAAATCCCATGTAGTAAATTACAGAATATCTGGTGAGCATACATTTACGTACCACCTGAATACTATAAGGTCCAGTCTCAGATCATTTCGAGGGTCAGCCAGATATACAACTCTAGAAAAGGTCGTGCTCGGGCCAAGAAGCGCGACACCGCGCCGTGACAGACAACCAGATTGCGTGTATACTCGAGACAAGTAGGACATACTGAGTCTCACATAAATACAAAATAATAATTCAACTTGTCATAATAGTATATAATTGTTTCTCCGATAAATTATAATTTATATTTTCTCTTCAAATAATGTCCTTGTGAATGTATTTAGAATTTAGATATCTAATTAATTATACGTATTTATATTCAACACAACGCGTTTATTCTTTATTCCTGTCATAAATATTAAACACGTCAATATTATTCGAGCCGGATCTATACATTGTGTAATACAGGATCCATACAAGACTTTGGAGAAGTAGTGAATTTCAAATGAAATTTCTGCTCTACATACATTAGTGATTTTCACAATGACAAGTGTGCATTAATTAAAAAATATCATAAAAAATATATAACAATAAAAATATATAACAAGAATTATTTACATATTTCTATGGAATAGATAATTGCAACATGTGCAATTCAATTGTGAACTGATATTAATAAATGAACTATCGACTTTTGACAATTGAACTAAAAGGAAATAATAATTATAAATGGGTTAAATACTGAAATCCAATTCGCACTACTTATGTGCGAATAATTGATTCCATAAGTATAGAAGAATCCTCTATTGTAATGAATCATATTCAGCACCAATTAGCGACGACTAGAAAATTGCGCCAGGAATAGTGTTAAGAAACATTAGCAAGAGAAATACTGCATCTGAGGTAAGTCCCCGATAATCCATTTGCTCCGTCTCCTTATTTATAAACAATTTGCGTCAATATGCGATTATGGAAGCACTTAAAAGAAAACGCGCTAATATTAAAGGTGCATTGACACCATTTATTACGTGACTGAATTCGGGTGACGACTCAAGTGTCGCAAAATTGAAGGTAGCTTTAGAACGGGCTGAACCGCTTTTTGATAAATTTGATGAAATTCAATCCTAGATCGATGCTTTGCTTGATGAAAAGTCATGTAATCAGGACGTGCTTGCGGCATAGAGTGACGAGCGTTACTCCTTTTAAGAGAATTATCTTGACGCTAATTCAAGAGCTCGTGAAATTATAGACAAGGCTGAACGAGCAGAAACTACTAACAACACATTAACGGGAGATAACACTAGTTCAATGGATAATAATTTACTTTCTCGTGTATGTGGAATTAGTCTACCTAAAATACTCCTTCCTACTTTCGATGGTTCATAATGCGATTGGGTAAAGTTTCGCGATACCTTTGAATCAATGATTCACAAAAACAATACATTAAACGATATTCAAAGGTTCTATTACTTAAATTCAGCGTTAAGCGGAGAAGCAGTACAGTCTATCGCAGCATATGGAATATCAGAAGAAAATTATACTCTAGCTTCTTAGAGAAAAATTTAAAGGGCAGTACAACGACACTGATGCGGGAATAGATCATCATGTGACAAATATATTTGATGCGCCATCGATAGTAAAGGGAACGTGCACTGAACTGTGAAAATTACCAGACACCTTTAATAATAATTTATGCGCCCTTAAGGCATTAAAGGAGACAACTGATCAGTGGGATACATTGATTATACATCTACTGAATGCAAAATTAAATCATAATTTAAAATGTGCATGGGAAAAGGAATGCGCCAATACGGAGGGTAGGTCGAATTTAAAAATGGTGATAGACTTTTTAGAAAAACAATATAAAATATTAAGGAATAGTACAGATAAAGACAGAGTTGAGAAAGTTGATAAATTAAATAATAAGACCGCACGTTCCAAAATAAAATCGTACACCGTGATGATTAAATCATGCGTTTTTTGTAAGGCGTTGCATGGGCTGTATGCATGCGAGAAATTCAACGCACTTTCAGTTGCGGAGCGAATGAAATCGGTTAATGACTTCAACATCTGTTTTAATTATCTATCGCCTGGGGAACGCAGCAAGCAGTGCACTTTCGGACCGTGCCGAAAATGCGTCAATAAGCACAACTTATTACTGCATTTAGATAGATACGCTAATAAGCGCACGAATATACCCTCAAACTCAACCATCATGCAAAATACTGCTTCGTCTGTAGCGCATCTATAAAGAAATCTGCAGCATGTTGAAGAGTCAGGCAACGACATTACAAAATTAAATTCTTGTCAAGTAAAGGGGAATTCAATTCCTACATAGGAACAGAAAACAATGTGTGCTCGTACTTCTCAAAATACTTGCCCATATATTCTATTAACTACTGCGAATTAACTTCCTTATGATAAGTATGGAAAGATGCAAAAGTGTCGCGCTCTGTTAGATTCTGGCTGTCAACCGCATATAATGACTAATAATGTCTGTGCCCGATTAGGACTGAAACCTATGAAATCTGTTATATGTCTTTCAGGTATAAATCAAAAAACACAAAATATATCTTTTCAAATCATTGTGAAGTTAAAACCGCGCATAACAGACTTGACAAGCATACTTACCTTCATTTTATTGGATGAAATATCAAATTTACTACTTGTGAAATTTCAAATGCCTGGTTATTGCCCTAGCCATCGATTTGATTATTGGCGGTGAACTCTTCTATGAATTATTATGGGTGGGCCAAATGAAATTAAAAGAAAATCGAGCAATATTACTAAAGACTCTATTGGGTTGAATTTTAGTTGCCACAATCGAGTCACAGTTCTCGTCTCAAAAAACTAAAATGACATGCAATTTGAGACATGATAGTATATTGCATCAATAGTTTGAAAGGTTTTGGGACGTCCAACATTGCTTTACGAAGGCGCAAGATCTCACAAAGAATGATCCATGCGGGCAGCATTTTAAATTGACAACAGTGCGCGATAATAACGGTCGATTTATCGTAAAAATACCATTTAATAATAAAATTGAAGACCTCGGGGACTCACGAGAAATTGCACATAAATATTTTATTTCAATAGAGCGAAAATTAGATAAAATCCAGGATTTAAAGGAACAGTACGTTAATTTTATGAAAGAATATGAAGCGTTTGATCACATGACCGAAACGATGGAAACTAATAATATTACACCTAATTTTTATCTATCACATCATGCTGTGATTAAAGATTCCAGTAGCACGACAAAATTACACGTAGTATTCGCTGGCTCAGCGAAAACTTCGTCAGATGTTTCACTAAATGATGCGCAGTATGTTGGCCCCTGTGTGCAATTTTTTTCAATTATACAATTATATTGAGATTTAGATGGCATTAATATATCTTACCTGCCGATATCAAGCAAATGTATAGGCAGGTAATGACAACGAAAGAACAGCGGTCAATGCAAAGGATATTTTGGCGAGAAAATAAGTCTCTTCACTTAAAAACATATGAACTAAACACAATTACTTATGGTACTGCTTCCGCTTCCTTTCTAGCCACCCGTTGCCTAAAGGAAGTTGGCAACTTGTACGTTGAAAAATATGCGCGCGCGAGTGCAGCAATACATAGGGATTTACTATGTGGATGATCTTCTATCTGGAGCTTTTACGATCGAAAAGGCCATTGCGCTAAAAAACGAACTGATGAAAGTATTATCGTTGGTTGGAATGGATTTGCACAAATGGGCTTTGAATGATAAACGTATATTTCAGGGAGACAATGATTTTCAACAGAATAGTGTAAACGTACAAGCCGATAAAGATCCTAAAACATTAGGACTGGTTTGGAACCCGAACGCCGAAAAATTGCAATATCGTATAAGGTTCTTTGAAATAAAAAGGATCACGGAACGCAATATTTTATTTATAATCACTTAAATTTTTGATCCGCTCGGCCTTGTTGATCCAGCAATTATCCAGACAAAACTCATTTTACAAAGAATTGGATTTAGATTGGGACGAGTCTCTTCCAGCCAACATACATGTCGTATGGAAGGAAATATACGAGCAATTAGCAGATATTAATAAAATATCAATAAATCGTCGAATAGTTGATGCAAATTATGATCAATTTGAATTGCACGGATTCAGCGATGCATCGAAAAGGCGTATGATGCATGCATCTACATTAGATGCATAAATAAAAACGGCACATACACAAAGCGATTATTGTGTCCGAAATCGAGGGTTGCACGTTAAAAAGAAGAAAAGAATATTGGCAAGATTAGAATTACTAGGTGTATCACTATTAGCGCAACTAGCACACAAGGTTTTAGCTGCTTATAATATCGACAAAGGCCGGTGTTTTTTCTGGTCTGATTCTACTATAACGCTGCTTTGGATATGTGCAAGTCCTACTGAATGGAAAACCTTTGTGGTCAACCGTATCACGGAGATACAGGACTTGATAAACGGAAATTGGCGATACGGCAACGGGAGTATCTACCTCAACTGTAAAGGCGATTGAAATGGAAAAGCACAAGTCTCAACAAGGCCGTACTAGTTACTATTACTTAATGGGGACAACACACCATCAATGCGCTGGCCATTTCGACGCATAAATGAATACCACCCCGGCAACGACAATGTTACCAGAGTCGTGTCCGTACGAATTCATCGTCGACTTATTAAGCGTCCTTTATCGAAACTATGTATTTTGCCCGTTGAAATGAATCAGCATGAAGGAAAATCATTGCAGGAGGAGTTAGATTGATAAACGAAAAATTAGATTGAAATTAAAAAAAATTTCCCTTATTATTTTACAATAGATTTTGTTGGTTGTAAAAAAATTTTGATTTTTTTTTGATTCGAATATATAAAACATAATATCCATACTGTATTTACCGTTTTTTATGTATTGCACACGAGCAGAAGTACACTATTTGTATTCAGAATAATTCTTCTTCTTAGTTTAGACCATTTTGAATGATACTCTTTCAAGGCGGGCGGCATGTTATAATGAGTAAGTATTGCCATAATAAATTAAAGCATAAAATGCGCCTTCAAGCCTAATGCTTAGACACATTTCGAAAATAAAATAATTTAAATTCGCTATAGAAATTACATATCCTCTCTAAAATTACTCCTTCTAAGTACAAAGAGCTATTGAAGCGATTTAAGAAATAACATGAGGGAAATATCATGTAGTAAATCACCGATCATCTGGTGCATCATCTGGATCATCTCTGTACCTTACAGTATCCAGGCTCAATTCATGTCGTGGATCAGCCAGATATACAACCCTAGAAAGGGAGCGCGACGCCGTGGCAGACGACCAGATCGCGTGCATACTCGAGACAAGCAGGACGGACTTACTCTCACAGAAATATAAAATAATAATTCACCGTGTCATAATAGTATATAATTGTTTCTCCGATAAATTATAATTTATATTTTCTCTCCAAATAATAACCTTGTTAATGTATTTATAATGTAGATATCTCATTAATTATATGTATTTATATTCAATACAACGTCTTTATTCTTTATTCCTGTCATTAATATTGAACACGTCAATACCACCACATCAGATAGATGTGCAGGGACGTCGCGCTATAAAACAGCGCTTACGGTGCATTCCAGTTAACCTGCTGAAGCAGGCGCGCGCAGAAATCGATAGGCTCCTAGATGAGGGCATCATCCACCCACCCGAGAGCCCGTAGAGTAGTTGCTTAGTAATACTGCCTGAAAAGGATGGTAAAATTAGATTTTGTATTCATTACCGGGCAGTCAACGCCATGACCAAAAAGGACGCATACCCATTACCATATATGGACATCCTTCTGAACAACCTACGGGATGCTAGGTACTTGTCGAAAATCGACCTAAGCTAAGCCTACCATCAAATGCAACTGGACGAAAACTGCAAGGAGATCACCAACCTTACTGTCTCAAAAAGTGACTTTTCTAATATAAGCGTCTGCCCTATGGACGCCCCCGCCACATTCCAGGGATGCATGGACCTCGTCTTCCAGCCGAAGTGGCAACCATACGCCTCCGTTTACATGGACGACATCATTGTCGCTACGAAGACTTCTGAGCAACATATTCGAGAACTAACAGCGGCGATTAACCGTTTAAACAAGGTTGGTCTCCAAACCAACAGGAAGAAATCCGGGTTTTGCTGCCCGGAGGTCAAATACCTAGGATACATTGTAGATGAGGATGGATCAAAGGGAGACGAACCCGGAGAAAACCCCGAGACAATTGCGGATCTTTCTAGGCATGGTCTGGTGGTACGCTCAATTCATATATAACCTAACAAACATCAAGCTCCCCCTCACCAAACTACTGGAAAAAATATCAAATGGGACTAGGGATAGGTGCAACAGGAAGCCTTTGTTACGCTCCGTATACTGCTGACACAAGCGCCTGTACTAGCGCGCCCTGTGCAAAACGAACCTTATATCCTGCAAACAGACGCAAGTAACTATATTCTCGGGGCAGTGCTAAGCCAAAACAACCTAGACAAAGAGCACCCAATCGTGTATGTAAGCCGGACACATACCCTGACAGAATCAAATTACACCATTACCGAACAGGAATGTCTCGCTGTCGTATGGGCCGTGGAAAAGTTTCGTAGTTACTTCGTAGGCGAGACATTTACTGTTACAAGTATTTACAGTAGCCTTAAATTCCTCCGTACACTCAAGGATCCAACAGGCCGCCTAGTAAGATGTGTAACTGCGTTGCAGACATGTAATATGACAATAGTGCACCGAAAAGGAACATTACATCATGTACCAGATGCCCTCTCAACACTCCCCCCCGGCATCCCGAATTCCTTACTGCAACCCTCACAAACATTAAGGACGACAACTGGTAAACAGTAAGACAAAAAACGACCCATAAAGTCGGCCAGAACTACTACTGGTCTGTAGTGCAGAGAGACATAAACCAGTACATCAAGCGCTGTCCAGAATGTATCGCAAAGGTATCGCAATGCGGGCCCACAAGATTGTGGCGGACTTTAAGGGCCTCTTTCGGGATAGTAAGGGACAGTGCAGATACGTCCTCGTATTCCAGGACCTGTTCACAAAATACGTAGAAATCAAGCCACCTAAAAAAAACGAACGGTCAAACAATCGCTAAGGCGTTTGAGGATCAAATAATCTGCAAGTGGGTCTGCTCCAAGTACCTGCGAACAGACATCGGTGCAGAATTTTCGAACAATTAGCTCAAGGCCAAGTTGACTGAACTGGGTATTGTATACCAGCTAATCGCATCATACCATGCCCAGGCCAACCCAGTAAAACAAGTGAATAGAGTCATCAAAACGATGATAACCACATTCGTAAAAAACGAACACAAAGATTGGAAGTTACACCTATCAGAACTGGCATTCCGCAATGAATACCGCTGTGTACACGAGCATATAAGCGTCGCCGGCCTCTTGGGGAAAAGATCGCGGTGAACGAAAGCGATAGCGATTACTTCCATAAAACGGGGCCGCTAGAAGCGTCTCTCAGGAAGATGATCGTATACCGAAACCCGCCAGACGCAATACCATACACGTCTGCGAAGTAAATTAAACCCATCTCCCTCCTATCGTATCAACCAGTCCTGAAAATCCGTCAAGCCGCTCCCAACAAGCAGCTCGCATGTAAGCCAGCTGCTCCAAGTGTTTATGTGAGCACACCAGAAGACGGCGAGGTGTGCCTATACTGCGGCGATCGTGCCTTCATGCACTCCTATGCGTTTGATCGCAATATAAAAGACGGGCTGTTGGAAAACCCGCCCCAAATCCCAAGTGACAAAAGAACAAACGAGCAGGAGAAGATAATAATACCTACACGGTATAAAATACCTGACGACGATGCTAAGAACTGCCTCACCGGTAGCAAGCATCGAAACACGATCCAACAAGCAGTAGACGACGTATAATACCGCCAGCTCGGTAGGGGCATAACCGACCCTGATTAACTTAAAGATATCGCTCCCCCCCTGAGCCCACATCCTTCAACTCCTGCTAGGCCATATCGTAATTAGGAATTGTACCCAATAAGCACACAAAATTTAACGTTTAGCTTTTTCGAAATCCAACATTTAACGTTTAGCTTTTTGGGACTTCAGAGTCAAACGAGCACTTTAAAGGCGTGCGCACGTAGTACACGGGGATTACTCATCTCCCCCCTCAACTCTGGTGTAAAGAGTGTCAAGTGTTTGAGGGGGGATAAGAATAGCATGATCGTGACGCATGACCATGCGATACGGTACCATAAAGAGGGGGATGGGCAGGAAACATTGGACAGTGAAAGAGAGCCAAGATTCGGAACGGGATCCTTGAAAAGAAAAATAAAATAAATGTATATATTCGTACGACTGATTCTGTATATACATACATATATACATATATATATATATATATGTATATATATATATATTGTAATCACGTCTGCGCACACGAATACTTACTTACGTAGGTGTATTGCTGCTTCAAGCCATACCGGAGAGAGAAAACTCGCTACGGGAAAGGGGGGACGGAGAACAGAAGAAATTAAAAGACATATTAAGTAGCAAATGACTTACAATTTATGAACAATTATTTTTACATAGAGTTTGACGCACGCAGCACAATACTACAGCTATATCAAAAGGCGGCGAGACCCACAAGATTTCGAGCGAATTCAGCTCGAAGTATCGCGGCATCATGATATTACATATACGGAAGGGAGATGCGAAATTCTTCTCGACTGGAGTGTCGTCGCAAAAGGGGAAAAAGTCGCAGGGACGAGTGTAGTCCGGAAAGACACTGTACTAATTATTACATAAGTTCAATGATGGTATATTACGTGGGTGCGGTGGTTTTCAAAGTGTCAGCGATGTTGACTGGTGGTGATAACTATGCCCGTGAATGGTGTTAGCGCGTCGATGTCCTCGGTATTGCGCGGCGGTTTGCAGCATTTTTCTGCCTGTGCAACGCCTGGCTCGTAAGATGGCGGGCTGGGAGCCGCGTCACTGTATTCACTGCGCTTGGCTCGCGGCCTCGGCTGAAGTCCGGCAGATCAATGTCGACCCCCGACACTGAACAAGCATCCTTGCAGTTGGTGCACTACATTGCTCTCAAGGCTGATAAATACTTCGAATATATATGGCGGAATACCGATAGTAAGCTGGTAGCTGAGCAGCAAAAACCCGTCTGCTCTGCTTCGCCTGTCGGGAGCTTCTCTTTCGTGTGCTCACCACTTTCTGCGCGCGTTAGCGTCGCGTCGCGTCATCGTAAGTTCTCGTCAATCGATATCTTGATGCATATTTCGATTTCTTATTGTAACGTTGCGAAACGACGGTTACAAACTTCCCCTCACAAACTCGAAATGGGTGAAGGCGGACTGAGCTTCAAGTTGCTCCATGTGCGGTATATTGGTGCGTCGGGTGTCGGTACAATTAGAGTGTCATCGAGCGGGGTGAAACTGGATGAATCGGCTTCGCCAGTTCGGGATTTTGATCTTACTTTGATTTCTCCCGATCTAACCTAACTCACTCTATAAGCGCCATTTTCATGATTTTGTATAATTACTTTGTGTCTGCGCCTCACATCGAAATATGGATAAGTATAATAAATGCTACGAGACATTATTGAATTATTAAAGAAAAACTATTCTTCTCAAAAAAAAAACAATTGACTTTCCTTATTAATTAAAGCAGTGATTACCTTACAATGATTCTAACTAACTTATTACCTATTCTCTACAGGCTAAAATGAAAAGAAGTATTGAAAAATATAAAATAGAATAATAAAAAGAAAAGAAAGTATGCGAATATTAGAAAATTTTTTTACAGTCTACAAAATTGTCGTTATGCAACTTATTTCTAACGATAGTAATGCAATTAAATTCTATTTATGTGGACTATATTAAATAAAATTATCTGTATCGCTTCTTCTTCTTTTATTTCTTTCGTTTTTCTGACTTCGCCTTATATAACTATTTGGTTTCGATTCCATATCCCCTATCGCTCTAAGAACAGGGTATTTGATGCTCGGGCTATCGTCGGCTCTTTCGGTTTGGCCGTAAATTGGCGAGCTATTTCTTCGTGTATTCCGATGGTAATAGGGAAGGTATTAGTGCTCTGTTTTTTCGTCTCTTGAATCTCTTCAATCGAAGGCGGCGTGGATCGGCATTTTTATTGAGCAATTTCACGCTTTCTTTCGACACGGATAAGTCTCCGATGAGCCTTCCGATCCAGAATCATACCATCACAGGTCGCGATACAATAAAGGGGATTTGAGGTGGTTTTATTCCTAATCGTAGGTCGCTATCCTCGGGGCACCGTATGAAGGGTTCTTTATCTTTAGGGTTAGGAGAGGGAGGGTTGCTGGTATCTATCAATAAATGCGCGAAAGACAGTTCGCGGACAGGAATTTTACTCACGGTCCATTCTCCTTGTTCCATTCCTGAGTTGCGTCGGAGCTGAACTCTATCTGATCGTCTGGAGCGCATTTCTCCCAACATCCCAAGGGATGTTCCCAGGCGCATGGTTCGTGTCTAGGTGGTGTTTCTTTCTCTCGGGTATTTGTTGTAGTAGTAGATAAACTCAGCCGGGGGCAGAGACATCCCCAGGCGTGCTCGCTTCTCGCTCTGTACTAACTTGCGCAATCCTATGCTTCTTTCTATTCCGTGCATTGTAATTTTGATCGGTGTCGTCAAAATCTGTAGAAAGGGAATGTGAAATGTTAGGGAGAGGGGTAAAATGAATTCTAGTCCTTCTACTACCAGCCACACTTCCAACGGGGAATCTTTTCTTGGGGGTTATAAACTTTGACGACAATTTAGCCGAAAAATGATCGGTTACCGAAGATAAAACATAGTTTTTACGACATATCAAGTCGTCAACCTCGAATTCTGCGTTTTTTTTGTTATACTGTTTCACCTGTTTTTAATTTGTTTTGGTTAGGTTACGCCTAACAAGATCGTATACAGCGGGTAGCCGTTTCATATGGTATGGCTAGTCTCTTTCCAGTAAGGAGGTTAAATTAACATTTAGTCTGTGGACGTTACGTCTTGTTGGTATTAATCGTGGATTTCACCGCTAAGCACTCTTTCTCTGTAATCATGTAATTAACTTCTTTAACTTCCTGCCCTGTTAACGTCCTGCTGGCGTACGCTTATGGGATGTTTCTCTCCGTCGATTACTTGGCTGAGCACAGCTCCTAAATCATAGCTGCTTGGATCAGTCTGTAGCATGTATGACCAATTCGGCACGGGTCTCGACAGTATTAGTGCTTGAGTCAATAGAATAGTCAGCTTTTCGAAAGCCTCTTGCTGTTTGTTCTCCCATACCCACGTTACGTTCTTTTTTAGCAATTTCGTCAATAACAGTTTAATCTTCGACAGGTTCTCTATAAATCGGGGGTACCAGTCACCATACCCAGAAACTCTTGCAATTGTTTCAGATTCGTTGGAGCTAGTTATTTACTCACCAATTCGATCTTATCCGGGTGAGTACGTAGACTATCCTTATGTACGATATACCCTAAGTACTTCAACTCATATTTCTCCATATTTACCCGTAAGCCCACCTCATTGAGATGCTATAGACTTCCGTCAAGTCCATGCCTGGTTGCAAGTTTGCGGGCGTATTAGTGAGTCCATAGGGCATTCGCGTATATTGGTACAGCCCGTTCTGGTGTACTGCAAACGCCGTGATTTCTTTGCTTGACTCGTCTAATGATATATGGTGGTAGGCCTAGCTGAGGTCAATTTTTGATATGTATCGTGCGTTTTTCAAGTTATCAAGTAATGCATCTATATGTGGGAGAGGATACGCATCCTTTTTTGTGACTTGATTAACCGCTCTGTAAGCAATACAGAAGTGGATTTTCCAAACCATCTTTGACACGACGACCGGACAGGTAGACCACGAGCTCTCGGAAGGTTCTATGATACATTCGTCCAGAAATTGTTCGATTTCAGTGTGTGCTTCTTGAAGTAGTTTATCCGGGACGCGATGTACACGTTTTTTAATGAGTCGGTGACCTTGCATGTCGATGTGGTATGGTGATACTTTTGTTGGAGGGAGTTTACTACTGATTTTCAGCAATAGGCCTTTTAAATGACCTACAATTTATTAACAATTATATTTACATAGGGTTTCACGCATGCGGAATACTACTACGTTTAACACAGAAGGCGGTGAGACTCGCAAAATCCCGAGCGGGTTCAACGAGAAATATTGCGACATTATAATATTACATATACGAAAGGGGGACGCGAATCTGTACTCGACTCAAGTGTCGTTGCAAAAGAGGGGAAAAGTCGCGGTAGGGACAAGCGTTGTTCGGAAAAGGCACTATACTAATTATCACATAATTACAATGACAGGACTTGCCGAGGTGGCTTCCAAGCTGTCAGCGATGCTGACTGGCATCCGCGGCGATGGAAGCGTTTCTCTGCCTGTGCAGTGAGATGACGGGCGGAGAGCCGCGTCGTCGTATTCACTGCGCTTAGCTGGCTGTGTCGGCTTCCATCCGACAGATCAGTGTTGAGACCTGGGACTGAACAAGCGTCCTTGCTGTTGGTACCTTACATTACTTTCAAGGCTGCTAATTACTCCGAATATATTATGGCGGAATGCTGATAGTAAGCTGGCGGCTGAGCAACAAAAAACTGATCGCTTTACTCAGCTTTCGATTCCAAATGGTAAAGTCGGGGAAAAACGGTTATTATATATATATATATATATATATATATATATATATATATACATCATACATATAAAAATTTAATTTATTTAATAATTGTTATTGTTAAATTACAAAACCATATATAACGCATTAAACCTTTTATTATTTTCAAGAAAAAGTAAAAAGATGAAAGAAAGAAAAAAATATTGATAAAAATGATCTTAAACAATATATTTATATATAAAAAATAATTCCATCACCAAAAAATTTCATAAAAGCTTATACATAGCTGATTAGAAATGAGAAGTTAAAGTACGAATATTTTAATGAATTTTTTTATTTTGATTTCAATCACAAGTCTTTGTAGGTATGTACATATGTATGTATGTATATATATATATATATATATATATATATATATATATATATAATTAAATAAAACAAAAGTATAAATAAAAGGCAAGTATGCTGTATTGGACATTCTAATAATTTAAAAGCTCTTTGCGATAATGTATTCTCTTTATATAAATGATATTTTTCCTAATTAGACTTCACATTCACACGTAAATATTCTTCATTTTTAAGAAAATGTTATAACCTAAGATAGTAATAAAAGAACATTGCAGGATTATACTGAATTATTTCTAATCTAAACAAAACAAAGTACTAAATTCAATTTTTACATAGTCAAGTAGATGTAAATATGTATGAGTGCCAATTCGTGTAAGTTTCGAAATTATTGCTTATTATTATTCAATAAGAAAGTTACTCAAGTTGCTCAAAAGTTGCTAAGCAAGTATACCTATGCACTCATTTAATTATAACGTGAGAATATAGTAAAAATGGAATTTAAAAATTAGTTTGACATGTACTTGCGCGCCCGGCTTTGTAAAGTTTTTTGGGAAATAAGAGAATTGTAGATGCTACATTATTTCGTTTTATAATTTCCAAAATACCTAGCCATATAAAATTAGACTGAGGACCTGTTCACTCTGTGCAATTATTCGTCTCTCTTGCACGAATTATTAGAAAACCTTTTAAAATCACTTTAAATCACTTGCAATAACCGAAATCATTTATGAAGAAAAGCATTTGAAATCATTTTAAAATCAGTTGACAAGCAGTTTTCAGATTCAATAAATTGTACTTTCCACCAAATTAGTAGTAACAGAATCTGGTTACAATACTAAAAATTTAACTGACCACGTAATTGTAATTTTATGAACATGTAATTACGGATCTGAGTTTATATACTGATAATAAATTATTTTATAAAAAATAATATAACGAAATATAAGTTAAAAATTGATGAATATTGAAAAATCTTGATGGCAAGAATTAATACTAAAGTCATCTTTGATTCTTTGTTTCATATTTAAATGGATGTACCGATAAAAGTTTAAAATATTCAAGCAATTATAAATTGATACAGATATTAGATTAAATTCTAGTAGATTAAAGTTTCTTTTATAAAATAAAGCATTTAGATTGATAAAATATATATTAAATTATTCAATGTCTTTTCACAAACATTCATAAATATTCAATCTACCATTAATTCATTTGCATTCATAAGGAACAAATATAATTTACGAGGGCGATTCAATAAGTACACGTGTTCGAAGACAGATGACGTTCCTTAGAGAAGCTGGTATTATTATCGTGTGCTGCTATCTATCAAACGACGCCAAAACACATTTCAAATATTAATAAACAAATATTTTACAGGATAAGTTGGCTATGAAAAAATTGTCAACCCGATGGGTGCCGCGATTGCTCACGGTAAACAACAAGCGGAAGCGGTTATTAACTTCGAAGCAGTGTTTGGAATAGTTTAAGTGAGATCCGACGGACTTCTTGCGTCGAGTTGTCACCGTTGATGATACCTGGTTTCATTATTATACACGAGAAACTAAAAAACAATCAAAACAATGCACTCTTTGCGGTGCATGATTTTTTGTGATGCGAAGTGCATCATCCTGATGAACTTTTTAAAAGAATAAGGAACGACCACTAGATAATATTACAGTGAGTTATTGGACCGCTTCAACAAAAAATTGAAGAAGACATGGCCACATTTGGTGAAGAAAAGGTGTTGTTTCATCACGACAACGCAGCAGCACATTCATCTCGAGTTGTCGTCACCCAACTGCATGAATTGCATTATCAATTGCTGCCGCACCTCTCGTATTGATCCGATCTGGCTCCCTGAGACTTCTACTTGTTCCCTAATATGAAAGAATGGCTCGCGGGAAAAAAATTTTGCTCAAACGAGGAAGTCATCGCGGAGATAGGGACTTATGTCGGAGAGTTTGAAAAATCCTGTTTTATACTGCATGAATTGCATTATCAATTACTGCCGCACCCCCCGTATTTATCCGATCTGGCTCCCTGCGACGTTTACTTGTTCCCCAACATGAAAGAATGGCTCGCGGAGAAAAAATTTTGCTCAAACGAGTAAGTTATCGGCGAGACAGGGGCTTATTTTGGAGAGTTCGAACAATCCTGTTTTTGAAGCGGTTAAAAAATGTCCAGAACGTTGGGAGAAGTACATATATAACAACTTTTTGAAAAAAGGTGTATGCATTTCTAATACAGGTACTTATTGAACCACCCGTATATGGAAATAGAATGCATTATAGAGAAGAGATTTTAAATGATCGGAATGTTCAATACACCATACTTGCCTTATTTTATACTTTTCTACAAAGTAATTTGAAGGTAAGACCATCAAAGATAAACGGTGATAGAAGTATAAAGCCCATAGGCATGCGGGTAATTATCTGTTGGTGAACATTAAATTAGTAATGTTCCCCGAAATCCAGATAGCGCTAGTGCAAGTTCCCCAGTTCCCCGACACAACCGCCATATATGAAATTTATATGCAGGATGTTCAATTCTAGAAAAAACTAGATTCTACAAAAAATAGTATTTGTGCACTTTAAGTAATATTAAATAAAAAAAATTGTTTAGTTATTTAAACGTGAATCGTTGGTTTGGGCATATTGCAAATATATGTCCCTACATAAAATGGGTTATGAAAGTCGCTTCAAATTCTTTGAACATTTATTGTTTTCCACGACGCTTTAAATGTTTTTCATGGCATTCCATTTAATTTTTTCATTCTGAAATATTATATTAAAGTTTAATAAAAGACATTTTTGCAATATCAATTTTTTTTGTAGAAAATCGTTATCCAGGACGTGTTTAATAAGAGCTTTAATTCTCGGAATTAGCAGGTCGGGAACCTATTTATTTACTGCACAATTGAAAAAAAATTCTTCTTTTTTTACTACTTTATTAATAATTTTAAAAATATTGCTTGAATCGAAAAATATTTCGTATAAAAATTGTGTAAGAGATAAATCAGACACAATTAAGTATTTTAAAAACCTAAAAAAAAACAAAATTTCTATTCTTAAATAAACAATAAAATATCATATAATATGTACAGAGCTATAAAATATTCTTATATTATTTTCTAAATGAGCAACTAAAATGGATAAAAATATTAACATTTTTCTTGGCTATTACATGTTATGAAATTAGTATAATTTCTTATTGCAGATATATTACGTATCTGAAAAATAGATAGTAATTTACATAGAAGTTATATTTAGAAACTATCACGATGCGAATCATAATTTAAAGCTATCATATATATATATATATATATATATATATATATATATATATATATGATAGCTTTTAGCAACTGAACCTATATGAAAAAAAATTCTCTTTTCCATTTTTAATGTCAATTTTCATAAAGTCATTTTTACATCGTCAATATATAGGTCAACTTGTTTCTACAACTATTGTTATTGAATTGTTGGTCTCATTACTTATTTTTTTCATTATGACTAGTGCAAAGCGTGTAAAAAACATCCCATTGTGAAAAAATATTTAAATAGGATGTGATCAAATTTCTGTATTTTTTACAAACCAATTTATTAGGAACCGACACCAATCCATTAGTTATTATAATATTTATGTATAATTTGTAGCGTCGTGGATAATGTGTTTGCTTATGAACCATAGGGTTGTCGGGTCGAGTTTGGTCGACCGGATGTTGTTTTTTAAATAAAATCATATTATGTGTAATGTACATTGATCAATAATAATAGTAATAATAATATAACTATATGTGATAATGTAATCTCGTATATCTAATAATGGTATATATAAATATAATATAATAGATATACATGCAATGTAGGTACACCTCTTCGATAATTTGAACATAATCTATAATCTCCAATATTTAATTCATAGATGATGATACAAGCAAATAACAATCGATTATTTTATTTTATGTTTTATTTTTTTTTCATCTTCTAACGATTATTTAGACTAAATTTATTTTTCAACATAATCTCTTTTCAGGTCTATACACTTTTCCCAGCGATGTTCAATAAGTTCGATATATTTTTTATAATAAGAATTGTCAAGCTCCTCATAATAGCCATTAACTGCCGACATCACCTCTTGATTGTTGGAAAATCTTTGACCAGCGAGCCATTTTTGTCTGGAAACAGAAAATAATTAGACAGAGCTAAATCTGGCGAATAGGGTGCATGAGGTATCAATTCAAACTTTAATTCATGAATTTTCGCGATTGCAATTATGGATGTATGAGCTTGTGTATTGTCTTGATGGAACAACACTTTCTTCTTAGCCTAATTCGGCCGTTTTTGCTTGATTTTTTCGCTCAAACGTTGCATGAAGTTCGCATAATACTCGCCGTTGATAGATTTTCCGTTGTCAAGATAGTCAATGAAAATTATCCCACACGCATCACAAAAAATCGATGCCATAACCTTGACTGCAGATGGAACGGTCTTTACCTTCTTTGGAGCCGGTTCTCCTTTTTGAGTCCATTGTTTTGATTGTTCTTTTGTTTTGGATGTGAAGTGGCGGACCCATGTTTCATCCGTGGTTATGAAACGGTGCAAAAATTTGACTTCATTTTTGCGAAACATTGCCGAACACTCAACTGAAAATACTTCACAACGCTGTTTTTTTTTTCATTGTGAGCAAGCGCGGCATTCCTCTTGCGCACAGCTTTGTCATCTCCAAATTTTCAATTAATATGCGATGTACCGCACTTTTTGAAATACCTACCATGTCTGCTACCTCGCGCACTTTCAGTAGACGATCATCCAGTACAGCTTTGTGGATGTTGTTCAACATTTCTGGAGTCGTCACCTCGTTTGGTCGACCACTCCAATGCTCGTCTTGGCAGATCATACGGCCTCGTTTAAACTTTGCTACCGAATATTTTACTGTTGCAAACGAAGTAGTAGTCTCACCAAGAGTAGAGTCTAGTTCAGCTTTTATATTGATTGGGCTGAGGCTTTTCAAATAAAAGTATTGTGTCACATAATGAAGACCAATTTTTTCCATGATTACAAATTCACTGAACACGTTAACTAGTGATAACTGTTAAACAAACACTAAGCATAATGGCGTTTTCAAACTTGACATCTGTGCTTTGTAGATTGTGTACTTTCTAATACAGTGATAGTTTTTGAGCAACTACTGCGACCTCTAGGTCAGATCAGGTACTTCTGAGACCACCCTTGTATATGCAGTATGAAAAACATTAGAAAGTATTGTGGGAATTACATCCACCACAAATTAGTGTAACTGGAAAGAGAGAGAGAGAGAGAGAGAGAGACTTCAAGTGCAAGGTGTTTTATAATCCAAAAGACCATCACATTTATTAAAATGTCACACGGTAATTGCCAATAGACTTGTAACGCGGTAAATACTGCTCTTCGTTTCAGTCTCGTTTCAAAAGCAATGTACATAAACTAAATACCGACCTTGTAAAGTCAAGTTACGGCAAAGTACGTGCTTGAATAGACTAATGTTTACACCGAGTCTTATAAGGTCAATGTGATCATGGTATATAATAATGTCCAATGTTCAACGTTCGAAAATACAGTGAACTAATATATTAATTTTGTAAAAAACAATTAATACACATATGATGTATAATATGAACAACATTGTCAACTACAAATATTATATATATATATATATATATATATATATATATATATATATATATCAAATAAATATTCTGAAGCAGAAGCAACGTATACTATAGTAACACAGGAGCGGATGGTTCGTTCTTCATTCAAACATAGCATCAGACGCTAGCGTTGCATTGTAGCCAACTGCATAAAAATAAATTCTACGGCGCTGTGTTACTAGGCGCAATTTTTATAGGATATAAGATTTTTCCTATACCATTAGTACAAGCTATTTTATTTTTCTACATATAAAAGCCTGAAGGATTCACTCTCAAAAGTTAGTGACACGAAAGTAATGATTTTAAAGGTTTAAGCAATTATAGAACTTTTTCATTATAAAAAATATTTTAACAATAAATAACACTTTGTGTGTATGCATTTCAATAGGTTTTTTGGGATTAAATTTGATAATAAGTTCTAAAACCTAGATTTCACAATTCACAAATTTTTGAGTAGGACAGTATAACCTATACATTCTTAAATTCACGTTATCTATGTTGATGATAGGTCCGGTAAATGAGATGAGCCCTGTATATATAAAGTTTATTCAATATATATATATATATATATATATATATATATATATATATATATATATATACATGCATACATACATACATACATATGTATATACAGAATAGCGTAGCTGCTCTCGGTGGCTGCTATTACGAAACTAACTGAAATACTGGGCGCTCCCGCGATCTCTTTGCATAATCTCCCCCACTACAGAGTTAATGCGCTGCCGGTAGATATGAAATGAAGCTAGTCCCCACAACACTATCTATACTAATATATATTTAAATAAAATAGTGGAAATTTACGTATATTTGCAAATGCAGTTAAAAATAAAAAATTCGAAAGGAGTTTTTAATTTGTAGTAGTATAAGGCCACTAAACTTTCTACCAATCAAATAAATATATAATAAATGACAGATTTCGATATGAAATGTTTAATAGGAGACATTTAATTTAAAATTTTCAACTTTAATATTGCCAAGCGAAATTCTATCGCTAAATAAAAATATATCGCACATTTCGCGATGCGTACATTTTTGTTTATACCCATTTGTTTGTGTTGTCGCATTTTTTTTCTTATATAACTTTCCGTATTTTGCAAAAATTTCAACGTACAGTTTCTATATATTTTTTTAATATTTCAACTGTCCAATACATGTATATTTAAATCAGGAAATGTTTTTATTTCAAGTTTATTTTGAATAAAGCATCTCGGTTAAAATATCGTCTTCAAAAACTTTATATGGATAATTCTTTTACAGTAATTACACAAATTTCGTGAAAATAACTCGATACTTAAAAATTTTAGGATTTTAATGAAAAAGTTTTTTTGAACATATCTAAACATGAATTTCGAAAAACTGAGTAGGTTGACTCTCAAAATCTTTATACTTGAAATTAATTGTCTCAATATTAATTCGATCTATGCCGAACTTTGATCATACTTTGTTATGTAATCTTTGAAACTGAATTTCAAAAAAATGTTTATAGTTATAAACAGAAAACTTAGACATAACACTATAAACAATTAAATTGTAACATCCCGCACGAAGCTTAAATCAATTGTGATAAATATTATGGTGTTCTGTATTCTTTCATCTACAAAATCCATTTTTCAAATATGTATATATATAACACATTCTTAAATCTTATAACAAATAATTATATTGTACTGCATAAATAATAAATTCCTAACATTCTTTAATTATCAAAACTTATTTGTTTTATCAACAAAGAGAATTAATAATAATTATATTAAGAAATCCTTCCTTAATTATTTCATTGTTAATTATGAATTAATATAGTATGTAATATTTTTCGTGTACCATTAGAAAGTCTTTATTTGTTATGATTTTTAAGTTACTGAATACACACGCTAAATATATATAGGATTTTTAACTGAAATAAAAGGTAAACTGTCGAAAAGTGTTCATATCCGACTATTCATATTGGGTTTTGTTGCAAATTTAATTTTCACAGTAAAATCCATAAAATCCTATAGGCTTTGAAAATTTTGAAAAAAAACGTTGTAGATTTCTTTAAGATACATCTTCTTTGTTCTATAAATCTTTTTCATTGCCAGCAATATTTCTGAAGAAAAATTTAAACCATTTCGTTTCTTTTAATCCTGAATATTGACTTGTATATTTATATTTTTCAATATCATGTGGCTTTTGGTAAATAGAATTTTTACACCGAAAACTATAAAAGATATGGTTTGTTAAATTGATGGTATTCTATAATAATAAAATATTTTAAAAATATTTCAAACAAATATTACATATATCATTATAATACATCTTTTTCATTCTTTAAATTTTTCTCTACACACAGGTTTTCTGAGAAAAATGTGTTCAAAGGTTTTTTTATCTTCTCAACTTCATCTCCCAGAAATACCTATTTAGGAATTTGATTTTAATTAGATGAAAATTTTATCATTTACAACTTGTTCAAATTCAAAAAAATGCTTCGCTTACTATTTGTAGGCTCGTTTATATAATAAATTGTATGTATAAATCATTTTCTATGATTAATGAATGTTCGAACAGGATATATAATTTTAAATTTTATAAAATTGCGAGTTAATGCAGTAGATAGGCTATAGGCATTCTAGCACATAGACATTCTAGCCCACCTCCCCCTATTAAAAAGCGTACTGAGCCCCCATCTAGGTCATGCTGGGGGACATAGCAAACTTTAAACTTTAGGTGCAGTAGAATACCTATAGACTTTCTCATTTTGTTTTGAGCAAAGTTTAGGGAAGATCGGATATCCATTCTCCTTTATGTGCGATGATGTCTAGAGCAAAGTAAACTCCTTTTTTTCTATTTTTAATAATCTATTTAAATAATCGTTCTCACATCTCCACTGATGGAATTATACGGAACTATGCGATCGTGCAAGATCAAGCAATAAGCTATAGTATTGGCTGGGAAGTTCTCTTTAGCCTTAAATTCTAAACGTACATTTACAGGAGCGCTCTTTAGAGATTCATTTTGTTGTGAGCAATCAATAACTATGAGATGTTCATTCCCGAGAAACTCTTTCTTTACAAACAGTGGTTGAGGATCTATTGTATAGTATGTTTTTAGGAAATTTCCATATATGTCATACAGTATTGCTTATTGATTATTAGATATGTAAAAGTTAAAATTATTATATAGATAATATTGCGAATTCAAAAAAAGTTTCACATTACTAATATTGCAATGATCAAAACGACTGGTATTTCCACTTTCTTCATATTTTTTCTTTATCTATAAGTCGAGAATCACATAACGCGATTTCTCCAATTGATTGGAAGTTTTCACTGCCCACACATGCTTATTGGCGCTTATCTTTGTGATCTTATACGCGGATTATCTTTGCCAATGAAATTTAAAAGTTGCATTTTTTGTTTATCAGAAGCAATGACATAAGACATTGACCATTCTATCTTTGTTCTTTTTATGTTATGTTCTTCATATATAGTATTCTTACCTACTGTAATACCTTCCTGGATTATAGCATTCAGGTCTGATCTTGATCTTACCAGAATAAGTTCATGCTTCATATTAATTATTTTTTTTTTGTAATCTCCTGCGAAGCCTAAAATCATACTTAGAGGAATAGCAACGTCAAAGTTTCCATGCCTATCTATCAAAGTTATCGTTGCTTCTTTTTGCCCATCCAGCCTACATTTTCAAGCATGTACATTTCGTTCGTATTGACCGAAACCCATCCTTTCATAATACTACTCAATCCAACATTTTTACTTTTGTCTATCTCAACACCATTAATTTCGTAGCGAATTTAAAAGTTGACAAACAATATTGTTGACAAATCTCGATTTAGATGGTGCATATCCATCATTTTTTAGAATTGTCCATAGATATGGATAGCACTACGTGATGGTATAAGACACAGATCTTGGTATTGGATGGAAAGTTGAATTTTATCATTATGATCAAAATTTAGTGAAGTGTATGGTGGATGTGCGCGAATTTCATAATGAATATGACACCTGATTGAATTTATAGTATTTCCTCTATTGTTCAGAAGGCAGCAGACAATTATACAGTTATTTTTTTCCCACGAACTCTTATACCAAGACTTTAGAGGAACTGAATGTTCTTCAGTGTTAACGGTTTCAAACTCTTCAATCGACCGATTATCGATTGCCATGATGGAGTACTTATATGCTTGCTAGAATTCTAAATAATCCTCATTATATAGATTTGATATGAATTCTAACATTTATTTTCATTTCTCGAAAATTAATTAGATTGCCGTCCTGATCGACAATTCGAACTTGTATATTATCTATACACTTAACACTAAATAGTAGATATATAACCTGTGATGGAATTTCTATGATTTTATATCGTGGACGAACACTGGGAAAGAATTCATGAATAGTATGAACTTTTTAATTGGTGATGAAAGCTGCTGTCGTAATGTTACATTCGACTCTGAGGGCGTTGATTTTCAATATTTTCACTGGTAAATCGGAACGGTCCTTCCTTGAAAATACGAGGAGTAAATCCCGACACTCAACGGATTGATTTTTGAGATTTAAAATATAAAGGGATACTGCATTTAATTTCACTTCTAAATGTATTATTGTTATCTTTTAAGGAAAATTTAATTCCTTTAGATTTCAATGTATTCAATAAAAATGGATTTATATCATCAATCTTGTAACTACCAATGGGGATAGTAATAATTTTTTCTTTTAAATGACATTGATTATTTGTCAATATTTGGAAGTGAATTAAAGATTAAAAGTTCGACTAAACCTAAAACATAATTTTTATGCTTTGGTAAATCAATGGATGAAAAGTATTAGGCTACTAAAACAGAAGATTTTCCTGAAAGAGTCAAAGTGAAACTATCTTCCATGACTGATTGTGCAAGAATGATCAAATATTATCTCACAAATTCTTTTTTAGAGTTTCAGTTAAGAAACGAAGACAAAGATGACCGTAAATGAATGAGTCCAAATTCTGATAATATGTAGAGTTGTATTTTGCTTCTTTCACATTGAAATATTTCATAAGATCTATGGAAGGTTTGAGGTCACCAAAGCTATCAAAGTAGGTGACGTCACATCCTCTCTTTCGATAACTGACCCAATGAGTACCTTTATTTTGTGAATCATCGAGATTAACAATAGCAGATTCATTATGGTACATTACAAGGAAGGAAGAGAGAAATATCTCTTGAAAACACTTCGAAAATAAGGAATTTTTAATATATGTGCATATTTTATAAGATCATATTGTGTTAGTGAACGATTTAGCAAAATTAAATTGAAGTTTTTTTCCTTTTAATTAGACTGTGTCCGACATGCGGTTTGAGAAATAATCCCACTCCACATTTATATGGCTTCAGATAGAGACTTTTACCTAAATCAATAGCTTCCATCGTCTTATTATGACGTTTGCATTCTTGAGAATCCTTCTGCGCAACTTTAACATGATTTACTGCTTTAGCTTAGTTCCAGCAGCACTTCTAGCTAAAGCACGAGTTGCAGTTAATCCTGCGAACAGTGGAATAAGGAACGGAAGAACTACCCCAATTTCCCCCAAACTCCCCCAAGATGGAAGGGGATATCTTTTAAGGCGGACCTTTTAAGGCGGACTGTATTACTTTGCGTGAATTTTTACCTGATGTCAACGATTTTTTTACTTGCGTTACCAATTTGATGAATTTTAGCCCCATCCCAGTTTTTGCCATTAATTTCATAGCAGTTGGAATCACTAGAGCTGACGCTTTCTCAGTAAGACTAGAGTCCTTAGTTTTAATCCACTGCCAAGCTTTATTAGCAAGATTTATGTCAGCCATTTTACGATTACTGTTTTTATTAGAGTACTCAATATCATGTTCTTTACATATCTTATCTAGTTGATTTATTCTTGGATCACCCCTTTGTAATCGCTTCGTTAATTTAGTACGGTATTGATAACCAGGAAATGCATTTCGATAGGTAAATTGTTGATTAGACTAATAGATAGACTAATAGATTAGACTAATAGTTGAAAGTCAAATTATAACTGATGATCAAAAATATAAAATCAACATTTATATATTTACTCCAGTTAATGTTAAACTAGATTTTGTCATGCCAACATGGATTTAACTGAGCAGAACGTAAAACTGCTCGTCGCTAACTTTGATTTGGGAAAGAAAAAAAGAAGGAAGCGATACGAAGAGTTACTACCAGATAGTATACGAGCAGTATTCTGCGGCCGATCAAACTAAGGATTATATTATAACTGTTATAACTACTATCCCAATGATCTTATATTCGAGCATGTGTATGTTTATTCGAAATCTTTAAATCAGCCAAAGTATCAATTTCTCAAAAAAGTTATACAACCAAGCCAAGGCATCTCATATTTCCCGTTAATGTACATGAATATCACCAGATATTGTAATATCACTGTAATATCACCAGATGAAGCATTGTCCAATTCAATTATGATTTTTGATGATGTAGCTTGTGAGAAGCAAGATAACGTCAGAGCATTTTTCTGTATGGACAGACATGAAAATGTAGACTGCTTCTACCTATGCCAGTCGTATGCTCATATAACAAAATATCTTACATCTTATTAGAGATAATATTAATATGTTAGTGATTTATCGTCAAGATGATGTGATATTCAAATGACCATGTCAATACTGGTCTGTCTTTCAACGAATTTCGAAATCTTTGTTCTGAATACTGGAAAAATGATAAATATGGATTTGCTGTTATTGCTAAAGATAGAGCGATGGATGATGGTAGATACAAAAAATGTTTTGACTGTTTTGCAATAAAAAGGAATTAAAAACATTTTAAATACTCAGTTCAATTTTACACAGCAACAGGACACCATGTCGGACTTTGAGAAAGAAAAGAATATCCTTAGCGGGGTGTTGCAAGCTCTTAAAACTATTAAAAGGAAATCTACACTATTAAAATAGGAGCGAGAGAATCTCGAAAAAGTTGTAGGAGATACATTGAAACCTGTCATTACACCACTTGAAAATCTTGTCGAATCCGAAAATTTGCAGTCTTCTAATCTGATATCGGAGGATTACAGCATGACAAAAGCAACTAGATCCCGAAAAAGTTATTTTTTTATCCTGGATATTATATTTGCTCAGCTTCCATAAAAGATTATGTCACTAAGTACTGATGTTTTTTCTCGAATTACGTACATTTCTTCCTCGGCAAGAAATCGCTCTCAAAAATTTTATTAAGATTGGCTAAATTCATTCTAAAGACAAGAAATATTTTCTTAATTCTACCATAGTAAAAATTAATTTTTTAAGAGAAAATTAAGTATAAAACTTACCTTATCAGGTTAGCCTTGTTTTTTTTTGGGGAAGGTTGACAATTCCCAAACTGCTCGAATGAGTTCTGCATCATGCTGAGTCTGTTCATATAGCTGATTCCCCACCATAATTTCTGCCCCTTCCATTGCCTCATGGAGTACATCCCTTCTCTCAACTTCAGCTGAGCTTACCATTTCCAATACTTCCAAGATTTCTTTAGGATTCCATTCATGCGATAGTTCATTCGATGTATTATACTCAACGCTTATTGGTTCACCTTCGCTGCTATAAAGCACCTGACTTGCAGTTTGCAACATTTCCTCTTCTAAGATTTTATAGTGACCCCAAGATAATGTGTCTGTAGTATTGGGCAAGAAGTATGTTTTATGATCAAATGGACTGAGGGCAATTTTTGTTTATTTTTCTGTATCCACTACATATAATTTTGAGCAAATATCACACTGCTCTTTTTGTATAATCACAAGGTCTTCCAAACATTTTCGGTAATCTGCAAACGTGATTGATGTTTTCACAACACTCGATTTTATTCCTTTAACTTTTTTTTATTATTCCTTCTCCATCAACTAAAATATTGTACATTTTTCTCCGTAAACCAATAAATTCCATCAGGATCTTTCCATTACATTCATCTTTCATTTGCCCAGGAACTTTTATATATTGACGCGGAATGTTATACTGATTATTTTCATCATAATCAGAAGTATCAAATCTATGAATATCTTTCTACATTATTTGATACATATTAATATCCTCTACTTCATATATCAAACTATCTGTATCAGTATACAAGAGCTTACACTTTTCGCCCACTTGTTGTTTCATATAAGAGTAGTGAAAATCATACATTAATGTCTTTTATAGATCGAGGGAACAGAGTCCAATGTATGAGACTTTTTCATTGTTACACTTTTTTTTGAAGCTGAATGGCAACTAAATTTTCATCGAAAATTTTACAGCTATGATAATTAGGTAGAGATATTCGTGCCTCTGCTCCATATCGTCCAGCGAATTTATTAACTAAACGTACATCAACGCAGGATCGCTCTCGCTCAATGCATTTCCCATATACAGCATTAATTAACAATTTATAAAAAAGTTTTTTAAACTCATTCTTGGCATACTGTCACTTTTCAGTATATAGTTCAACATAAGATTCAGCCAGCTGTTCAAAACTTAAAATTCTATGTATTTTTGTCAATCGAAAACCATTGTCAAACGGTTGCTTAAGGGCGCGATAATGAATTATATATCGTTTTTTTTCGTTCAATGTAATTAGAAGTTTCTTGTGTTTTGAACCAGGTGGTGTACAATGCTCGGCATAAAAAGGTAATCTACGATGTTTATCATATATTTCCCCAGGATACGCCAAATCTATTTCAGTAATATAACCTATATCAGAATCTGGTGCTGTATTGAAAAAGTTACGAGTTGATTCATAATCAATCCACATAAATTTTCCAATTGGTAAATGCTATACTATCGCGCGACTATATAGATTATTAATATCAATATATAAAAGTGTTTTCATTTTATTTTTTCCATCGTATCTCGAGCCCATGTATGGATTATATATCTTTTCATATCGATTACAACACTGACTTACTCAACCTCAAATTCATGATTCAATAAATTATCATATGTCAATATCTGTCAAAAGCTCTAATTCTACCTTTGTCATTTTAAGAATTGCTGAAAATATTAATTCTGGAGTAGTGTATGTAGTAATAATAAAATAATGGAGTAAATATGTAATAAGCCGTATGCTTTAATAGATTCATTTCGAAACCTTTCGAAGACATCTGCTAAGAGAACATTCATCAGTGTAGAAGTTAGAATTTCTTTTAAAATAAAATGTGTACCAAAATCGAGGTTATGAAAAATTACGCGAATGAATCTTCAGTCTTTATAGTTCAAATTGCATGAGTTATGAGCAGCACTTCTAAATCTAAAGAGAAAAAATTAATTTAAAAAAAAAGAAAATTAATTTTTTATTTATATAAAAGAAAAAATGTTACCTTCCTGTAAGATGACAATGATCTTGTACTTCCAGTTGTTCATCTAGAAATGGTTTGCGACATATATAGCAATAGATCAACCATTGAAAAGTTAATTCATCAAGATTTATGAGTTTCATTGGTTTTGGATTTTTATAGAGATAATCAATCTGCTCAACAATTGATTTCACTTCACGAAAAAACCATTGTGCAGGTGTCTCGTTGTTCTGAACTTTTCTGTCTATATGATTTACAAGCGGATAGTTTGTCGTCAAAGCTACATTCTAAATAGAAACCTATACTCTAGGCTTCATGAAGTTGAAAAGCATTCTCATTTTCTGTAGGTTTTAATAAAAATTCAAAATGTGCATAAATTACAAAAGGTATTTTTTCAATTTTATTATGATCTTCAAATTTTCAAATTTTATTCGATGAGTTTAGTAAATTTATTCTACAATCATTAATATTTTTATCAAGATTTTCATGATTTTGTAGCCTTTCCTTACTTAATGTTGCAAGCATCTTTCACAATGATATAATTTTTTATGAGTCTTACTCACTTGTGATCCTAGAAGTCTGGATAAACTTTTAAGCGAAACATTCTGGAATTTAGGCACACTTCCATTATCGTTTGGAATATTGTTTTCTTCATACTCGCCTATGTAGAAATCTAGAATGAGGAGAATATTTGCAAGTTTCTCCTTTTTATTTAATGAAATATGATAAGATGATGCTTCATATTTCAATCCGTACTTCCTAAGCTTATCAACATTGACTGATGTTTTATTGAATTTTGCAAATTTAGAAGCATTTTTCATTTTTACAGAAAATTCCATATGATTAAAGTTCAACTTGTTTGGAAATTTATCATAATTATTAACTCTTTGAGGATTATTTTCATTTGGATGTACTGCTGAAAGAATAGCATATTTGAAGCATTGATTATCAATGTATAAACATTGATAGATGCTCTTTTTGATGCTATGAACTTAGGAGGAGGAGCAGATGATCTTTCCTTGTGAGGTGAAAATTTATTCATGCTTGTGCACAAACTGATAATACTTTTCAATGTATCTTAATCCTGAAATTCTTCTAGTTGTATGAGAAGAGGTTCCTTAATATGTTTCTCATACTATTTTTCTAAATCGCTAGACATGTAAACTGTAGCACTTATACTTGTGAAATGTTTAATGTCTGTTGTTTCTTCTCTATTTTTCTGCATGATAAGCTCTGACATAAAATCAGAATTTACTTTTATTGTAGTATATTTCTGTAACGAAGCTCTAACTTTATCCTCAAAGAGCTTCTGTGCGTCGACCAAGAAACTTAGAATGTCTAGATGTTTTAAATTAACAACAATGCATGTTCTTATTCGATTTGAATATGTCAAATTGAATATCTCGCCATTCTACTTTAGCTGACTCGTTAGAGCTTAGACTACTTTCAACTGGCGCTGCAGTATCAAGATGATACCGGAATCTTGCAGTAAACATGAAAAATGAATTAGACATGTTAAACATTTTTGATTTTCTGCTCGAAAGGGACCTTGTTTTGTTCCAAATTCCTTCAGCTTCATCATATCCTGTTCAGTTATTGTTATATAACTCTCGAGTTCATGCATGCTTAATTAACTAAGACGCTCGTAAATATCACGAATTTTTTTCACTTGAAATTCAACAGATGAAAGAAAATGCATCTTACTTTACGTTAACTAATAAAATATATTCAGACTTTAGTAACGCTTCTTTAGTGGTTGATAAAAGTAAGACACAAAAATAAAACACTGATGCAATACAACACACTCGTATTGATCACAGAAGAAAAAATAAGAAAGATGAATCTAAAATTATTTGACTGAGGTATAGAAACTGTGTTTCTCCAAGATATTATCTCGCTTTTAAAGGAAATGAAAATATGGAGAAAGGGAAGCAGACGTGGAAGGAGAACATTATTCATATAGAAAACGTTCAATAACATGTCAGAATGAGAAGTACCTATGTATTATCTGACTAGAACCAATTAAATATCAATCTTTTAGTACATCCATATAGATCATCGCCTTTCTCCTTGAACATCCAATCATAATAATAATGTGTATCGTTTTACAGCCATCGGATGAGAATGGAGGGGATGAATTTACTTATAACAAAAAGTAAATCTTCATCCATCCAATCGAATCTATCTTTAATTTTCTTGAATCAGGCAATTGTGGCAGAGCAGTTACTTCAGGAGGAGGGGAGACATCTTATAAAAATGAAGGCATAAGCATAGAACTATGATTCCGAATTATCACTTCTGCCTATAAAAATTAGTATATATAAATCTGAAAATGGCTAGAGTGCGAGAATACGAAGTAATGTTTAGAAAAAATATTCTACAATGTCCGGAAGATAAAGTGTACTTCTGCGACATGCAAGGATTCCAGGCAAAAGGACCGGAAACATTTATTTTAAAAGAACTCAGTTTTTTGAGTTTGGAAAGAGGTGCACTTCCTACTTCGTACCTCTTTCAACCACTATTTCCGTGGCAACAATTAACATGGGCTGGAAAAAAACAGTAGACTGGCTGGAAGGGAATTATCATAGAAGAGTTTTAAATAAATAGAGGAAAATCATATTGGAGATTTGTTGCGCTGGAGTGCAGAAAATATACGTGAAGGGTTGAGAGAAGAAGGAATGGTTATCAAACCTTCTACCGAATATATAAGTTTTCATCCTTTTCCATATTTTTCCATACTTTTTCATACTTTTTCATAATTTTTCATATTTTAATAGTTTTTCATATTTTTCAGAATTTTCATAATTTTTCATATTTTTTATAATGTTTTATAATTTTCCATACTTTTTCACTTTTTTTTTTAAAAAATTTTTTTCGAAAAAGAAACTTTAAAATGAAAGAAATTTTTAAATAAAAAGAAAAAATTCTAGGAAATATGAAATTCTTAGAATTTTTGAAAATTCCTAGAATTTCCAGAAATTCTTGGAAATTTTTTTGGGGGCCTAGCCCCCCAAGCCTCTCCGAGAGGGTTACGCCCTGCCATTTCCCGCTTCAGGTAATTCGTTAGGATGCGTTGCGTTACACGTACAGCATATTATCATTCAGTTTTAGCACGAGGGCTTTTGATTTATTTATTTTTATGCAATATACATTTCTTTTATCTCAAATTATTAAAAATTTTCTTCATTATTTCTTATATAGTGTACAATGGACAGATATCAGCAAATCAAAATTAGACGTACAAACGTAGCTGCAATTTAGATAACTGAACTTTTTATTTTCATAAATTAGTTTGCGAGAGATTAATTTACGATATTTATGATATTTAATTTACTATGAGATATTCTATTTAAAACTCTAAAAATATTTAAATTTCAAAATTCCTTGTGTTAATTAATAATGGCTTCGTAACATGTTCAAAAAATCAATTTTATTTTTTTGTCCCAAGAAATGTTTCAACGATGTGCAATATATACAATAGATTTTATAAGAACACAAAAAGGTTTGAGGCCTGTTATAAGAGGCTTGATAACAATCTTTCTACAGTTTATTTAGGAACAATACAGTAATTGAATTATCTACTTCTGCAACTTTGAACTCGTTTTTCTGAAATTCCCTTTTCTTCAAATTAAGAGAACTGAGAGAACTCCTATACTATATTACATTAATTAGTTTCAAACTTGCACAGTTACTTAATAAATACATTATTTTTATTCATCTAACTTTCTATTTTTTTTTGTTTATTTGTTTCCATAAAATTAGTTTTCTTTAAAAAAATTAAACATTTGTAAAAATATTACATTAAAAGGAATTCCTACATGCTTTTACATTAATTACATAATAGGACACTGGATGGGATTAATATAGGCATATATAAAGAAAATAATTATCAGGTATGTGAATAAGTCTTTCCCGTTTTTTTTCAAATTTTGAACCTTTATTGTGAAAAAATGGTTACAAATGAATTATTGAAAGTATTGGTCATCGCTAGCTACAACTTTTTCCCATCTTTCTGGCAACATACGAATCCGGTTGCGAAAAAATTCGACCGGTTTGGCCTCTATCCAGTCATCCACCCATTTTTTGGCTTCCTCGTAGGAATGGAAGTGCTGGTCAGCCAGGCCATGCGTCATCGATCTGAAGAGATGGTAATCAGACGGAGCAACGTCTGGACTATACGGCGGGTGGGGTAGGACTTCCCATTTGAGCGTTTCTAAGTATGGTTTCACCGGCGGTGCAACATGTGGGCGAGCATTGTCATGTTGCAAAATAACTTTGTCGTGCCTGTCGGAGTATTGTGGCCGTTTTTATCGCAGTGCGCGGCTCAAACGCATCAATTGTCGTCGATAGACCTCGCCTGTGATCCTTTCATTCGGTTTCAGAAGCTCATAGTAAACCACACCTAGCTGGTCCCACCATATACAGAGCATGAGCTTGGCGCCATGAATATTTGGCTTGGCCGTCGATGATGATGCATGGCCGGGTAGTCCCCATGATTTTCTTCGCTTCGGATTATCGTAACGTATCCACTTTTCATCGCCAGTCACGATACGATGCAGAAAACCCTTTCTTTTATGTCGCTGAAGCAGCTGTTCGCAAGTGAAAAAACGCCGTTCGACGTTAATATAACATTATTAATTCAATTTTTTATTTATTTTTTTTATTCATTGTTTTATTATTAATTTATTATTCATTTCTTATTTATTTTTTGTTATTTATAAACGCGCTGTTCTATAAACGCACATCTGAGATGATGCGAGGCAGTCGATCTCCTTCGGTCATATCAATCTTCACGATATTACTGCTCTGGCCGATACTTTCGACCGAAGGACTCCGTTTTTACTCCATCACGTTGTCCGTCTTGGGTTGACTCCTCCGTGATTTCCTCGATCTAGATCTACTCCATCTTTTCAGAGAAGTTTGTCTAGCTCTCTTATCACCTGTAATATAAGACAGAAATATATTAATAATTAAATACATATTAATACATATATATTCATAAATAAATATGCATTTACTTTAGCTTGATCAATTGATTCTATAATTCTGGCAAACTTCGCTACTTGCAGAACTACGTCTGCAATCTCGAGCATCCTTACATGCAGAGCTCTCTAATCCGCTAACGTTGCAGGAACTTTTCTTAACTCTTTCACCGGTGATTGGGATCTCGATCGACCCAACGTCGGTATTAGAGCTTTTGTTAGAGAGGCTGTGGCGATATGGATAGGGGTCGAATTCTTGTCGAATTCGACATGTTTTCCTCCTCCTCCCTGAACAACTCCATCATCTTGTAATATTTACTTTTACAGGGACAACAACGGAGAGCCTTTTCCACGACAGGCAAACACTGGCCACCATCATCTTTTAAAACATAGAGATTTTTAAGTTTAAAATCTGAAGGGTTACTGTATGTGATGCATAAACTCACTGAGGTTCCGATTTATTTCGTTTTCCAATGCTGGTTTTTCCACTCTCTCGCACTAGAAAACTTTCCTATTGGTTAAAAAAAAGAACCGTTTACAGTTTCAAAACTTCGTTTAGAAAGTGCGGCTAAATCCATCCTTTCTATTTTTTTGAGACAAGCAACTTTTCCTCATTGGTGAGGGAACTCACCATTTTTTCAACATTTTCTCCTCCCTCCTTTCCCTTCCCAATTCACACTTATGACGTCAAAGGTAAGCGAATTATATTACTTGATGGGTCCACGTCGGTTAGTATATCAAGAGGTGCTTTTACTTTTTGAAAATAGAACGTCTATATGCTAGTTTTCCGTAGACACTCTGTTTCCCATACGCAATGATATTATCTACTTAACCAAGATTGACAGGCTCCAAGGTGTGGGACTGGCAAAGAAAAATAATTTGTATTCAGTATACAGTAAGGGGCACGTATTTTCTATAACGATAGACATTTATAACCATCAACGGTAAGCGGATTATACTAATTAATTTGGGTGCACCTCAGCTGCAAAAGCGTTCACCTCTACTCCGACCCTCTCTTATGTTCTTCCGAGATGTGAATTTCTTTCAAAATAGACTATTAATACCTGTATTTTCCATAGTCATTCCCTTTCCTATACGCATCGATATTATATACTTACCTAAATTGAGAGGATGCAATGTGTGGGACCGGCAAAGAAAAATAACTCGTTCTTTTATACGTTATAGGGGCATGTAATTGCTATAACAATTCATAATCATCAACGGTGTTTTCCTTTTCTCACACACATGTAGGCGTAAGTTTCCTTGCGCTAGGGGGTGATGTGGCTCGGTCGATCAGCGGTGTCAGACGTATTGCCGCGGTTGTGAGCGGGTGTCCCGAAAACCGCCAATGGAGACTCCAGTCTTTATCACTTTTTATTATTTTAAAGTAGAATATAAGGGCGTAGATTTAGGAAGCGAGAACGAATGGCGTGCGAGACTCGAGCCTGACACGAGACCTTAAAGCAGGTATTAATTAGAGGGCTACCTGAGGTATAGGCTACCGGAATCATAGGCTGCTGGATACTAAGGCTACTGAATGTGTAGGCTACCGACTATATAGTAATAAACTTTGTTATCTTGAAATAAAGCGTTGCATTCTTTAATTGCACGCCTCGAAGCCCGCCATCTGGAGCCTTGCAGTATACTATTCGGTTGTTGCTAGACCGGACAAGGAAAACCGTTATAATATATATATATATATATTGTAACTGCATTTGTTGCAGCTACACTTACCATGTAGATGGAATACCTGTGGATGTGTGTGCGCGTGACTACCACGGCAGACTGGCTTGAGACTCCGGCTGCTATAAAAGGAGAACGGGAACGGACGAGGGAATGCAAGCGATTACAAATACAATGTCGAACCGAGAACATGAAATCATCGATTAATACTCCCGACAGGTTCCACGAAGCGAAGTATCTAGAAGTATCTAGTCCACGGGAACGACAGGACGGCAATTCGGAACGAGGACTGACGTGGACGCAGGCACGCGAGATGCGGGTGTTCGCTTCGCAGGGCGATGGCGGAACTTGACTTACATTACCTTCCTTTTCTTGCGAGCGGAGATCAGAAGATATAGCTATATGCACAGGGTACATAAAATATTTTATGATATATTAATATATAAATTTATAAATATTTTTTTACTGCTCCACTTCAAATAATAATATTAGTAGATAGCGGTTGCACAAATTAGATAAATAAAAATGAATTAAATACATTTTATATTTAAATTTATTTACTTAAATGAATAAATAGTTTCTTATTAATATTATAATTATAGATATTTATTTATTAAATAGTAACAATTTCCTACGGAACGACCAACCGGAATCAAGAGTATTGGTAAAGGGAATCTATCGAGCATACGTAAGGTGAGAATGAGACGATCCAAGAGTACCTTATGGTGCTTAATTGGATGCTGAACAAATTGATTCGGAGGGTTTCGATGGAGGATAGATTAGATCGAATCCATTCGAATCTTCGTCCCGAGATTAACCGTCTCGTCCGCAGGAAATACTGTATGACTGTAGAGATGGCGGAAGCTATTAAGGAAACGCAGGATTCTTTAGTTGTAGAAAAATCATATAAATCTCCACGTTTACCAGGGGCAGTCACTTGGTTGTAAGTAATATAGCAGGTATGCCAAACCAAGAAGAAATATATGCTGGCGACCACTAAACATTCCCATCAAGTAAAGATTTTTTTAAACAATTAAGTGCGGACATTAGGACAGCGATAACCTCGCTAGACAATATGTAAGTCACTGAAGTACGAAGGGAATTACCTCCACTGAGGAGCAGTCCTAAGAACCAAAACGGGTGGAGAAAGAAATCCTCACCTAGAAAGGTACATCATACGGTAGCTAGACTCGACGGGTAAATCACCAGATAAGGATACCCCCGGCACACATATGAAAGTTAATCAACCACTCAGTGGTTAAAACTACGGAAAATAGGGATATTGATCTACCTATTGTCCGAAATGTACGCGAAATGCAAGGCATGGTGGCAAATAGGGATTTAGCCGTCCCGTGTGAAGGACACGACCCCGGAGAAAGACTGAAAGACCACACCGAGAAATAACGACGAAGTAGGTGTTCTCAGCTTCCGCCACCGCGGAAGAGACAACTGAGGCAGATCCGCCTTCTACAGAAAATAGTAGAGGGTTATACTCAGCTCAAATTGTAGCCAAACCAGAAGACGCCCGTTGGTGGATCTCTGTGCGTTTCGAAGACTTCTGTATAAGAAGATTGTATAATACCGGAGCATCACAGCAATGGGCAGAATTGGTCTACAACTGGCCTCAGCCTGCGGATGAGTATTTCACTCTGCCTCTGGTGTTGGGGCTAGAGGTCCAGGAATTTTTCTACTTTACGTTACGGGGCATCTTACACTATTGTTCGTGTTCGCAGGAATTATATATTATTAGTGACGTATTGGTTGCTGTAATTCCCTTCTTAGCAATCGACTGTTATATCGGAGCCAACTTTACGCGAGTTTTTAGAACAGTCCATGACCTCTCAGATAATACGCTGTACGTAACAGCTGTTTAGCTTCTATTAGACTCGCAGACATAACTCTTCATGAACAAGCGAAATTAAAAAGTTTGTTTGATTGAATCTTACTCAAAGCGGAAGCGCTGTTAGAATGTACGACGTGAGTCGAACATATTCTCTATGTCCAGTTTTCAAGAATATAGAAGAGGAGTGTATTCAAACGAACGAGATGCTGGAAACTGGAGTAGTTAAACCATCCATAACTGGTTCGTCTAGCTCAGTAGACATGATACGCAAAAACAGTGAAAAGTATCGGCTTTGCATATAGTTTAGAAAAGTCAATCGAAAGAGTCACGAAAATAGATACTTATCTATTACTTAATATTGATCCAATCCTTAAGAAACTGCAATTGGCGAGACATGTTTCAACGATAGATTTAAGCAGTTAATATTATCAGATGCAGCTGCAAGCGGAATCTAGGCCGATTACAGTGTTTACAGTGCCTGGCATGGGATTATTTCACTTCCGAAGTATCTGACACATCTGACTTTTCGTACTACTTATATCACCATCTAAACGTGAAGGTCAGAAACTAAGTTCACCTCCTAATATTAAGATTCGGAGTTCCAGACGTTTTCCTGTCAGATAATGGCACGGAGTTCAAGAATAAAACTATCCATGAGTATCTCGATGATGCACACATTCAGCATCCGTTCAGTCCGCTATATCATGAACAGGTTAACCCAGTAGAATAGGTTAACAGAACTCTGAAAATCCAGATTATACTTTAATACTGCTTATGTCGACTGTATTTAGATAAATTAATAAATATTTCTACTGATCTTACAGTGCAACTAAATAAATTAAAACTAATACATAATAATATCAACGTATATTTATATCCATACTAATACATATCAATATACAATTAATTGAAAATTATAATGAAAATCAGACTGTCCTTGTTTAAAATCACCCCGTAGACTAATCTGAAATAAAAATATATTAACAAATTTATTATTAGTAGAAAGAAAAAAATTCTTTATTAGTAAAGTGCAATCTGACTGTCGCCACAACCTTTACCCAATTTATCCAAACGTTCGACAACCTGAGCATATCTTCCATTGGACAAAGATTATGGCGATAGTCAGATTGCACTTTACTAATAAAGTCATTATAATATTCAATTCATTATATATTGATATCTATTAGTATTAATATAAATATACATTAATATTATTATATAATTTTAATTTATTTAATTCGACTCTAAGGACAATAGAAATACTTATTAATTTAATCCAGATTATGGTGTTTGTGGGTAAAAACCACAATTCTTGAGATGAGAAGTTAATAGAATTAAACTTCTCCCTCAGTACTACGACGCACTCATTCTATACTCCAGCTATGCTGGACTTTGAGCTAAATTAAGAAGATTAAAAGAGCTACAGGAGTCAGTAGAGACATGGTCGTGTGAACAACATGAACGTCAAACGACGGATTATAATTGCAGGAATAAAGGGCGTTAGCGCGACGCACTTCTATGAACTATCGCCCTAGTATGTGTAAATATATGTCAGAGAGCGCCACTCGACAGTGCGGCAGTTCGTTCTGTAAACCAGTGGAGTTCAGACATGTCAATAAAGATCAGTACTACGTATATATATATATATATATATATATATATATATATATATATATATTATTTATTAATCCTTAAACCCAAAAGGTTATTGGGTGCAGCACGTTTCAACTGCGATATATATAGATATATATTTTTATATAACCTTTTGGTTTTAAGGATTAATAAATAATATATATATATATATATACATATATATATATATATATATATATATATATATATATATATTATTTATTAATCCTTAAACCCAAAAGGTTATTGGGTGCAGCACGTTTCAACTGCGATATATATAGATATATATTTTTATATTAAAATTAATATTAGTTCGGAAACTTGTTTAAGTTATTAATTGGCTTAAATTTCTTTAAGCTATCTAGGCAAGGTTTTCGCACGCATTCTCAAAAACTTTTGTACAAAAAGAAGCGCATAGAAATCGACTGTTATTCTAAAAAGTGTGGGAGTGTAAAGGCCTTTTAACAAATCCTAATAAAAGTGATGTGAAAAATCTAAAACCCTTACCTTGTACCAGAGCTAATAGAAGGAAGTAAAAATGCATAAAGAAATACATGGATAGATAAGTAAGGGTAAGTCTCCCGACATCATGAAAAATCGTAAGTAATGTGAAATTAAGATATATGAGTGTGAAAACAAATTAAGACAGGTGCAGAGTAGCTAAATTTAAGAAGTGCAAGAATGTGTGTTTGGGGATTGCGCAAATTTGGAATTTACGTAGTTATAACGTGTAAATTAAATGCGCCGAGAAAACGTTAAAACATAGAAAAAACAAGTACGGAAATCTCTTGTAGCATGCAAGAATACGCTTTTGTGAAAGCGGGGCAGAAAATGACGTTGCGAATAGAGGCACGATAATAGCTCAAATTTCGACAAGAAAAGCAATTCCTCAAAATTAAGGAACGCGCGGCAACTTGCTAATAAGAAAACGGGGAGATGAATCATGTGACCGGTGCGATTACACTTTCACACACGAGAGCGGAAAAATGCTATAGTATAGCGCGTGAAGAGTGGATAAGACTGTATGTAGGTTGGAAGTATAGTTTGTCGAGCGCACATTTACAGTGTGTACGATAACTTGAATCTTTGTAGATAGTACGGGTATATACGTACATATACATATATTTGCACGTACATATGAATAAATTGAATTTTAAAACTATTTAAGGTTTTTAAACGTAAGACAATAAGTGAAGGTAAAATTATATATAAAGAAAAATTAGTCATTAGGGGATTTAGAGATAAGAATAAGTACAATATACGCAAAACGTATGCACCAGTGTCAAAGCTGCCACTCGCCAGATCATTTCTAGTAATAGCTAACAAGTTCAACTTACATATTAAGCAATTAGATATAGAGAATGCTTTTCTTTACATGGACTTTTAAGATTATGGACACTTAAAATTTCCAGAAAGGGACGGTAAATAACATACTTAAATTAAAGCGATCGTTGTACGATCTAAAAATAATTCAAAAAAAGTGGAATATTAAATTTACGGAAGTTACAAATAAGCAAGGTTTTACAAACAACGATTTTAGATCCGTGTTTATTCGTAAAATCAAGTGATAATATTAGTAATGCTAGTCTATGTAGACGCTATTTTGATAATGGGAAATGATAAAGACGAAATTTCTAAAACCATTAGGAATCTAAGCAATAAATTTAAAGTTAAAATATTTGATATACCAAAGGAATTCTTAGTCATTAGCAATGATCGCGATAGAAGCAATCAAACTTTGAAATTATATCAAACGAAATTTATAAAAAATATACTTAGGAAATTCGGATTTGAAACGACTAAGCCAATAGGAACACTGATCACTCCAAATGATGCTACGGTCACAAAGCGTAACATTAGGGAAGAAAAATACGATAAAAATATTGAAGTCCCAAATACACTGTACAGAGAAACTGTAGATTTACTGTTATATTTAGCAAATTCAACGGGACCTGATATTTCATACGCAGTCAATGTTTTAAGGAGACACCAGAAAGAACCTACCCATTTCGAATGGAAAATGGTAAAAAGAGTATTTCAATATCTGACAGGGACGAAAGAATTAGGCCTAACATTCAAAGGTACCAAAAACGGGTTAACTACTTTTTCAGACGCAAGCTTATCCGACTGTAAGGGCTCGTTAACTACGTGTGGTTATGTTATAAAATTGTATGGGGATACATTCATTTGGAGTACTCAAAAACAGCTATGTGTGGCCTTATTCACTTGCCAAGCGGGATACGTGGCAATGAGTGACGCGTGCCAAGAACTAATCACAATACACAATTCCATCAGAATCATACTGCAGGTAGATTTATATAGTTTAACACTATACTGCTACAAGCAAGCGACTCAAGCTTGTCCAAAAACAGACGGTAGTAGTAGACTTAGGAACATGGTAGATCGGAAAGGACATTATATTAAAAAATGCGTTAATCGAAATTTAGTCGAAATCAAATGCATTAAATCATCTGAACAATTAGCGGATATATTTCCGAAAGGGTTAAAAGTAAAAACAAACACTAGACTAACGAAGGGCACACTAAATCATTAACATATTTTTCTAAATTACAGATTGCAGTGTGGAAGACTGGAGTGCTTTGGAATAGAAAATTAATAATATCCATAAATAAATATAAAGACAGAAGGATTGACCAATCTCAATTTTTTAAATATACAATTTATTCATAGTATCAAGAAGTTATTCTCCATTTACAACTGATTAGCATAAGAAGAAATAAAGAAGTTTAAATTACGTGTTATAATAAGAAATTATGTATTAAAGAATAGACATACAGTCATATATGTATCTACCTACCATGTGTATATATATAAACGTGTGATTAAATATTGAGAAGCATGGATCGCATGTGCATCTATGCTAACTAGAGAGAGTATAGGAATAAAGGGTGTTAGCGCGACACACTTCGTCGAACTATCAGTGTTTTAATTTAATCGGTGAATAACTCTCGTTATTTCAAATTTCACTAAAATATCCATTCCTAGGATGTCATCGTACTTTAGTGAATTCGAAACATTGAAGCGTACCGTTATATCTTGATCGCTGATATAAATTGTTAGATAGACTTCTCCGTCATTGGCGCATAGCTGTCCGTCGAGTAGTTGCATTTAAGATTTTAAGATACAACTGGTATGATCGCCAACTGGATCATCTTTCCCGGTTGTGGGCCAATATATGATTTTCTTGCCTCCGGATCTACCAATGCTGGAAATATTTTCCTTACTATTTCCAAATTCAGGACGAGTCGATTCTCGTCATCCTGTATTATTGCGAGGGGATGAGGACGAGTGATTGCTTTTGCTCGTATGGTGACATTTGATACATGTGAGGTATGGACTTGGGGTTTCGGAGTTGTCTCCATTCTCCGATCCCCTTCTTAGTTTTCAGACACATGCCTGTTGGGGCCACAGCGTATGTAATTAGCGATTGTTACATCATTCTCTCCTCAATTAAAGCAGTATAACCTGCGTTCATTGGGGTATCGATCCGCCCAGTAACTCGGTCGGCTGGAAATCCAGCATGGTCCATTCTCTGGCCTGGGGATGTTCCTCCTAGGTTCTCTATTCGGTGGTGTCCGAGGTTTTTCTCGGCGTTGTCTGGCACGGCTAGTTAATCTGTCTCGTTTATTTTCCGAACGTGGCCGTGGTAAGGGGTTTCGGTAGCGTTTGGTTTGTTCAGACTGCCTTTCCGGTGAGTGCCTTCTGTTTTCCCTCGGTGAAGGATTTCTTCTAGTTTTTAAAAAAAATCGTCCACATCTTCTCATGGTTCCCTTGAGCAGCACACTAGCCACTGGCAAAGCCTTTGGTCTGCCCGAATTTCTCTAAGCTGAGTGCAATCACACATGCTACTCCTATTTTGCGTCGTCGATGCGGCATGTGGATCGATGTTGCTAGTACTAGCGCGTGGTGTACCTCGTGATATATAGTCGCGAGCATGTAGATTCATCAAGGTTAGATATTGTTGCATTGCCGCTGCCAAGATGTTCGCGTTATTCTATATCCCAGGTGCATTGTTACTCCTGACTCGTCTCACTTTCAGTTCTTGGGTTTCTCTTAATAGCTCTCCCTTGTTCATCTCGGTGAACATGCTATTTAGCCTTCTTCCTTCACTCGCGACTACGTTGTATTTATTCGGTGCGAATGCCATTTCGATCTTTTTCCGATTAATAGTTAATTCAGGTAAATGCGTTTAGTCTAGTTATAAATCTATTTGTAGTACATATACTCTTTGTATCAATTTAATTAATTATAGAAATTAATTAATTAATTTTTTGTCAATTTATTTGTTTATGATAATTAATTATTCATTTATGTTAGATGATGTATTTCTTTCAAAATTTGTTAAAAATATTTCACTCATCTATGATTGTTTCTTTCCTTTGCTTACAGTATTAGTGTAATTATCTCTGAAACGTAGATATTATCGAATTCCTCAAGATGATTTATAATTGTTTATAATGTATTTTTTAGGTTATTGTTTAGAAAATAAATTTATTTATGTTTGTGTTATCGAAAATTATCTATTTACTTCCACTTGTTTGAATACCATGAAGCTTATTTGAGTTTATTGATTCTTTAAATAATTGGAATTAATTATTATAACATTCACTTAAATTTATCTAGCGATGTTAATAAACATATAATTACATTTTAATTATTAGTCATTATTGGATAAATGATACGAAAATTGTTTATTGTTAATTTTTAGTTTGAGTTACTTAATGTTATGAAGTAACATTCGGAAATTCAGTACATATGTATATATATATATATATATATATATATATATATATACATAATAGATTTATTTGAATGAGATTATGCAGAACAACTAATAATCAATTCTTGCGCACGCACTTGTCACTCTCGTGAAATATTAACTTATAGTATTTTCTCTCTCTTTCGCTCTCTTTCTCACACTACTATATCGCATTGTATTTATAATACAAATATACGATATATAACTCCCGATTAAATTTTATATATGAAAATGAAATTCCAAACGAAAAATAAAAATGAAGAAATTCGACCAACCTTAAATTAACAACGCTTAAAAATATCGACCCAACGATGAAAAGTGAAATCAGTCGAACACGTCAAGTACCTGGTCGTTAATTCCTTGAGCACGAGCTCGATTTTCCAAAAATCAATTTATTTATTAATCACTGGGCGACAAATTGACGCTGCATGACCTCGAGAGACGAGAAACGGACTTTTTTAAAACTATTACAATATCTATATTAACTATAATATATTTGATACTTTTCATACCATATGATGGTATTATTGTATGATAATTTTCATACCATACCTATATCTATCTCTATCCTCTTTATTTTTCTAGTTTTCTCTCCAATTTTACTTTCCAACACATATAAAAAGAAACTTCTATATGTGTTACATTACACACACACACACACACGCGCGCGCGCGCGCGCGCGAGCGTGCGCCTTTGCCAATTTGATAATGGAAAAAATAGAGAACAATGCTTTATATAAGTTACATTTTGAACCAATTATTAAAAGATATGTTGATGACATCTTTACAATTGTATAGAAAGGTGTGTAAAAGAAACGGTGGATGTTTTTAATTCCATCCATGATAAAATTAAATACACAAAAATATTAAATCCAACAAAAAATTAAGTTTTTTGGACGTCAATGTTATTAGGGTTAGTAATAACAGAGTAAAATTAAATTGGTATAGAAAACCTACATGGTCAGGTAGGTTATTAAATATTAGTCCTCACTATCTATTCGAAAACAAGATAGGTACTATAAAAGGAGACATTAAATATTAAATGAGCAACCAAATTATCACCAAAGATTTTAGAAAATTAAAGGGTAATTTTAAATTTGTTTAAAAGTTCTTCATTAATAATGATTATCTAGTAGACTTTGTAGACAAAATGATTGCAAAGAGAGTGAATCAGATTTATAACAATACTACAGATCGTAATATGGAAAATAAAGGGAATAGTAATAAAATCGTAGTATTATCATATGTAAAAGTGTTGTTGAAAGAAATTAGAAGTACTTTCAAAAAATATAATATTCAAGTGTCTTTTATAAATAATAATAATATAAGAAGACTATTTAATAATTGTAAAGAAAAGGATGACTTTTAACAAAAGTAAAATAGTTATGCGAGTTTGATGTCCCTTAGCATAGTATGAATTTTAAATACATCTCATGTATTTTATAAAAAATTTATATAAAATATATTTTTTGCTAAATTCAGTAATAAATTAAGAGAAAAATACATACAATAACGTCTTAAAAGAATGGAGAATTAAAAGGCTAAGTACATTTTATATGCATCCGTATATATAACAGCATGTATAGTTTACAGAAATATATTCAAAAATCATAATAAATAAACATTTTTAATGGAAATGCAGCTTAAGAAAGTAATGAGATCATTTACCAATAGCCGAGTTTATTTTCACATCATTTGGTCCACGTGTGGACTAAAAAATAGTTAATTATCTTAAATCATCGATGTTGTTAGGTGAAAATTCTTCTGTTTTTACATAATAGATAAGAAGGTGCATTAATATATGAAACTACTGGTAGCATGGGAACATCTTTTTTATGTATTTTTGGCAAAGAATATAAAATAGGTGCCAGGGGATTCATTGAAGTTAAAAAATATTTTTCGGTGTTAATGAATAATGTACAAGATTTTAATAATTTTTTTATATCAGATTGGAAAATATTTGTTGGATCTTTTTTTAAACAAAAAAAATTATTATTATTTATTAAAGCTAGTGTTTTATCTAAATAATTTTGGTTATGTAAAATAGTAATAGAATTATCTTTATCTGCTTTACAAATTATTAAATTTTCTGATTTTAATTTACATTTAATAGAGTTGATTAATTTTAATGCTTTATAATTATTTCCATTAAGAAAGCTTGTTTTTTTAGCGACAATAGTTTCTGCAATATTACATGTATGTTTTTTGTACGCAATTGTTTACTTCATTGTTGTTGCTATTATCCTTATTTTTATTATTAATATTATTGAAATTAGTACTATTGCAATTATTTGATTTAATAATATTATTAGATTTTAATGAGTTTAAAGCTAAATCGGTTTTAACTATCAAGTTACATACATCTTTCTTATTATTACAATGTGGAGAATATTTTAAACCTTTATTTAATAAATTCAATTCTTCTGAAGAGAAAATAACGTTAGAATAATTAATGACTCTATCGAAAAAAATGTTGTTATCATTACAGGCTCTTTCAATGGTATTTAATCTATAAGAAAGCGTATTAGGATTAGTTTTATTCGCTAGATTACTTGGCTTAAGAGAATTTCTTTTATGTGGATGATGGTCTTGAAGGTGTATCCTGTTGATGTCTTGGAGATGATTTAATTTCTTGAGTTGGTTTTGATGTTGATTAAACGATATTTTTTGCGCCTTGATCCTAGCATCGAAATCCAGCAGATCGAATTCAATATTATTGTAGTGTATAAAAAGTCCCAAATAATTACTTCTAATATACCACATCTTATTTTCTTGAGTGATCCAAAATTTGTATGCAAACTTAATAGTTTTTTCAGCCTGGGCAGATTTGTTGTTGCAAGTTAACTTCATACACTTAGGTACTAAATTTAATTTTAAGCATTGCTTATTAAACCATAAGTGGTTATTAATTTTCTTAAACTTAATAAGGCACTTTCTGTACATTGTAGCGAGATTTGCTTTGCTAGCATTTAATATTAGATTAATAGAATCTTTGTTACACACTTGGTGAAACATAATGTAATACAAATAAATATAGTGTAAGAAACAATAATAAATACACTTGGATATGTTCACAATTTTATTTATTTTGATAAACTGACAGCTGTTTTGACTATAACGTCATTTTCAACGTTACAAATGTAAGAAAATATGAAATTTACAAAGGTATATATAGTAAATATAATAATAGAAAGAGGAGGAATCGATAGGAGTAGGGATAATGAGGGGAAAGACCTGAGCCGAACTTTGAAAATGACGTTATAGTCGAAACAGCTGTCAGTTTATCAAAATAAATAAAATTGTGAACATATCCAAGTGTATTTATTAGTATTTCTTACACTATATTAATTTATATTTCATTATGTTTCACCAAGTGTGCAGTAAAGATTCTATTAATCTAAAAGAAAAGTTGTACGAGGGTCGTTTGTTAAGTCCGTGACTTCTCGAAAAGTGGCTCTGTTATCGTAAATATTTTATTATTCTAAGAGACTATCATCTCATACAAGTAGGTATACAAAGTTTCAAGTCAATACGTTGGTTAGAAAATTTTTGATAGTCTTCTGAATTTAGTGTTTCATTGTTTTTACAAAAGCATGGAAAAAAACGAATTTCGAGTGGTAATTAAGCATTATGTTCTGCGTGGAAAAATAATTATGGAAACTGAAGAACTCAGAAGTAAACTCCTTCACATGGAGTGGTTCACAAGTGATTTACTGAATGTCGTTGTGGTAGAATGAATACAAGTGATGCTGAGCGTTCTGACCGCCCAAATGAGGTGACTAATCAAGATATGGCCAATAAAATCCATAATATAATACTCGAAGATCGTTGATTAAAGATACACGAGATTAGTAACACTGTAGGAATTTTGACTAAACGCGTCTTTCATATTTTGCATGAAATTTTGAATATGAAAAAACTATCTGCAAGATGAGTTCCGCGTTTGCTTATAGTCGACAATAAACGGTCACGCATTGTGTCATCTAAACAATGTTTGGAAATGTTTCAGCGTAATCGAACCAAATTTTTGCGCCGTTATGTTGCTGTTGATGAAACATGGATTCATCACTATACGCCAAAAACGAAACGGTAGTCAAAAATGTGGACTGAACATGGGTAACCTGCTCCGAAAAAAGCAAAAGCTGTTCCATCAGCCGGTAAGGTCAGGCCACAGTTTTTTGGGGCTCACGGGATACAATACTAATCGATTAGCTACAGAAGGAAAAAAAATTACAGGACAGTATTATGCTTCATTATTGGATAGATTTGAAGCCATACTGAAGGAAAAGCGGCCCCATCTGGTGAAGAAAAAAGTGCTCTTCCACCACGACAACGCACCAGCTCATACGAGTGCTATAACAACAGGCAAATTAGCAGAATTATGTTTCGAATTACTTCCTCACCCACGTTATTCTCCAGATTTAGCACCGTCCAATTATTTTCTATTTCCAAACATGAAAACTTGGCTTCGTGATAAAAAATTTTTATCGAATGAAGAGATTATGACTGCCGCAAATGATTATTTTGAGGATTTCGACAAAAGTTATTTTTTGGAAGGCTTAAAAAGGATTGAATACCGCTAGAGTAAATGTATCGAGTTGGGAGGAGACTATATTGAAAAATAAAAAAGCATTGTTTAATAAATTGTTTTTTCATTTAATAGTCACGGACTTATCAAACCACCTTCGAATACTTGCACGTCTCTATGTTTAGAGTAAGAAAGGGAGAGAAAGAGAGACGTATAGTAGTATAGTAGTACTATATGCATATATGCCTCCGCGTAGCTATATAGCGAGTAATAGAGAGAAAGAGTGAGAGAGAAAGAGAGAGAGAGAGAGAGAGAGAGAGAGAGAGAGAGAGAGAGAAAGAGAGAGAGAAGTAAAATCAAAATATATCTATACTAGTATAGATGCAACTATTCTTCAGTAATTGATTAGATAATAATTATTAATTAAATTAATCGAATATTTAAGTTACGTATATTATTTACTTGAAATGATTGTTGGATCGGTATCTTGTTAGCCTGAAGTAATTTTTCGGTTCCAACATCACAGGGCTTTCTATGTACGTCTACAAAATATGCCATATTATCGTGATAGTATTGAATAATATCCTTAGTTTCGATAATATTATCGTACTTGGTATAATTTAATACGGTATTTTTCCTATCGAGAACAGGATTGAAATGTCAGGTTTTTTGATTTCTGATTTCACTACGGAAAAACTTGGGATACTGTCGTATACAGATGAGCTTTCTTCATGGGAACCGGTAGTCAATGCATTATTACTTCGATAGTATTTTCTCTTACTTCATAGTAATGTTTCTTTGATTTGCCTTTTCGTAGTTGTTTCTTTTTATTTACCGTAGCGTTAACATTTTTTTGTTGTTACCGTTACAGGCACCTCTTCCTGTTCGATAATTTTTTTAACCTCTTGCTCCTTTTGTCTTTCTTCTTGTAATTTCATTTGTAAGCGTTTAACAGCATTAACATTTTCCAGAAGAACGGGGTTGCTAGATAATGCTCGGCGTTAACATTGGTTTTTCCAGATTTATATATTATGTCGAAATCCTATTCGAACAGTTTCAACCGCTATTTCAAAACGCGTATTTAGATAAGTATTTTTAAGCAAAACTAGTAGTTGATGATCTGTAATAATTGTAAATTTCTTTCCAAACATATATGCCTTAAATGCACGTACTGTCTGTATCATGGCTAAAGCTTCCTTCTCGTAAACATCATAACGAAGCTCCGGGCCCCTTAGTACTCGTGAGGTATATACAACAGGCCGATCTTTTCCTATTTTTCCTTGTGATAGGATTCCATCTATCGCATACCCCGAGGTGTCCGTTGTAATTATAAATGGTTTATCCATATCTGGAAATTGTAGTACGAGAGCGGCACATAAAGCTTGTTTAAATGTCTGAAAGGATTTTTCTACTTCTTCTGGCCAATTAAAAAGTTCATTGTTTTGTAAAAGTTTAGTTAACGGTTTAGCCATTTATCCAAAATTTTTAATGAATCTTCTGTAATAGCTTGCTAAACCCAAAAATGTCTAATATGTTTTAATTTTTTGGCGTCGGAAATCTTTCCACGGCTTCAATTTTATTGGGGTCGGGTTGTAATCCTTTCTCAGATAATACGCGATCTAGATACGAAACCTTTCGCTGCAATATTTTACATTTACTGGATTCCAGTTTCCAGTTAGCTTTCCTGGGCCTTTTATCTACCATATTAGTTATACTTAGTAAGTCTTCTTCTATGAAAAACTTTAAATTAGTTAGAGGGAAATCGTTCAGAATTTTTGATTCTCTATGAAATATTTGATCTTCTATGAAAAACTTTAAATTACTTAGAGGGAAATAGTTCAGAATTTTTGATTCTCTACCGGAAATACAGAATAATTCCTTTACATTATAGAATTCATAATCGATGTCGTCCGACAAATATTCTGCTTCATCAATATGTTTCAAATTTTCGAAGTTTAAATTATGTTCATCGAGCTCCTTTTCGTTGTCAGTCTCCGTTCATATAACTGTTAAAGTTAGGATTTGAATACAAAAAATTGAATAAATAGAAATACTCAATAACTCACTATCGCTTTAATTATTATGTACAATTCATTATTAAAAAATCATTTAAAAATTAATCTAAAAACACTAATAGTAATATAAGAAAATTTTAATAAATTAGGTTATCTTAGTATTATTTCAATTAATACTATGAATTTACTAAATTATTCATTCCATTACTACTCATTTAAATAAAATCAAAATATATTTTTAAATCAACCTACTAATTTTGGATACAATATTATTCACGGATCACCTTTTCTAATACTATATATTATATTTTGATCTTCTATATTAGATATATATGTTATTATATATACAAAAACAATTTTATATATTAGGTTGTCAAATATTTCCCTTACGCTTTGTTGCTCTTCAATGCTTTATAAAAAGTGTTACAGTGGTTGGATTTACTTCAAGTATGCGCCGTTTTGTTCGATAATCTGTTTCCATCTAGATGGCAACTTCATAATACCCCTCTCGTAGAAATCGTTCTCCGTATTTACGAAGAACTCGGACAGCCACTTTTCACAAGCCTCTTATGAGTCCAACTTTACACCACCAAGGGCGTTCGTCATGGACAGGTGCAGTGGTAATCACTTGGCGCTATCTCTGGGCTATATTGTGGATGCGATAAAACCTCCCATCTGAACTCCCGTAGTTTCTGACGAGTCATCAACGAAGTGTGTCGTCTGGCGTTGTCCTGGTGGCATACTACACCCTTCCTATTGGCCAATTGTGGACGCTTCTGCTCGATAGCCTGCTTCAAGCGATCCAGTTGTTTACTAAACATTTCTCGAAACGTTGGACAAGTCTTCAATTAGGTAAGGGTGTTGGGGACAGTCAGACTGCACTTCACTAACAAAGAATTTTTTCAGCTAACATTTTATTTTCAGATTAGTCTACGGGCGTGAATGTAAACAAGGACAGTCTGACTGTCATTATAATTTTAATTTAATTTTTAATTTAATTTTTATTTTTAATTTTTATTTTTATTTTGATTTATTTTTATTTTTATTTTTTATTTTTATTTTTATTTTATTTTTAGATTGAATTGATTGGACTGTAAGACCAATAAAAAATATTTATTAATTTAACCTATATATAAAATATGTACACTATTTAGTCGATGCTATTACGAGTTACTTTGTCTACCGCGGCATAATACTCATCCCGCGCGGGTTCTGTCATAGGGACAACATACTGCGTTAGGGGGACGACGAGGCGCGGTAGGAGACGAAGGGGGGAAACGAATACTCCGTGAAAGATAAGCGATGTGAGACGAGAAGGCGCGGAGTCTACTATGAAATACTAATTCGTATTTGCCGGATATATGCCGTTGATCAACGGGGCTGTCGGCTACGGATGGTTGTCGTGCGTGTGACACGGGCTGGGTTCCGTGCGGCGGCAATAAAGAGTGGCGACTCGACTGCGTCCTCGCATCGGAGATACCACCAAGATGGTGGCTGACTCCGCAGTATGATAATTACAAGAAACAATATAAAAATACAGCGCGTGGCGATGACATGCTAATGCAAGAGCAGATTCCGCGGGCGTGGGGAAATATCAGCGGCAGGGAGTGGAAAGGGAGAAAGGCGCGACACGTACAATCTATCTCACGGGGACGCGGAGCGGCCGTACAAACATGACGCCCTTAGTCGCGAGGACGCGCACTGTTTTAATTATAATAAAAACATAGCACTACTTGCCGGGACGGAGCTCCGCTGTCACTTCCACTCATGCTGAACTTCTTTTATAGTTGATTCTCTTTTTCTTCCTTCTTTCCTTCCTTCGTTCTCTCCCTTTCTCTATCTATATTTTTAGGCGTCAAAGACTTCCTCCCTTCCTTGCTTCTCCGCTTTTTCTAGTAGTACGGGGCGATCGTGCAACGATGTGGCAGCTCCGGGATATTGCTAGGATATCGAGGTGAACCAGCCGGATCACCGGAAATTTGGTGAACACCGGTGGAAAGTCGGGCTTGAGGTAGAGGTAATAGTATTTATGAAGCTGTCTCTCGTCTTCGACCTCGTCCGTCGATGACTGAGCGGGGAGGACCTTCTTCACGTTTCCTCCTTCTTCGCGATGGTCGCACACTCTCGTAATTCGCGCTTCGCGCATTTTCGCTATCAACACTCGGTTTTCACCGAAGACCGACAATTGGGCTGGTTACAAACTTCCCCTTCCAAACCGACGTATGAGGCACATTTGCTCGCTGGAGTGTTTTTTCACGCGTTGCTGCGCTGGATCGTATGGTAAGGTTCTTGTTGGGGATGGGAATTGGAACATGGGGATGGTAACGGTTATTTGGGATCGGAATCGCTCGAAATAAAAAACTTTATTGGCTTCACCTAGTAAAAAAAAAACTTAAATTTGTATATAGCTGTCGAGGATCTCCGAGGGTCGTTGTCGCTCGGTAATGCTTCTATATAATACTAAGGGGTTTTATTCTAATTTTAAAAAAATTATATACGTCATTTATAAATTTTTCGGGGCTTCTAGTTACTACAAAAAGTCATAAGCGCCATTTATAACTTTTCGGGGCTTCTATCTGCCACAAAAAAAATCATACGAGTGATTTATAAATTTTTTTGGGTGCCGCTATACGCATGGCTTTCTCTTTATTTTGCTCGCATGTTTAAAAGAAACTGAGGTACAAACTACTCGCTGATTGAGCAAAAAAACGAAACATCATCTAATCAAAAATAATTATTGTACTGTACGGTATTTATACAGTGATTGTAACGGAAATCAGCTAAAGATAAATAAACAAAAATGAAAAGTAATATATATCAGCTAAGTGCTAGAATTTCTGCGTGCTTAATCTAGATACTATAAACTACTCCTAACATCTAAAGGAAATAACAGATGGCTATTATGCCGTTGGTATCGCGGCATCATTTGTGTGGTTTGCCTTAATATACTAGCTATACTTACTAACTGCTAATCTAAAGTAAGCTAAGCCTTTACACAGGTGACATCTCTAAACCTATACATAATATATTTTTCTTTTTGTGTGGGGCTTGACTATTGTTTGCCCTCTGTGATTGTGTTTTCTTCTTGCTGATACTCTTCTAGAGCAACTTGCGCTGCGCTGGTTCTTGCTGCGATGTGGTTAGCTGAAAATGAGGTTGACATATTTTTAGTGTAGCCTCTCACCTGTCGGTGGGTAGCGTTGGGGGATCAGGCAAGTAGCATTTCGTTTATAAGGAGCCAATGTATGCTCTATTTCTCTGGTGCTACTATTCGTCCGCCAACCTTGCGCCATCGTTGTATTTCCACGCTCGCGTGTGCTCATTTCTCCTATTCATCGCGGTTTCGCGTATCATGACCTGCTTCTTCGCGATTGCGATTCCTGAATGATGTACTATATTTGCTGGTATCGTGATATAAGTGACATAAAGGGATCAGTGCGGTATATGCTTAACGATATTATGGGGCGATCTGCTTTGTTATATAGACCGATGCACCCATGATGATCGTGACTGATTATGCGTTCTGGCCGAACACTCCTGTAACTTCCTGCAGGGTCTGTCACTCTCCTGCGCTTTGACTGGCGCGACTGTCGACTGCTTTGGTGCGTGTTTTGGCTCGGTCTGTTCACGCGCCTTATCTTCCTCTGCCACAGTAATGGACGTATGCTGCGTCGACTTTTCACCTTCACGTGGCGACTGCTCTGTGCTATCGCCCACCGCCTCCCGCTTCCAAGACCAGGCGGCAGCGGACGTCATCATGGGACAGAATGTACACGTGTATTCATCCATTGTCCTACTGCTAAAGCGGTAGCAGAATTTGCTGCTTGGTGGCTGTGGGCAGCTGGAATACCGATATGCGCTGTCACCGCAATTCCAGCAATCATCCAGTATCCCGGCCTGCTGTTTGGTGAGGGGCCTAGGAGGATAGGATGAATGTGGACGCTTGGGCGTGTGAAGTTCTCGGAGGTGTGAGTTTTAGTGCCATCAGCGCTGGAATACCTGGGGATCCCGTGGCGAAATCACAGATGGTGTTATCCTCTGCGTTTTCCGTTGTTTTACGTCGTTGTGGACGATCGCAGAAGGTATTGTGTGGTTCAGGCGGACTAGTACCGCTGTTAGTTGCTGAGTATGCTTCCCGAACGTATTAGTGGCGATAATAAAATCGTCCATGTAGTTAAAGACGCTCGGTTGCCATTGCCGTCTGAACACGACACCCATACTTCGCTGAAAACTGGCAGGGACGTTAGTCAGCGCATATGGAATTCGGGTGTACTGAAATAGCCCTTTCTGCGGGACTGCAATGGCAGTTATTTCCTTGCTATCGTCGTCTAGAGGAATCTGGTGCTACGCCTGGCTCAAGTCTATCTTAGAAAGAAAATAACGAGCGTCACGCAGATTGTCCAATAGGACGCCCATCTGAAAAAGAGGATATGCATCTTTCTTCCTCACATTTTTAACTGCCCTGTAGTCTATACAGAATCGAATCTTGCCGTCCTTTTTCGGCACGATTACTGCGCAGCTACTCCACGAGCTCTCAGAAGGTTCTATAATGCCTTCGGCGAGGAGTCTATCGACTTCTGCGTGGGCCTAGCTTAATAATTTGCCCGGAATGCGGCGGAGGCGCTGTTTGATGTATCGATGGCCTTGTACGTGTATGTGGTATGGGGGCATCTGTGCGAGCCTTAAAGCCCCTGTTTGTTTCAGTATTAGCTGTTCTAGCAGCTGGTTCAACTGTCGTCTTTGTCCATGCTTCAATGTTGCAACTCCATTTACTGCTGCCAAGGCTTGTAATCGCTTGGACGGCATTGTTTAAGCGCGTTACAAAGTGTCGTACTATGTTTCTAGGCGTCTGCCAGGTCGTCTTGGCGAAATGAATCGCCATCTGTAGTTGAATCAAAATAGCCATTTCGAGGATGATATCGCACGTCAGGGATGTCGATACTTTGAAGCGCGTTGTAATCTGCTGCTTATCTATTTTTAAAAGCAGGTCTAATTGTCCGTCATCAAAAGATGCGTTTTCTTTCGGGACATCTATCCGAGCAATGGCCTGGTCTATTGCACGTTCAGCACGGTCGATTATCTTGACCGGATATCTTCGTTCATCGCGTGGTCGTAGTGACTTGCGACGCGTCCTGTCCTGGTTCGTATATCGCTCGTTGCGCTCTCTGCTGGGCGATCGGGGATAACGTCTCTGTTCAGCGTTCTCTCGGGCTGGGCGATAATCGCGAGAGGAGCTGGTGGTGATATAGGTACTATTTCGTGGGGATGGGCTCCTAGGCCTGTACCGAGGTTTGTCTGCTGGTCTTGATCGAGGCCAAGGAGGTTTTTCTGAACGATATTTGGGTGAGAGATTTCGATTTCGTGCGTCTTCTGTCTTATATCGTTTTTCTTCCCGTGGGCGTCTTGTTGTTGGGCTGTGACTGCCGTCTCTACTTCGCTGTGTTAGCACGGGGCTCATGTCAACTACTTTTCTGGACGTCAGTATTGATGTGGGTCGTTCAGTTATCGAGACTCGTTTTGGCTGATCCTCGTCTAGAGCTGCTACTTTTGATCGTCTAGTCGTTCTTCCAGACAAGGGGCACGCTGCGCTGCTCACCAGGCAGTTCTCTACGGCTGGTGGCTCCTTGTATACCAGCTCTGTAGATGTGGGATTTCATTTGACGGAGCGATGGTGGTGTTGCTGGAACTTCTGGTGGTACGGTAGTTGGCTTTTGCTGCAAGTGCTGCATATTTGCAGCATACTGGCTCATCCTTATGTTCTGGGGGTCGTTCCATGGTCCAGGTAGATTATACCACGGATTTACCATGGGTGCAGGCATCGTCTCCTCGCCGTACAGATTTGTACTATGGGCCGGTGCTAATGGCCATGGGCCTATATTATAACCTCCAAATGGGGTATTGATGGGGAAACCCCATGGTGGTGTTGTTGTGATTGTTCGCGGCTGGGGGCTCTGCTGAGCGGAAGCATTCCGCGTATCCATATCAACATCTGTTGCTTTATTAACTTTTATCTCATCTGCCGAGTTCAGCTCCGTGGAATTTAATACTTTTGATACTTCCGAAATATCCCGATGAATCTCGTCGTTCATCTCATTCCACTCAGCAGCGCTCTATCCAAAAAGTCGTCGTAGCTCAAATCTGACGAGTCTGTCTCAAAGAGCCTCGAGGTTATCTTTAGTGTTAATGTTGTGTTGTCTCGCTTCGTGCCTTAGTTGTTCTGGCGACATTTCTGTGAAGAGGCTACTTAGCCTTCTTTCGTCGTCGACCAATGCTTGGCTTGTTGATGGCATCGTTTCCATTTTAATTGAGTATATATGACAACAGTCTTTATATGTAGTTTAGGTATTGGTTGTATAATTATACCAATAATTTGTGTATAATTTATTATATAAAATTTTTTTACCAAACTGTCTTTAATTTAAGTTAATGTTATATTCGTTTATACACGCGTGTACTATAAGACCTTTAAAATCCGATAGAGCTCATATCATCTTGGCCTAAAACTATATTAACTTATAATTATCAGTCTTCTTTTTTTTATATGATAATTAGCTTATTCTATTAAAATATTGGGTTATCAGTCTCTAGTCCTTTTCTCCCATTACTACTATATATTATTTGCTAGTATTTATTAATTAATGTTACTATTATGTTTATTGTATAGATACTCTTGTAGTGAAGAAATGCAGATGTTATTTATTTTTGTTGATGTCGAAAGAAAATAATTATTCTCGGTGGCCTGAAGCAACAGAAAGAGGAAGAAAAATTTTGGAAAAAAAAATTTTCTCCGTTACGCTTTTATATGGCCCATATGACGAATTACATAAGCATGTTACAGAATCAGAAGCAGATGCCAAGTATTTTCGTCACCAGCTATCTTTGAGTTTTTAAATTTTTTTCTTACACGCAACCGTTTACCACTTTTGTAGCGTATCATTTGGTTTCTTGTCTAATGATTCTATTGATTCCGGTATACTTTATGCTCTATCAGTATATTTTGATATTTCAAGATTATTGTTGTTTATTTTTTTATGTATAACTTTTTTAGGATTGCAATACTCCTAACCTTTTACTGCCAAAATATTGACAGTTTATGATCTTAACTAGTATGCGTCATTTTAGCTAGCACCTCAGAACTTTTTGTCTTCCCAATCGTTGTTCATATTACAGAGGTATTTATAAGATATATCATCAAGACCACGTATCGGATCCTTTATTTTTTATGTATATTATGTTTGTTGTTAATAAAGAGCAGAAGCTGATTAATATTTTTATCCAAACTATCCACGTAAAAATTCCTGCTTTGGTCATATGTAGCCCAGTACATATTACCATTTCTTTGAAATAGTAGCTTATTTACAAATGCGTGAGTATGGTTAAAATGCAAAATCTGTAAGATCAGCACTAATCACCACGTCTTGCACCCGATTGAAGACTGGTAATATCGCATGGATGTTTGTGTGGTACCCGTAAATAATTCCATAATTAATTCAATATGGTAGTTGTACTTCCATCGGATAAATGATAAACATGAGCATATTTTGAAAAATATCAATGATTGTTCAACATTCTTTATTTGCATGAAAAATGTCCAAATGTATATGCTAAAGTGGTCTGTTACCAAAAATGGCGCGTATTATCCGCCATATTCCTGCGCTCAGTCGCGACCTAAAATGCGGTCCGCTGGAAAACTCATCCGTAATCTTGAGACACAGTGAAGAAAGAACGAATTCTCGTACCATATAAGTACAAAATCCCTGGCAACAATGAGTCCTGCAAAGACGAAGAGTTTCCTCATATCCTACTACGCCCAGATAAATCCCTAGCGGTAATACATACCAGCTCGAATACAGAATTAATCTCTTCAAAATCCCACCACCTGAAGAGTGATTCAAAACTGCCCCCGTCGACGGGCCACAGGCGACGATCAATAATACCGCTAGCTCCCAGACCTCACTACCGGTCCTGATGGACTTAGTAGGCTCACCAACCTCCAATTTTATACCCCCAATTAGGCCACACCCGTCACCACCTGCAAGACAACTACAAGGCTTAGACGGTGTACAGAACAGAGGCGTAACGGCAAGAATAAGAGGATTGTGGAATTGGAATTGTGGCACGGAGGAGCACTGGTACTCCACCTGCCCACGCCCTCAGAATAGGCGGTTCTGTTACAGGTGTGGTACGGCAAGCCGCGATGTACACACGTGTACGGCCTGTCTGGTAAGATCAGCCCCGACCATTTCGTCTTGGAAGAGGGAGGGGAGAGGGCAACACGTCAAGTATCTAGTCAAGGCGTGGCAGAAAGGGAATATTTGCGTCCGAGAAACGAAGGCCACCCTGTAGCGCAAATATTGCCAGAAGCTGCAGGTGTAGTAGGAAGTCAGCAGCTGGTCATGATAATTTTGCCAAGCACAACAGTTTACTTGAATAAGTAAACAGCTGATCCGGCACAAATAGCCCCGAAGAAATATATATCCAGTGTTGCTCCCTATCATGGTCCCCGTGATTTCCCCCTACCGCGAAAACAAAACTGCACCCGAAGAGCTTCATGGACACCAGTGCGAATTATGCAAAATACTATTCGACGAGAATGTCAGTAGTCTGCAAATTAACGTAAAATCACCTGCATGAGCACCCGCAATTCTCGAGTCCGTGTTCGTGTCAGACCCCCGTACCGAATTCCTCTCCTGTGTTCCCAATGAATGATTATATATAATTCTAGTTCATATGTATTTTTGTTAATAAAGTTATTAGCATTCATCATTGACAAATTGTTGTTCGTATTCAGCCTGCCTTTTCCTTGTCCGTTCCCATTTTCAGCAGCCGGTGGATCCAGCCAGTGCACCGAGGTGAGCACACACTCATGCATACGCCTTCGACTACAGGGTCAGTATATATCCATTAGATGTAACTAGTGTCAGAATACCTGAAGAACAAAAAGGATAATACTGACCATCATCACACTTTCTTTAGGATACAAATCCCAAAGTTGAATATGATCATTTAAATGAGCTGGCCTGGTATTAATAGTTTAATGAACTGATTTGAGTTAACATTCAACAAAATTCAAGACGCGACATACTGGCTATTGGTGAAACTGACTTTTAAGGCCGTTAACGGAAATCTTAATTTCTTGCTGAAAGTAAAATGATTTTCAATAAAAAAAATGTCCTTCCGAAGATAATACAGAATTTATATGACAAATTTCAGAGCAATCGGTTTAGTAGTTTTTTTTTGCTTATCGTGTACAAACATAAACATGCTTTGTCTTTATAATTTAGTATGATATGAAATATAAGAAAATGTATGGCTGTATGTGTCCTATGTAGGCGCCAAATTTTCAATACGTATTCTATACTGTTCGGATTAGATGCTAGGATATTTTTTATTGCAAATTTAAGAAAAAACTTATGGCATCATAATTAGTTGTATGTATATAAGTAAACTGCCTGCTAGGCCTCGTCCAACATACGCGCAGATGGACAGGCGATAAAAAGTAAGAACAGGTGAAAGCGAAGGACGAAACAGTATAGAGGAAACACTTAGGGGAAACTCGCGAGCATGCGCTATAAGCAACACCCATCAACCTCTCTCTCTCTCTCTCTCTCTCTCTCTCTCTCTCTCTCTCTCTCTTCATCTCCTTCATGCAAGGTAGTTATGTATCAAATATGATTATACAGGATTTTGACAGGATACTTCAAAAGTATAAAAAGCCAAAAAATAATTTTTGGGAAAATTTTATATTCGATAATTAGCAGTTTTTCGACATTTATTGAATTCGTTAACATAGATCAATGGCTGACAATGGCCATGAAGATAATCTTAATGTTAACTTAATTTTTTTTAAGAATACCTAGATTTTGTTACAACTTAATTATTTTATTAAAATTGTAATTAGGGTTATTATTAGGACTTAAACCTAATGCATAGAGATTGTTTAACTGATTAATAAATTAGTTACATTTAGTATTTCGAGCGAAGCCGAAACAATTGCTAAACTTTGAACCATGGTTGCCGTACTCTTGAGTACTACAAATCTTAATTTTAACCTTTCAATTTGTTACTTTGCCTATATGATAAAAAATAATTTACATTTACGTTATATAAAAGTATAAAATAAAGATAGTATGGAATATTGGAAATTCTAATTATTAAAATGTATTTGTAATGCAACAAATATTGTTTTGTTCTTCAAATAAAACAAACTATTTATTTCTAATACATGATTGTTTCAAAGATGACCTTATCCTGCCTTTTGGCATATTGTGGACGTTTAATCTTCAATGCTCGGCTAAATTGCATCAGCTGTTGTTGGTAACGTTCCCCGGTGACGGTTTGATTGTGTTGTAGTAGTTCATAATAGATTACTCCAAACTGATTCCACCAAATGCACAGCATTAGCTTCTTGCCATGAATGTTTGACTTAGCCATCGAAGTAGAGGCATGCCCGGGCTTAGACGATAACTTAGATAACTTGACATCTTAATACGATGAATACTATCAGGTATGTGAATAAGTCTTTCCCGTTTTTTTTCAAATTTTGAGCCTTTATTGTGAAAAAATGGTTACAAATGAATTATTGAAAGTATTGGCCATCGCTAGCTACAACTTTTTCCCATCTTTCTGGCAACATACGAATCCCATTGCGAAAAAATTCGACCGGTTTGGCCTCTATCCAGTCATCCACCCATTTTTTGGCTTCCTCGTAGGAATGGAAGTGCTGGTCAGCCAGGCCATGCGTCATCGATCTGAAGAGATGGTAATCAGACGGAGCAACGTCTGGACTATACGGCGGGTGGGGTAGGACTTCCCATTTGAGCGTTTCTAAGTATGTTTTCACCGGCGGTGCAACATGTGGGCGAGCATTGTCATGTTGTAAAATAACTTTGTCGTGCCTGTCGGAGTATTGTGGCCGTTTTGCTCGCAGTGCGCGGCTCAAACGCATCAATTGTCGTCAACAGACCTCGCCTGTGATCCTTTCATTCGGTTTCAGAAGCTCATAGTAAACCACACCTAGCTGGTCCCACCATATACAGAGCATGAGCTTGGCGCCATGAATATTTGGCTTGGCCGTCGATGATGATGCATGGCCGGGTAGTCCCCATGATTTTCTTCGCTTCGGATTATCGTAACGTATCCACTTTTCATCGCCAGTCACGATACGATGCAGAAAACCCTTTCTTTTATGTCGCTGAAGCAGCTGTTCGCAAGTGAAAAAACGCCGTTCGACGTCTCTCAGCTTCAGTTCGTACGGCACCCAATTTCCTTGCTTTTGGATCATTCCCATGGCTTTCAAACGCTTGGAAATGGTTGTTCGGTCAACTCCCAATGCTTCAGCAAGTTCTTCTTGCGTTTGACAAGAATCTTCATCAAGCTAAGTCGCCAATTCTCGATCTTCAAAGATTTGCGGCCGCCCGGAACGCTCCTTGTCTTCCACGTCGAAATCACCGCTTTTGAAGCGTCGAAACCATCCGCGAACACTTGAATCATCGACACAACCTTCTCCATAAGCCTCCTGAAGCAATCGATGCGTCTCGGCAGCAGATTTCTTCAAATTGAACCAATAAAGTGAAACTTCCCGCAAATGACGTCGACTCGGCTCAAATTTCGACATTTTCACGATATCAAAAATTTATGATGCGAAAAAATTTTAACTAATGTCTTAGTATGGAATTGTTGACATATGAATAAGCTTTGATTATGACATATGTAACCATTGAATACTCGCACAGTATTGGTGGGGCCATCTCTTACAAAAAACGGGAAAGACTTATTCACACTCCTAATAATTGATGCTAGCAAAAAGTCAGAGTTATTAAAAAGTTATACTGTTTCCAGATGTCAACATATACTATACGACTTTTTACAGCTGACAATTTGAATGTTATCTTATCGGTGGCGCCATCGTTTCAAAACGTCGGAAACTTATTTGTACACCTAATATATTGGATTTACAAGTAAGTATTCAGCGTTTTTCAAAAGATGGCGTTACCAGTAGCTCCCGGGCAGAAGTACCAGACCTTATGTGTTAGATTGAAGATGATGGCCTATGTGACCGCTCGACTTGATGGCCTATGTGGCCATTCGTTAGCGAAGAGATTTAGATGGATGGATGATCTTTATATCTGGTTGGTGCTAGTTCTCTCTTTCGAGAGGATGAAGGGGACTGGTATGTTTGGGATGGTGGAGGATTTCGGTATATCAGTGAAGGTGATCGGTATGTAGGTCATATGTTTCTATAGGGATTCGTAGCTTCTTCTGTGCTTCGCGGTGACGGAAACGTTTCGGGGTTCAGGGCTGTAGTTCCTTCGATATTCTGGTTAACTGTCACTTTTGTGTGGCTCATCATTATCACGTCTGTTTAATATCGACGTCCACGGTCCTGTTATTGCTACTATTTGTTATGGCTGCTAGTCTGGAGCGCTTGCTCGTTCTCTTCTAGGCTGCTGTGCTCACCTTCCAGTCTTCTGCAGGTGGCGTTCTTTACATGTTCGTGTGAGTGCTTTCTTTAGTTCGATCTGCTGCCTTATTATTTGCAGCTCGTCAGTTGATTTAAAATTCTCTCTATTGATATTATCCATGTAAGTTGGATCTAGATTTCGATAGATTCGGTCCAGTTGGGTTTCAAACGCGAGTGCAGGTGCCATCTGATCGACTAGAACACGCATCCTGCAAAGATACGAATCTATAGGTTCTTTTTAGCCTTGCACTCTGTCACGTAGTTCTTCTTCTAGTCGTAGCGAGTAGTCTATCGAGCAGAACTGGCGGCGTAGCGCTACCTTGAAATCTTCCAATGTACGCTATTTTTTGTTTAATGGCCTCGCCCAAATACGTGTTAGTCCACTTAAGATTTCTGGGATCAACTTCAAGCTATTCGCCGCGTGTATATCTAGGTTGTTCATCGCTTCCTCTAGCCTTTCGATAAACTCGTCTACATCTTCTGCAGGACCTCCAGTAAGTTGCACCATTGTCTTAATAAGCATCGAGTGCATGTCTCCTTGAGATAGCTGTTCTCGAAAGTATGATTTGATTGGTGTGTTCATGCTTCAGTGGGCACTGGTGGAGATTCAATAGATGGTTCAGCATACCCAGGTGTGTCGTCGGGTACTCCTGTGTTATAGCTGGGTTGGGGTAAGGCCACACGCCCGGTATGTACGACCAGCTATTTGTCGTCTTTGGAGAAATTTTGTAGTTGCCAGCCAGGCGAGTGCTATGGTGCGGTGGTAACGCTAACACTCCGGGGGGATATCCCAGCCCGGTGGACATGTTCGGTAGGACTTGCCATTGTTAAATTGTGGACGCTGTTCAGGGATGTTCCGTCGGATTTCTATTTCTCTCCTGAGTGTTTGGCTGTGTCGTCGGAACGATAGATGTCGGTTTTGAGTGACCCGCGTCAAGGACTGTGGAGCTAAACGCGTTCGAAATTTCAGTCTGCACGGCATCAATCATATAGTTCTACAGAATTAGGAGATTTTCTTCTTAAGTCCTCGTTGTAAAATTCTTGAACATTTAAATTTGTGCAGTTTTCTCGCGTCTATAGTTACTCGTCTTGGTGGTTATAACAAAACTCTCAATTTGTTACAATTGATCGGTATATTACCAATGTCAAGTTATGTTTTGAAATTCTTCCTGTTTTTATCATTTGCTTTATTTTATTATATTTATTTGCGCTAATCATTATTAGCCTTACCTGTTTCTTGACGAAGCATAGACGTTAGTTGCAACTAGCTTACTTGATAACCACGAAAAAGAGAAAGGAAGTAAAACCAGCTGTTAGTAGGTATGGTTCTTTACTTTTGTTATTGATTACTATTATATAATCTGTTATTTTAGAATTATCATTTAGGTAAATAATTATAAGACTGTTTGTTTCAGAAAGAGAAAAAATAAGAAGAGAAAATAAAAAAAATGTTTATTAGCTGTTGGGTAATGGTTCATTAATTGTGTTTTAACAGTTTATTAGTTGTTTATATTGTCAATATTATTTATTTATTCAAATTGTTTATGTTATTGTTTATTTATATTTTTATTCTTATTGCAGTTGTAGTTATCTAATTAATATTTTATGTGGCGTTAAAAGTTTACGAACATTCCATCATTATTGATCTGTTTCTCTTTTCTTTTTTTTTATTTACAGGTTAGTATTTCATAGTCATATTTAATTATTGTTATTATTCATAATGTAGATCTTGTTTTTGTTATCATACTCTTCTTGTTAATATTATTTATCCCCTTAGGTATCTCTTCCATGTATGCGGTTGTGTTAAAAAGGTTAGCTGTCAAGGTGCTTTACTCTTATTGATGATTGTGAAGTTCAGTAATTTATGCACTGTTTGTCCTGGAGTTGAATACTTTATTGATTTTAGTTAAATCCATTATATAGAGGAGGGAAAAAACTTTTAACAGTAGTATTATCACTAAGTTATTGCAAAAAAAGATTATATATTTTTTTATTATTAATAATAGTTAATATTTATTATATTTGCCTATCTTTCACTCTTCCTTGTCATTCGGTTTAGTTTTATTATTATTATTTATACTAAGAGAATAAATTCCAGTAGTCATCTCTCATTATGTCCAATAGGTTTTAATGTATTTATTCAATTAGTTATTAGTTATTTTATTATTTATGATGAATAATCTATTGTTTGAATTATTTTAATTAATTTTTTACTTTTATACTGTCGTTCCTTTAACTTGTTCTTTCACATTGCTATCTTTTATTTATGTCTTGCACCAGGTTCGTTGGCAGGCAAAATCTTTTTCTAAAAGTATTTCCTACCATCGTAAGTGCTATTACTAGATAGGGTTACTTTACGGAGTGGACAATTTCGACTCCCTTCCTATATTTTTGACGTTTTTAATTTTCTAATACCTCTCCTATACTATCAATATATAGGTTAGAATGACTTTGGTGCATGTATAATTCTCTTGTTTCAGGGTATCTTGGCGCAAGGTTTCTTTAGTCCACCATTTTATTATGTTAGATTAACAATTCATTAATTCACATACAACGAAAATCAAAAACTAAAGAAAAATCGATGATACAAAGAAAACTACCATGAATAAATGTTATCTTTTTATATATAAATTTGCATATTATCTACTTCACCTACATTTATATTAGGAGGCGAACTTAGTTTCCGAACTTCGCGTTTAGATGGCGATATAGATAGTACAAAAAGTCAGATGTGTCGGATCTAGTACTTATTTTTTAGTTTTGGCATTTACCAATAAAATTCAGGTAACAGGCGCCATCATTTGTGTAAGCATTATAATTTTTTGATTAGGTAAAAATAAATCGTGATAAATCGTTTTTTCTACATGTCCTTTTACAGCATTTTGATTTGAAAAAAAGTGTAGCAGAAGCTTATCGAGTCCTTTAAGAACACGGCTCGCCACATGTTGCAAAATTCGTCAGAAACACTCTGTTGGAGTTCGAATAGGAAGTGTTGCCGCACCCAGTGCACTCGCCAGACATAGCTTCTGATTACCACCTTTTCAGATCGATACAGCACAACGTCGTTGATACTCACTGCCGACTTGCTCAAGAAGTGCGAACATTTGTGGATGATTGGATCGCTTCAAAATCGCCATTGTTTTTTCGCCACTATATCGTCATATTGCCACAAAGATGGAAATAGTAGAAAATGACGGAAAATATTTTGATTAAGCTAACGTGTATCCATTTTCGTCGAAAAAGGTCGAAAACTAAGCTCGCCTCCTAGTAATTTCTAATTTTATTTATATTTATGTTGTACGCTTTATATATTAATAATATTATTGTACTTCTTGTATATCTTGTATATTTTTATGTTTAATAATATAATAATCAATTTAACATTTTTAAATTCTGATTCTGATTTCGAGAAGCATGTTTAAGTACACTATAAAGCCGATGGATGCGCCACTGCCTCTGGTCGCTATTTCTGATATCCCAAGTCGCATTAAAAAGAGGCCCTACTCTCGCTATAGTAGTTTCCACACCTGTTATTATATGGACATGATTAAAAACTACTTGATATATGGAGGGTAGAGAAAAGAAATGAAAGCACCGCTCGCTTTACTTAGTCGCTTTCTTGCTCTCCATGCTCACAGAATATCCCCGGTCACTTTCTTTTCAAATGTATACTATCGAACGAGCAATACATAGAGTTATATATTAGACCACATGCTCTGGAAACAGCATTGAGGCCTAAACCAAAGTAAACGTACAATACAGAAAAATGTGCTGTCTCTTTTTACAAGCGAGAAAGAGAGGAGAAATGGAAATTATTATATATACTCTATACCACTATATCACTATACCACTATATATATAGTTTATACCATTGTTATTGTTTGGTCGTCTTCTTACTTTTTCCCCGGAGCTAGAGAGGAAGCATAACTCTAGGGTATCTTTGTCCTTCAACATGGACTTCAAAACGCGCAGTTTAATATATAACTCGATGTATCAACTTCACATGGTGTCGTTGTCTTGCAGTCAATTCTAGCATGATGTCATACTGTAAAGGTTGATACAAATTTTAGCAGAGTTTCTACTTCTTCTCTCTACCCCCCCCCCCCATAGCTCAATGCCACGTAAGGAAGCCCAAATCGATTGTTGCGACTTCTAGATGAATTAATTGCGATGGTTTACAGAACTAAACAGAATGATCTGCATTATGAACTTTTCAGCGATATAGCTTTATTTTTTTGAAAAATGGAGCCGTTATAATTATATATATATATATATATATATATATATATATATATATATATATATATATATATATATATAAGTGGTATTTTTTGAGCAACTACACATATATATATATATACAAGGGTGGTCAAAGAAGTACCTGGACTGACTTTGAGGTGGCGGTAGTTACTCAAAAAATACCACTGTATTTAAAAGTATACAATCTATAAAGCATAAGTCTCAAGTTTGAAAACGTCATGATGTTTAGTATTCGTTTGACAGCCATCAATATTGAACGTTTTCAGTGAATTTGTAAACATGGCAAAACTTGGTGATCCTTATGTGATACAATACTTTTATTTGAAAGGCCTCAGCCCAACCAATATAGAAGATGATCTAGACTCTACTCTGGGTGAGACTGCTCCTTCGTTTGCAACAGTAAAATATTGGGTAGCATACGTTTAACGAGGCTGTACGAGCTGCCAAGACGAGCATCGCAGTGGTAGACCGAACGAGGTGACGACTCCAGAAATTTTTAAGAGAATCCACCAAGCGGCACTTGATAATTGTCGACTGCAGGTGCGCAAGGTAGCAGACATGGTAGGCATTTTAAAAAATGCGGTACATCGCATATTAACTGAAAATTTGGAGATGACAAAGCTGTGCGCAAGAGGGATGCCGCGCTTGCTCACAATGAAAAAAAAAACAGCGTTGTGAAGAGTTTTCAGTTGAGTGTTCGGCAATGTTTCGCATTCTCGTACTTAGAAAATGCCTGGGCAGCGTCCCGGTCCAGCCCCCGCGAGATTTGCCCGTCACTCACTTCCTCAGGTCGTCACCAAATTACGCCCGATTCTGTGTTACCTTCGGAAGAAAAAATCGAACTCGCCGCGTCACTTACTTCTCTCTTCCCCTGTTGGCCTCTATGATTTTCTGATAACTGACTTGCATGAATTTAGGTAGCTTCCTTTAGGTAGCCCCTCTCATTGCCTTTCAGGAGAACGGGACGATAGCCCAGATATAGGTAATTGCTCCCGTTCTCTTTCAGCAGAACGGGATGATAACCTCACGACCGATGATAACAACACAAACTCCGCAGTGAATAAAAACTTCCCCGATTAAACCCCGCAAGGATATGTTTATCTAGATATCCGAAATCTAGATATGTCTAAAGACATACCCGATCTCAACAGCCGCAACATGAGATACTTAGAACCCCGCGACAAACACACGCATTCATCGGATTACTCTGCCTAATTCACTAACTACAGTTTAACAGGCAGTGTTATTCGACTACACGTCCCACACGTCACCTAATATCGTCGGGATTTATTAAAAGTAGTCACCGTACTCACCCTTTCTCCTACGATGATGTTGGATACATGGCAGGAGAGGTCCTCTTTCTAAACGTCCTAACTATTCAGCAGTTGACTGCAAAAGGAAGGAGCTCGCGTGCCCTGCCGAAATTAATGCTTTTTCGGCGGCACGTGCCCTCTACTATGCCGACCCTATCCTACCTTAAGGTATTACGGCCACTGCGGTGACGAGCCGACCGCCCATAAAGATAGGGATGATTTATGCTTAAAATCAGGAGTTGTTTACAAGATTAATTGCATGGATTGTGATAAATACTATATTGGACAAACAGGTAGATATTTAAAAAAGAGAATTTATGAACATAAATATAGTTTACGTAGCTCACATATTACTTCCGGTTTAAAAGAGCATTGTTTAAAGTTTTTATATTCTTTTGATTTTGTGAATGTGGATATTTTGGAACATGGTATTAATAATAAGTATAAACGGCAGAGTCTTGAAAGTATTCACATTTCCAGGAATCGAAATAATGTGAATTTAATGTTAGAATCTTGTAGATTGGACAGTGTTTATCATTCCTTATTAAATTGATTGGTTTTGGACAATTTCAGTAGAGGGGGAATTTATATTTAATTTACTAAATTTGGTGTTGGGGATGGGTATATATAGATTAGAATATAAGGTTTAGATTAGTCCCTGATGAGGAGCCGTAGCGAGCTCGAAACGTTAGACAAGTCTTCAGTTAGGTAATGGTGTTGGGGGCAGTCAGACTGCACTTTACTAACAAAGAATTTTTTCAGCTAATATTTTATTTTCACAATAGTCTACGGGACTGAATGTAAACAAGGACAGTCTGACTGTCATTATAATTTTAATTTAATTTTTAATTTAATTTTTATTTTTATTTTATTTTTATTTATTTATTTTTATGTTTATTTTTAGATTAAATTGATTGGACTGTAAGACCAATAAAAAAATATTTATTGATTTGTATATGGACAGTCGACATAAGTACAATTAAATTATTATAAAATTTTCTTTTGAACAATTTTAAATAATGGAACCACTTGAAATTGACCTTGTTCTACTACTCTACGATTGCGCCGCCCTTAATGTGATATTTCAAAGGAATACTTGTATTACAACAGGGGTTTCTCCACTACTAGGAGTTTTCAAAAGTCTATGGTTTTCAATTTTTTGACCTGGACCGGAGATGAGGGGGGGAGATGAGCAACCACCTTTGTACTGCGTACGAATGCCTTTGAACCTCTCGCTTAGCTCTAAGCTACCAAAAAGTCAAACACAAGATATGGGCTTTTTGAGATCGAAGGCAACACAGTTGTGAACCTTTGTAGCAGAAGAAAAAAAACTGTCAACGCAACGCACAGCAAACGCCTGCGCTCCAAACCACTGCAATGCATCTCACGCATTAACTACAACTTGTATTGTTTTATTACCCTTACTCGTTGCTAGTATAGCAGTTTTTTGCTGTATTTTCTTTGTTTATTTATTCTTTGCTCAGTATTTATCTCTGTTTTATTTTACTAAGAAAATTGAAAATGCTGCTTTTCTGACAGTATACCGTCACTCATCAGTAAATCTTCTACAAAACTCTGTACTTCTGCTAATATACCTGATACCATATTTCCAATTATTACAAGCTAATACCAGTATATATTTCAAATTTTCATAGTTATACTCGTTTGGATAATTTATTATACGTATTTCCATGTATGAATATTTAAAACTTTTTTTTAAATAATACAAGATGATGCTACTATTAGAAAAATGTCTTTGTTAGAAAGGATAAGATTAAATGTTTTCTTATTTAAAACATTTCCCATTTCTTTGAATAATTTCTCCATAATTTTTAATAAAAATTATGTTTCATAATCACTCATAAAAACTAAATTATTAACTATTCCACAAATTAATGAGGAAATATAAATAATTGCTCTATTTCATTTTTTTGGATTTAGTTAATTATTGATATTTTACATTGATTAAAAATTGACAAGAATTGTTAATTTTTTAATAAATTTCAATTGATATAATTATAACATAACTACATAAATTATTGAATTTTTATTCTATTCACACAGTATTAAATATATATCTCAGTCGGAATATTATACGTATACAAATTTTCAACTATAGTAGATGAAAATTTCTGTATTATTAGAAATGTTATTATTATACTCAATATATTTTTACGCAATATAAAAGTAATAATACAATTGAAAAATTTTAAAAGTAATGCAACAGTAACATGTTACCTACATATTTCAATAAGTCCTTCACAAGCATTTCAAATGAAATATGTCTATAATATTAATCTGAAATGTGACAAATATAATGATATATCTTATTACTAAGAAACTACGAAAAGAAATTACTCTTCATAATAGAACATGATTATGTTCTCTTGCAAAAATATTACAACTGGAATATTGCAGATATATCTTACTTGGAAAGCAGTGTTAGATAAATATTACATATATATTTCCAAATTTAGTTAAATTTTGGTAGCCGAAATATTTATGTAAATCTATCATTTGAGTATTTCTTTTGCAATATAAATGAATATTACTGACATATCAGGAAAAAGAATGAAGATATATAAGATATAATATATTATGTATTTATCATATTGCAACTGTAAAAAGTACAACAATTACATGAAATTTGAATATGAAATATTTCAAATGTACTGTTACATAAATATATTACTCATCCATATTAAATATTGCCTTGATTATATTTCAGTCGTGATATATTCTATAACATTACATTGGTAATTATTTAAATAACGTTACATATTTTTCTCCCTGAAACTATTAAAATTAATATAAATTATAGGAAAAAATGTCTAGAACCGATGAAAAAATATACTCAACAGTTTTCAGAATTTTTCAAGGCAACTTTGAACTTTTCAATTAATTTTAATTTTTCAAACATATCATTAAAAAATTGAAGATTATTTATTGGATATCTTTATATTTCTCACTAGATTTGAGCAGCAGTATCTATCAATGATAATAACAATCGACAGGTTATTTGTGTCTATTATATTGTCAAGTACTAATTTGATACTGGATACATTTTTACTAAAAATATAGTTAATTTTACGTAAAAAGCTCCTAAGATTTATCCTCCAAAAGTTGATGTTTAAAAAGTTAAGATTTTTTGACGTTCAATTTGTGCAAAACCTTTGACCACTTTTTAAAAAGCAGTTAATTAACAATTTGGAAAATTCAAAATGACTCTTCGTGTTTATACTTCATTTAGTACTATTGAATGTTTAGAAATTCAAAATTGGAACCAACAAGAGCTGCCAAAGTTATAAAATTTGAAAATAAAAAAATTTCAACTTTTATAGTTGAAACTATGGTTATGTTAAAAAATTTTGAATTTAAATGATTTAAAATTACTCAATAACATTTCAGCTAAGAAAATAATTTTTAAGTTTACAAAAAATTTAATTAATTAGTAATTTTCAAGTAATCAAAGTTATTAAAAAATTGAAAAATTTATACTTGAAATAATCATATCTGTTTTACATTACTTTTTAGAGAAAGAAGGATTTTTAAGTAAAAAACCTTCAAGATTTTTTATGAAATGTACATTTATTGAGCTCAATTTTTGCATGGGAATTACAGTAATATTGCAAAGATATGTCCATAATATCTCATGAAATATTTCTGTATTATTTCATAGCACTCAATAGTGACGTATTTAGCAGATTACAGTGAAATAATATCCCAGAAATATATTACATTATAATTTTTCGGACATTTTATATAACAGGAATATTACAGAAATATTACAAAAATATTACTGTTAAATTACTGCAGAAAATGTAATATTTTAAATGTAATATTAGAGACATATTATTATAATATATAACTTGCTGGCTAGCATAATATAAAAATAATTAGTGTAAAGAACAATGGTAAATATAGAATACATATATATTATAATCTCGAACACAGAGGTTAATACTTACGGTTCGTAGCTGTGTGCGTGAGCGCTTGTAGCTGTGCGCGTGAGGGACAGGGAAATGGAATTGAAGTACGCCGTAGTATTAGCAAGATTATAACAATGAAGTCGCTTTTTATTGCTCAGAACATTCATACATGACTTGAGTAGCTCAGACACTACTCACTTATCGCGGGTTCCATGACGATACAATAAATATTAAACAAGTTCGAGATTGCATTAAGTGCGGGGTAAAGGGGACAGGGAACGGGATGCTAAAGTACAATGACACTGGAGAACAACGGCACGATACGGAACGGTAGACTATATAAGGTACATGAACGGTGCAAACTCTACATACGGGCGGTTACAAACTCCCCCTCAAGCCGCAGAGGGGGGGGCGTGATCGCGAAGGGGTTCGGATAGTGACGGTGGGCGGGGCGCGGACGTTGCGGATATGCATTGGGGACGCGGTAGAGGATAATACATAGTTTAGAGAAATACGACAAACATTAGTTTATCCTTCGTATGGGTAAAAGAGAGAAAAAGGATATTTGAAATAACGGAAAAGAAAAATGTGGTTACACCCGCTGGTGTGCATTTTGGTCGTCGGTCGCTCGCTATGATTCTATACAATACTATTTGTTTTCCTATTTCTACTTTCCTACGTCTAATTACAAACTAACGCGAACCTTATCCTAAAGCGGTAATGAGTAGACTATTATTATATGAAAGAAAACTATAACTATTATTTACGTATAAGCTAACCTATTTATAATATGGTTTCTAGCGCTGTATATTCTACGTGGTTCTCGCTCGAAAATTAGTTCGTCGTTAGTGACGTTCCAATTAACAGTGCTTGGTATGACGTTGGTGGGACGGGTACACCAGGAGCCTAGTTATTATAGGAGCCATTGTGCGCTCTTTTAACTGGTTCTGTTGCCTTTGTTCTTGTCCACCGACGCTGTGCCATCGCCGTTTCTCGGCTGAAGGGTTGGCTCTGACGTATCTTTTATTTTTTTCAGGTCATCCCTTAACATGATTCGCGTTTGCTCCATATATATTTCCTGTGGAGATGCATGAATATCATTTCCTCTCGTGGGGCGTAAGGGAGGGGGGGTCATGGGGATGGCCATAAGGAAAAAAACATTAGCGGTACTAACTTTTAATTCCGTCATTTATGCCATTTATGCCGTTTATAAGCGGCAATTGCACCATTTTAATGTGCCTCTTCGTTACGCCCTTTGTAATGATACAAGACCGGAAACACGCCCTTTGAATTTCTACACTTCTTGCGTTCACAGCGCCATTTTTTGTGTATAACCTGACGCAGCATCGTATCTTCTGCAGCAGCGTGTGCACTCGGCAACGGATGGTGTACTTGTTCCAGTAGACCATTGCTCCCGGCATTATTATTAGTAGTGGTTGCTGAGTTTCCACGGCGGCTGTTGGTTGTCTGATGGTTTGCTCCATCGTTGGCTGCCTAGCTCCTTCCTCCACGTTCGGCCGCGCCGTATCGTCCGGTACTACATTATCGGATACCTGACGTGACGTCTTCGCCTTGTAACTGTCGTTCTCCCCCTCCCAAGACGAGGCGGTAGGAGCCGATCGTCGTGGGCAGGACGTGCATGTACGGACCTCTTCGTTCGCTCTGCCACTCCTGTAGCAAAACCGTTTGGTTCGAGGATATGGACAGGCAGAATAGCGGTGACTATCACCGCCGTAGTTCCAGCAATAAGTAGTTGCTGAACCACCTTCGCCAGTGCCCTTTGCTCTTACCGGGCCCGTGAAAGACCGGTTTAGAACACTAACCAGGCCTGGGAGTGGCGTTGCAGGAGCTGATGGGTGTAGCCGTATGGGTGGTATGAAATTTGGTGATGGAACGACGACGGTATCCATTAACGCCGGGATCTTCTGCTTTGCGGGGATAACTGCCTCTATTACTTGTTCATCCGCTGAATCTTCTGAGCTAGCTACAGAGCTAGTCTCTGCTGCTCTGCTTATTTTCGTCGGGATCATAAATGGATTGAATCCCTTATTACATTCGAGGCGATAGTTTTGATCGTGGACATGTGGGTGCGATATTTGGGTTACAGTCTGAGGTGGGGAAGGTTGGGGGGTTTCTGCGACGTTGTCATCGATTTCCATCCTTTTATATTTGGATAATGATCTTTTCCTCCTGCATGAGGTGAGTATCCGGTTTGGTTGGGTGAGTATTCCGTATGTGTGTTTTTTGCGTCGCCATAGACCGCATGAAGGCACAACGGACGCCGCGATACAATCTTACTTCACAGTGTTCCGGCGTGGTCACGTACACGATTGGCCTCACATCCTTAAGTGTATGCGACTTCTTGGGAGGCGGTCCCCTGGTGATCCTTGGCCCCGGCCTATAGGGCAGCGGGCTGATCGATCGAATCTGATTGTATGCGGTGTATTTGTTTTTCTGGACCCTTACCTTTGAACGGGACGGTCTCAGCGGTCCCGTTTTATAAGAGGCCGCCTCAGAGATAGAACCGTCTTCTTTCTCATTGTTTAGCTCCTCGTAGCGTTGTTTGAAGGGGTTCTATATCGGGGTTGAGCTATTTATTATATTTGCTTGTTAGTGTGGTAGTTTTACGTTGTAACGTTTCCCTTTGCCCTTCGGGATAGCTTACGCGGTAACGCCAGGATCGTTTTGAAAGGAAAGGGAATTGAGACAAGATCGAGAAATATCACGTATATTTAATTGTGTTCAGATGTAAAAATAATAACAAAGTATATTGCACTAAAAGAGATACAAAGAATAACATGATTATAAGCAAATATTAATAATCTTTTCTGGCTTCGAGCCCTCCGATCTGCAACAGACAAGACAGAATTTTATGTTTAAACCCTTATACTATACCTTATTACACTACTTGTCGCACGCTGCTTATTTTTAAACGGTATTTGCAATCTTAATTTTAATCGTACTTAATTTACTAACGTCGCACACTATATTTATACCAACTCTTACTGGATCTGGGTGGATTTTGAGGAAAGAACGTGTTCTGCTGATCTATTACACCCAGGATCAGGGCTTTATTCGTGTATAGGAGTGAAACCGCTGGGCTTTAACGGACCGCCGCGCACCCAGGAACAAGTCTCTTTGAGGGATAGTAAGGCCGCTGGACTTTAATGGAGAGTCACGCAACCAGGATCAAGTCTTACTAAGGTGCAGGAGGGATATTTGGTGAGGCCGCTAGTCTTTAACGGAGCGCCGCGCAACAAGGATCGCGACTGTACTATTCACGATTTTCGGACAGGCAAAATTTACTAGAGCTCTGGAGTCAGGATATCTCTTGGGAGCTTGTTTCGGCCGTATCGCCGATAAAACTGCTTTTGGGGCGGAAAACTCGCCCTTTTATACACGACTAATTTATTATCGAGCCGCCGAAAAATAATAATAATAAATTTATGATATTAAAATAATAATAATTAATTAAAATTATATTAGTTTCTACGTCTTATTTACGACTTTGCCCTTGAGAGTGCTCGTATTGTTATAATCGTTTCTGCGTAATTTAGTTCTCTCGGGTTTTTGTTTATTCCTATAATAATAAGAATAATTATTATTATAACAAATTATATAATATAATAATAATATTAATAATTGTTATAATAATAATTAAGTTGACATTTCATCCTTGGCGACGCTCGTATTGGATATAAATTATATTATAATAATTCTGGCTCTGTTTTTCTTAATTTAATTAGCTCATATTAAAATAATATCTAGGTATTATAATACCTTTGATGATGATATTATTATAACAAATGAACCTATTTAATGTTAATTAACGATAATAATAATTATTATTAGAAAATAATAATTATTATAATACTAATAATTATCCTAGTAATAAACAATAATAGTTGTTTTAATATTAGATAATAATTAATGTAGCATTTGCCGACTATGAATATTTAATTATAAAATTTATAATAATTAAATGTAATAATTACACATAGTAATTACAATTATTTTACGAATAATTAATTATATTTTTTGTCCTTTAGGACATTCGCATATGTTCAATTATTGGCGTATTCTCATAATATATTATAAAAATAAGGTATATAGGAATGCGACGACGAATGTATTTACTGCCTCCCGAGTTCGTAGGCACGAGGAGCGCGGGGGCGCGGGACATTTTTTCGACGCTGTCTGCCGCATGGCTGCGACTCTCTCTCGAGTCGCGCGTGTATTCCCCTCCGCTCTCTCCTATCGTACGTTCGCGAGGCAGATATATTTGATACGCGCAATCGTCTTGTTTTGAATATTGCGTCTTTGACCGCTAATCGGGAGCATTTCCCGATTATTTTAATTTCGGAACCTTTATTAATTCGAGCTAAAATTTCCCGTGTATCGAGAATACAGCCTGTTCGTCGCAACGTCTTTCCGGACAATCCTCTTCTATTGATTCTGGTGTTCTGGTAGTTTTACGTCTTTCCGGACGATCCTCTTCTTTGGATTCTAATGTTATGGTAGTTTTACGTCTTTCCGGACGACTGAATTCGATATAGGGTGTGTGGTTAGTGACATCGGTATGAGGGTGTGGGCGGTTGGCAGTTTCGATATGGGGTGGGGGGTGGGCGGGATTTTCGGGGTTGTCGAGGGTCGGTATGCTCGTATCTAATAGCAAGAGGTTATACGATGCATGCACTATCGGGGTGATCTTTATCCCCTGTTCTTCTTCGATTAGATCTTGCGTTGTATCGCCGCTGAATTGGATTCGGTTCAGTCGTGACCTCTGCACTTCCTCTAGTTCCTCGGTTAGTTTCCCCATATCGAGGGTGGTACCGAATCGATTGGGGGAAACTCTGCGTATTTGCACCGTAAGTGCGGTTACGCTTATGGGGGTTAGTCCCCACGTTTCGTTCGGGTTGCACAAGAGAGGTGTGGGGATTTGTAGGTCCCCAGGTCTTTCGGCCTGGTCCGAAATGACCGACCAACGCAGTCCTCTGCCTCGTCCGCTGCCTTGGTACATATTGGTCGTTGTTGGTACCTGTGAAGGAATTAACGTCGTAAGATTGGTAGTATCGTTTAATGTCTGATACGTGCGCCTTTGTTATTTTCCCGTCGCTCACGTCCTCTATTTGAAATATGACAGGGGATATTTTTTGGTAAAAATTTAGGGGCCAGTTACCGAGAATTGGTCTGGGCCTGATGACAGGACATGGGTGCGTCTACACATCATGTCATTGACCTCGAATGCCTCCGATCGACGTCGCTTATTGTAATATTTAGCCTTTTTTCGGCTTGCGGTACTTAAGTGTTTCTTAATGAGATTATGGATGACGGGCAATCCTTCATGCGATCTTGCCATTCTAGCGGTATCAAGATTTGCACCTGCAGCGTTGATCCTTGAGAATGGCAGTACGTCGGCATTTCTCGGGGATTTAAAAATGCCGGCGTCGTCTGGGTGCTAGCGTGCACCGCTGTGTTTGTTGCAAATGCAAACTCTGGGAAGTGGATGTCCCAGTTTTTATGGTTATTTTCGATGAAGATCGTAACCATCGTTTTTGTGATCCGGTTCACCCCTTCTACAGGGTTCTACAGTGTAGGAACAGTGCAGGGTTCTACAGTAGGTCCTCTCTGCGACACCTTGTGTATTTGACACTCAGGGCAGTGCTTTACGTGTCTGTGTATGTCCGTTTCACACCGGGCCAGTAGTATTACTGGCCGACTTTGTGAGTGGTTTTATCCACTCCAAAGTGCCCTGAACCCAGAGTGTTATGACACTCATGGAGGAATCGCTCTCTGTCGTTAAAGAGTACCACGAGCTTCCTGTCATCTTGGTCGTGGCGCAGTGTTTTCGCTATTTCATTTGAGTGATGATTGTATAAGCGTCCATCCTTGATCGTCCAATCAAGGTATAATTAATAAAGAGATTTTTTGAATTTCAGCACTGTTTTGCCGGTACCACTTGTCTATGTCAAGGGTTGTGAGGGTAGCGGTAGTGGATGCGGGATGTTGAGGGGGCCTTGACAGGGCGTCTGACACGTGGTGGAGTGCTCCTTTTTGGTGGACGATTTCCATATTGTAAGCCTGAAATGCCGTTGCCCACCTAGCCCAGCGTCCTGTTGGGTCCTTCAGTATGTGTAACCACTTTGGGCTACTGTGGTCCGCTATTGCCGTAAACTTCTCGCCCAGTAAATACCCGCGGAATTTTTTTACGGCCCACAGGATGGCCAGGCACTCTTTCTCGGTGAGGGTGTAGTTCACCTCAGCTGATGTTAAAGTCCTGCTTGCGTATGCAATCGGATGCTCTTCGCCTCGATGTTCTTGATTCAGATGCGCAGCGCACCGCACACACCGATAAAGCAGCAAGCGGCAACTACTATGGAAGGAATTTATGTAAGTGTTGTGCTTAGTTAGGCCCTTTCTTTAGTCTTCCGCGAAGTTGTAGCATGTTGCGCATATACCATCGCGCCGTAAGAGTTTTTTTTGTTTCTTTGTCTCTTCTCGTTTTCCTTTATATGCACGAAGTCGCACCACCAATCAAAATAGAAATATTTCTTTTTCTTCGCGTACGCTACACGCCCCCTTGTAGGCCGCACCCCGAACATAGCGAACACGAGCGCACCAGAGTGCAGCTCAGTTACTGCGCAACGTGTATCTGCTAACAAGCGGGCTACGAGCGACCGACGTAGCACGAAATACCTCTCTACACGTGTACGTCATCTACACGTAACCTAGCAAACGGTATCGCGTCGCGAGATGGCGCAAGTGCCCATGCAATCGGCAACACACAGCAACAATTAGCTTGCTGACGAAGGTGAGGGAATCGAGCTACCAGCCGATTGGTCTCATTGGCTGCTGCAACAGTGCCCGCAAGACGAGCCAACGTGCCCGTCGGCACAAGCTTGCAGACGCTACAGCGCACCAACGAACCCTGCTTGCGGGTGCCGTTGACCACACGCATATGCCATCCGTGAATCAGAATATCATTCTCGCTTCTCGCCTTAGCTCAACTGCGCTCAGCACACACTAGCAACTGAGGAAGCGGCCATATCCCGGTGAGCAACAAGTATCTGCGCATACTGAAGGCGACTGTAAACCGGGTTCTATGAGCACAAGCGGAAAAACCGAGAGCTACCACCGGGTTGACCCAGCTGCAGATCCGGATCAGCTAGTCGAAGTAGGCAAGATGTATAATGGTATCGCGTTTACATGCGACACAACACCATTACGAAACATAACAATGCATTCACCGCGTAAAAAAATCACGATAGCAACCGCGACACGCGCGATTCTGGAGGCGATGCATATGATGAGCAAGCGGTTTGAGGCGCTTGAGCGCGAGAACGCGGTGCTGTGCGCGAATATGAATAATCTCAACGAGTGACTTCGCGAAGCGACAGCACGGGGCGTCAAGGGGACACGCGACGCGGACAACCGTGAACGCGGCCTAGCCTCGCGAACGAAGTAGCTCCCGAGCACGCAGACCGCATTTAAGAAATCGCGTAGAAGTACGACGAGACCGGCATCATCGTATCGCGAGACACGAAAACAAACCGCAATATAGTTCACGAACTCGAACACATATTCGAAAAAATTGAAGTACTCGAGCGCGAGATAAAAGCCAGGAATACAGAAGACCGTCGGTCCTGCGTGAACAGCCTGAGCTATAGAAAACGCTCAGGCACCTGTAGGAGCAGCAGCACCGGTAGATGCAGCGCGTCTAAACCTAGGCACACGCGCGCAGACGCAGTAACGCCAAGCAAAGCCGCACGCAGAGAAAAGAGCCCCACGCAAACGCATAAAAAAGAAAAAAAAGATACGAGTATGCCACGGATTGTGCAGCACGCACTATAGCTACGGAAGCCAAGCGCGTTCGTGTACAGAAGGATGTAGGCGGTACGACGAATACGCCGACAAAAATACAGACTCGGGAAACGAGTAAGCAGCGCTGAGTCCGGGGCGTGCCCAGCACTGTCCTTTTCATTGCGTCTTCACGTAAGGGATGGAATCACGAGGAAAATATTCCTAATTGATTCAGGAGCAGAAATTTCCGTTGTGCCAAGAGATAACACGACGCCCACGAGTGTCAAGGCACTTAAACTCTATGCAGCCAACAGGTCCGTGATAGAAACCTACAGTATCATAGGACTCGATATCGAGCTCGGGTTCGGAGACGTCATGCCGTAGAATTTCGTTCTCGCGAAAGTAGGAAGCGCTATTATAAGAAACGATTTCCTCAAGGAATACCACCTCGTTCCCAACCTCAAGGTGCGCATCCTGTCGCACAAGCCATCGGATACAGTAGTACGTTGCATAGCACGCGTAGTCGTCAATTTCATCGTACACAGGGTAGAACCCTCATACACGTACACAGACATAACCGCGAAGTTCCCGAAAGTTACGGGAATCGAGCAAACGACAGTCAAACGCGACCACAGGTTCTTCCACTACATTCAGACCACCGGAACACCCGTCAGTGAACGCGCGCGCAGACTATCCCCCGAGAAACTTCGAGCAGCAAAGCTGCAATTTCAGGAGATGCTCGCGCAAGGCATTCTTAGGCCATCGAAAAGCCCGTTGGCGAGCCCGATTCACCTCGTACCCAACAAGAACGGTGAATGGCGCATTTCCGGCGATTACCGCCGCCTTAATAGTGTAACAGTCGCGGATAGATACCCTATACCGCACATACAGGATTTCCCCAACTTTTTAGCCGGGAAGAAAATCTTCACAAAGTTTAGCCTGCACACGGCGTACCACCAGATTCTGCTTGTGGACGAGGACAGAGAAAAGACAGCGGTAATCACACCGTTCGGTCTTTTCGGATACAATGTCATAACTTTCGGGCTTCATAACGCCGGTCAAACATTTCAGCAATACATCAACAGCGCGCTAAGAGGAATGAAATGTACCTTCGTCTTCCTAGACGATATCCTCATCGCGTCTGGTAACGACGAAGAACACAAGCGCGATTTAGAGAATGTACTCGCTAAGTTCGAGCAGTACTCACTGCGGCTCAATGTAGACAAGTGCAGCCTCGGACAAGCTGAGGTCGAGTTTCTAGCACACACCGTTAACAGCGGGGAATTCAAACCCACGCCCGAAAAACTGGAAGCCGTACGAAATTAGCCGTGCCCGAAAACGATCCAGGATCTACGTCGCTTTCTAGGATTAATCAACTTGTATCGTGGTTATATTCCGCACGCAGCAGAGATTCAGGAACCGTTGAGCAATTACCTGATAGGCGCGAAAAAGAAGGACAACCGCGTTGTCAAGTGGAACGCAACTTCGGAAAAAGCATTGGTGTGCTGTAAGCAGTCTGTGCTAGAAATAGCCGAAATTACCATTCCGTACGAAAACGCGGAGATCCGCTTAGTAACAGATGCGTTGAACCTAGCCATGGGCGTCGCGCTCGAGCAAAAACGCGATGGAGAGTGGCGACCGCTAGCCTTCTACTCAAAAAAATTTAACAACGCGCAAGCGAAATTAGCGACAATAGACGGAGAACTTACCGCGATATACTACGCCGCACAACAATTTTTTTACTATCTGGAAGGTCGCGAATTCGAAATAGTAACGGATCATAAGCTGCTGATTTATATAATGGCACAGAACTAAGATAAAGCCGCCGCGTTACGTTGTTGGTAACTGAACTATATAGCACAATTCAGTGCAAAAATAGTATACAGAGCGGGCGACGAGAACGTTGTAGCGGACGCGTTATCGCGAATAGAGTCATTCAGAATTCTGAGTATGTTCAATTGACACGACGCGCGGAACCAATATGAGGAGGACGTATGTAGGGTTAAGAACAACGTCTACGCGTTTAGACTATCAACCCTTTACAACACAAAGCAGCTCGCCGAGCAAAACGACTCAGATTGCGAGCTGCACCACATTCTGCGAGACCGCGGTCACCCGTTAAAACTGCGACGGCTTACCTTCAACGACGACGAGCAAACGTCATTCTACTGCGACATCACCGAAAATACAATCAGGCCGTTCATACCCGTGACCATGCGCGATGAGGTCTTCCAACTTTTTCATAATAACTCGCACCCGAGCGGCAAAGTTACGGACCGTCTCATACGCCAGCAGTATGTATGGCCAAATATGAGCCGGGACATCCATAAGAAATGTCGGGAATACGTAGAATGCCAAATGTCGAAAATGACTAGACACAACAAGCCGTTACCGGACCATTTCATTGCACCGGACGCGCTCTTTAAACACATTCACGTAGACATAGTCGGTACCCTAACCGCGAGGGACGACTATCAGTACATTCTAACAATGATCAATCGATACTCGCGGTGGCCGGAAGCCATTCCAATATCGGACACAACCGCGCATACAGTAGCTGATGCGATCATGAACCACTGGGTTCCGCGTTACGGCGCCCCAGAGCTGATCATCACGGATCAGGGCCGGCAGTTCGAATCTCGACTCTTTGACGAGATGCTGCAATTCACGAGATGCGGACGGATACGTACAACGTCGTATCACCCCACCGCGAACGGCATGGTCGAGAGGTGGCACCGCGACCTTAAGGTCGCCCTCGTGTGCCAGGGTGATAACCCAAACTGACCTAAGGCACTGCCGATGGTACTTCTCGGCCTACGCACACGCATACGCGTGGATATAGGAGTATGTCCGGCAGAATACCTTTACGGAACAACACTAAAAATTCCGGGAACATTTTACCTAAAAGACGGCATAGAACCCGACGACAGCGTTTTCCTACGCGAATTAAAATCATTCATGCGCAGAGTGCAGCCTGCAAAGGTAGACCACAAAAGCGCACGTAAGCCATTCGTTATAAAGAAATGGACAGCTGCTCGCACGTATTTATGCGAACCAACCCGAATAGACCGACTCTGTGCCGACCGTACTCCGGCCCACATAGGATAAACGAGCGCGCACCAGACGGCAAGACGTTATGCATCAACGTAAACGGACGCGAACTGTATCAATCGAACGCGTCAAGCCCGCACACTAACTCAATGAAGACATTGAGCACCATGAGGATCTCTTCATCGACGACGATCGTAACACTGACGACGACGAGGTAGCATCACCGCTGCAAGGCGAGACATACACGTCGCACTACAACCGTGTCATGACGCGATGCAACGACATCGGGTCAAGCGACGATGAAAAATCAAGCGACGGGTACGAATCATTCGAAGATAGCGAGTCGGACGATGATTAGGAGCGATTCGACGAAAATGGATCAAACGACGGTCGCGACTTCAGCAGCGATTCCGAGACAGACAGCGCGCTAGAAAGCTACGAGCAGCTACGCTCAGCGCCTCAGCCACGAGGAATTTTGAAACATTCACAGCAGCAACCTGTCTTAGGTAGATCTGCAAGTGACAGGGTCAACTCCAACAATTCGGACAATACTTTGTTACGTCACGCGAACCGCCGGACGAAACCTCCTCCTAATATATTGCGCAAAACTCCCCAGAACAGCGCGGAGAGAACTGTAGACTCGCAAAATTGGCCCGACAGAACCCCTCCGAGCAACACTAATGACAGACGCATTCATTTTTCAGAACTGGGAGCCGCTAGTCATACCGCTCGGACAAGTAACTGAGCCATTCTCGAGCTAGAGAAATACAAGCGCGACTTCGTCGAAAAATACGAAAACGAATCAAGACGCATGCGTAAAGGGATGTTGAAGACCCTTTCTAAGGAGCGCTTCGACCGCGATTATACCCACCACAAGTTCGACATAAAAGGGCAACCCGTCCTGCGCCTATTTTTATACATTATTCGCGTTCCGGCGACCAAAGGGAAGATCGCGAAGTTCCTCGTCAACGAAGGTTTTCGCGACTTTATTGTAGAGAAAGTCTTCTGTAACAGACACTCAACTACCGCGACGCTACGCACCGCTATCATGGAGACGTCATGCCACCTTCAGGTGAGATCATATATGAGCACGCTCAAGTAGCAATATCGTCGCGGCCTCCCTAGCTCGTTAAGAAATAAACCAGCGCCGTTTGATGTTGAAGAATGCCGAGCAGTCAACTTGATCCGCGCACCTCCGTTGCAGCCCGTGATTCAGCAGGTGATCGGCTCTGCGGAAGCAGTGGGTAAAATAGTTGACAAATTAATATTATATGGTTAACTAATTTTATATTCAATTTGTAGCTTAAAGTAAAGCTTTAATTTTTAAATTAATTATAATTAAAATTCAAATTGACTAAAATTTATTTTTTAATCAATTTATAAATATTTTTCATGGAGTGACCTTTAAAACAATAGGTATAAATCTATGATTAATTCCACAAATTTCACTACATTACCTGTAATATAAGCCTGAATTAATAGCTATAATTATAATTTGATTTAAGATTTAAGAATTAAGTCCAGGTACTGCATCAATTGATTCCTAAGGAAGGGATTGTAAAAGAATGAAGCTGCAGAGAATCTTAAAATATACTCGATTGAAATCCTAAGATGTTTTCGAAAAACAAGAATTCGTTTAGAAATTATTGATTCTCAAATTCAATAAAAGAATAGTATTGATAAAATTAATGAAATGATTCTTCCAATTGATGAAAAATAATTCAACATAAATAACTATCTGGATAATCTAAATATCGACGAGGTATCCCTCTTAAACCTAAATATGTTGAGAAAAAAGATTCAGGTTTACACCAATAAATATTAAAAAAAAAAGAACTTTTAATATATATTGATATCCCAACCCCAAATATTACAGGATATCAATAAATAAATCTTCCAAAAATTGCATAAACAGCACCTATTGATAATACATAATGAATGTGAGATACAACATAATAAGTATCATGTAAAACAATATCAATTGATGAATTTGATAATATAATTCCAGTTAACCCTCCTAAAGTAAATAAAAAAATAAATCCTAATAATCATAAATTAGTTAACAAACATTAAAAATTATTTTTCTACCATTGAAAGAAGCCATTCAATAATTATTATAGCTGAAGTAAATAGGCTTGAGTATCAACACCTATTCCTACAGTAAATATGTGTTGAGCCCATACAATAAACCTTAATACGCCAATAGAGATTATTGCATAAATTATCCCTATTCATCCAAATACTTCTTTTTTTATAATTTCTTAATTAATTATGTGAGAAACTGAACCAGATCATGAGAGAATTCAAATGTAAGCTTCTGGATGACCATAAAATCAAAGTAAATGTTGAAAAAGGACCGGATCTCCCCCTCCTATAGTATCCAAAAATGACGTATGAAAATTTCGATAAAATAATAATATTGTAATAGCTCCGCTAAAATAGGTAAAGATAATAATAATAAAATAGTAGTTAAATATATATTTATCATGAAAATGATGCAATATTCTCTGTTTTATAAATTTTTATTATTATTTTTTTTTTAAGTTATTTAACGTCGCTCTATGTATATTTCCAAATATTGGTGCTAATCAGCGACGGACGTTTACGATGTGTTTATAAATAAAGAACATGTAAATTATTACAGCGGTACTTGTGTCAATCGGCCGAGACCGGTATTTGAACTCGGATCACCAAGTTACTAGTTCTTCGCTCTACCGATCGAGCCATCGTAGACCTCATTTTTTATATTTATAACAGTACATATAAAATTAACTCTTCCTATAATTGAAGATACTCCTGCAATATGAAGAGAAAAAATTCATAAATCAACTGAAGGGGAGTTATGTCCTAAAGTCCTTGATAAACGAGAATAAACTGTTCATCCAGTCCTAGTTCCTGTCCCAGTAAATTCTAAAAATTAATAATAATAATCTGGAAGGTAATAAATAAAAATCTTATATTTAACCAAAGACAGACGTTCACCGACTTGGCTCGCTGGCAGCTCGGTGAAGTCTGCAGTTTGGTTACAAGGGAAGAGCGCGTCGAACATCGTACGCTATAGGATTGAGAAGGACTTGAAAAATAAAATAATCTTACATTAATTAATGTTATAATAATAAAAAAATCTTAATAGAGTTCTTCAAATTAAAGGATGAATATTTTTATTATTTATTATTGGAAATTAATGATGTATTAAATATATTTTTTCGCTATAAAATTATTTCTTTTTATTTTACAAAATTAATATTTTATTTAAATTTATAGCTAAATTTTTATAATATTTTAAACAGGATCACGTTTACTTCAGGATAGGTAAAATTATTAATCGTCTGTCTTTTGAGGAGCGCCACGCAGCAGAGATCAAGCTAATAATTTCGGAAGGATATTTCAGGCAGGAATTTCTGAGCTCTGAACAGTTTATAGCTGCGGGAGGAATTCAAGTGACACGACTTTGGGTCATCCGTTTAACTGGACGAACTCCCCGATTTTGCCTGTTGCGGGCCCTTTTATAATTAAATTGTCGGGTATTATCGCCGCCACTCTTCTAACATCGGACGAGCTGCCGATTTATAATAGTAATATAAACGATAATTTTTTGTTTTTTTTTTGAAGAGGAGAAAAACTCTTTATGGATCCCGGCGACCGGTCCCCGGCTATGTAGGACTCACCTGTGATGGCATATCCACTAAAAAACTACCTCCTCAGTGCATTCCCCTCGACTGCTTCCCACAGTACTGAACAGAGCTGTGAGTCGGGGTCGGCAAGCGTACACCGAGGACACCTCCTCACGATGGCGTAAATGCAGCCCAGGAACCGTCTATGAGGATATTATTTGTGGATTTCACTTGCAGGGTGCAGGATCGCCGACATTGGCCATCAACCTGTTAAGTTGCGCTGTTACTCGGGCAGCTCTATCCGAATTGGTCCAAGAAGATCAGCTTGGAATCAAGCATCACCGCCAAGTACCTTACGGCTGCTTTGGTACTCACCGTTGTGTCTCCAATCTGCATATGGCGTATCTTTGGGATACGTTACTTAGACAGGAGCACGATTTCCGTTTTCTCCGCCGCCAGTTCTAATCCATTGCTTTCCATCCATCCCTTGATTGAGTCGCATCTGTGCAGCGTCATAATCCCTAGCAATGATGACAGCTGCTATATCATCTACGTATCCAACCAGAAAGGTGTCCTCAGGCATCTGCAGCTGGAGTATTCCGTCATATGAGATATTCCACATGTCGGCTCCGCGTACAGACCCCTGAGCCACATGCACTAAGTTTTCTCCTTCTCCGACCGTCCGATGTCTCGTAAACCAAGTAGCGATCCTCAAGATAGTCACGCAATACACGAAGTATATCAGGCGGCACCGGAAAGTCTCGCTCCATGGCCATCAAAACATTTGCCCATCCAACAGAGTTGCAGGCATTCCGAACGTCAAAGGTAACCAGGAGGCAGACAGGTCGGGAGTAGTGATTACCCCTCTCTGTGCCCCTCAATGCATCAACAACCTCGAGGATTGCGTCCACCGTCGCCCTGTCTGCCCGGAATCCGTACTGTCTGTCAGCCAAGCCGCCAACAGCAGCAACAGCCCCGACGAGTCGTGGCTTCAATAATCGCTCCAGCGGTCCAGCTTTCCAGCGGTATCAAACATACATAGAGGTCGATACGACGAGGGCACCTCTGGCGGACCCTTACCCTTGTCGATAAGCACAAGTTTCGCCACCTTCCAGCTAGAATAAAATAAACCAGCTTTCAGGCACGAATTGTATTATACATCGACAGAAGGATTTCTGGATGCACCTCAACTACTATTTTCAGCACCTCTCCTGGAATTCCGTCAAGTCCTGGGGACCTTTTATTCCGCATAGTTCTCACGGCTCTAACGAGCTCCTCCTTGCTGAAAAGAGAGACATCCAATTCTCGTTCCGGTGGAGCTGGGTCAGATCTATCAGGGTGGGTAGAAAACAGATTATCTACGATTTTCTACATTGTGCCGGAGTGCAAGATGCCCATGTTTCCATGAGCTCTCAGTTCTCCAGCAACTACCCTGTACACACAGCGCCTTCCAGCATCGGCATTTTCTAGCCTCGATCGCTCGTCGAACGGCTTTCTTGGATAGCTTGTATTCAGCCCTCCTGAAAGTAATGTCAACTCCGTGTTTACGAGTTCTCTGTGATATTCGTCGTAGATGTAAATACATACGCCTCATATCAGCTATCTCAGCCGTGTACCAGTAAACAGCACGTCTTTTCCCATCAACCGCTTTGCACGGCATCGACTCTTAGCAAGGCCGGCGTAGAATGCGCATTGTGGCGCTAGTCAACTCCCTGGTTTGCTGAATTGTCGATGAGCCATTTGCAATCCTAACAAGGCTTTGCTGACCGCGTTCAATGACCTGTGAGAATTTCTCTCTATTTATCCCTGCAACGTTCCATCTAGAGGGCCCTCGCGAATTGTGTCCAGTGAAACCTGGCGTTCGATCACATACGTGGAAGGTGATGTACTGGTGATCGCTGGCTGTGTAGTCCTCGATCACCTGCCAGTTCTCGATTCGAGAGGCCAGACGTTCAGTCGCAAAGGTCACATCTGGTATAGTTTCGGCATAGCCCGGTCTCATAAAGGTCGAAGTATTGCCAGTGTTTAGAACTATTAGACTTTGTCTGGACGCTAGTTCCATGACTGTTCGATCCTTGGAGTCGGGGCCCCCCATGCTCCATTCTAGGACCCTTGCATTAAAGTCACCTGCCATCACCAGCTCACCTTTCATTTCTCTCACGGTATCTTCCAGGTCATCAAGTATGGCCTGGTAGTCACCTATAGCTTGGTTTGATCTAAGATAGCAACTCACATACGTGATGCAAGTGCATCGTACCCAAACCTAGCCATTTCCAGATCTGTGAGCCTCTACTTTTGTTTTTCGTGGGTCAAGAATCCAAATGGCTGCCTTCCCAAACTTATCAGTGAATCAACCTACTCCTTCACTGTTCCGATACTATTCACTTAGGATTAACATATCAGCATCAGTATTATGGCAGAGCCGGAGAAGAAGGTGATCAGCTATCCTGCTGCGATTTATATTCCCTTGCAGAATTACGACCATTTAGCCTTTTTTGAGAGAGCCTCGCGAAAAATCGGACAGGTACCGGAACCTGCAATATGCCGGCGTCCCTCCGATTTCGCTTCACCTTCGCAGAGAAAGCATTCAGGTTCTGTGGTGCAAGCCGTGACCTTGTGCTCTCTCTCTGTCCGCAACGATAACAGCATGCGCTACGGTCAGGGTCTTTACAGATATGGCTCCGGCGGCATACTCGACAATTCACCAGGCCCACTCGCAAGGTGGGTTTTTTATTAGGTTGGCTCTTCATCGCTTTAATCATATCTTTAAGCAGCTCCAGATCTCCAGTTCACTCGACTGGTCAACACACTTAATCCCGGCCTCAGCCGGCTCTCCCTTCCCTACCACAAGGTGATCTCTTTGTTGCTTTAGGCAATCCATGTATCTATTTTGCTGCTTCATTCCTGCAGATGGTCGGCCTCCTGGACCCTTCAACGTTGAGCTCGATAAGGCAGCCCCCCCCCAACATATGCCTGTAAGAGCTGACACCTCTCGGACCATTGTGCAGGAATATAGCATGCTCTGGTGCATTATTCCGTCTCCGTCCTGTCGAGCTTCGCACCCCAACAATAAGATGTTTCACTCTCTGGAGAAACATCGGAGGAAATCACGCACCGAACGCACTCGCCAAAGCCGATTGACTAGTTCTGGCTAGAATCTAGCCTCCCGTCTTGCTGTCAGCGAGAGCCAAAGATATTTCAGGTCACCCAGCACGCAACCAAGAGTAAACCTCGATACCCAGGATCTCCTTTCGGCAGCTCACGGGTCGCACCCCACGGCCACCACAGCGGTCTGTCATTTGTTCAAGAGTATCTCACCCTAATCTTCATTCAAGCAGATTCATACAATTGCCTTCAAGTATTCTAGTGAAACTTTAATGCTTGAAGCTCACTCATACATCTATATTCACTCTGCATGTGTTTTCACTCCTTAGGAGATACCTGTTTATAGAGTCCCTGAGCGAACGTGCCTTCCTTCGTCTCTGTATTACTGACCAAGATCTGTTTATAGGACCTGCAGCTTCGATCATGGTCGGCATAAAAGAACCTAGTCAGTTACCCTTTCAGGTCTTCCAGCAGATCACCGCTCCGTGCGTTAACTCATTTAGTTTGAGAGATCCTTTTTAGAGGAAATCTGCACACTCATAAAATGTCAGCTATCTTACTATCATTTCACCCTTCCATTCATTGGTAGGGGGAGGTACTCTTTTAAGCCTCTCAGCTGAGAGATGGTGAAAGGAGAAGCATTTAGCAGCTGCCTCTATCGGAATAAGGGCTCATGTCATTAACAAGGAGCGAAACCAAAAGATTAGAGAAAACATTAGATCTTGAAAAAAAGAAAAGGAAAGAAGACATAGAGAAAAAGCTCACAGAAGAAAAACAAGTGTTCGAACACCGCCCTAAACTAGCAAGAAGTCCTGAAGAAGATACAAGCCAAAGAGTAACTCCTATACAACACTCGTCGGATACAGGAACAATAACGCTTAAATAACAACTTTTCATTAAATCTAGCCCTCAAAGGGCAGAGGCGTCGGAAGAGTTAACCGAAAAACAGCAACCAACGAAAAGCCTTAGAACAACAGAATCATCCCCAGTCTTACCCACTCAAGGGTCCTTTCACTCTTCTGCTCCTAACCTAATCGATTTTGGCGATCAGATCACACAACAAATTATCAAACGACAAGAATCATCTACTGCCAAGGGAGCATCGAGCCTCGCTTCACGCTCAGTAGCTGCCATTTAGAACTCCCAGAAAATACCATCCTCAATAGACACGAACACTTGATCACATATCCAAATATGGCAAATGCATCAGTACCGTTGATATCCTTGAGAGATGCTGCCAGACTCGTACCTGAGTACGATGGATCCAAATGTCCATTGCAACAATTTCTAGAATATTGTTCTGACGCATTGGAATTAATAAATCCTAACCTCGAGGCAAAATTCACCTTCTACTTAAAAAGCCGTCTTATAAGAGGCGCACGAGATACAACAACAGCTATGAAATTCGAATCATAAGACGATTTTAAAAAACACTTGCAAGAAGCGTTCCCCTCATCGAAAACCATACGTCAACTAATCAGAGAATTCATCAACGAAACAGCAATAAGCGACTAATCGACTAATTCAGGTGTGCGAACTAGAAGATCAAACATCACCGAAAACTATATTATGTAGTTATTGTGGCATAAAGGAGAACCCTGCATTAGAATGTCGCAGTAGAATTAGAAATAAACAAAGACCAAAGGCATGCCAGATCTGCAAAAGAACGAATATACTGCACCACAATGCTATACCTTCACTATATGCCTAGTGTGTAATAGAATCGAACACATCGCCCGAGATTGTAGAAGTAAAACGCCGTCAATAACGTGCCAGTTATGCAATATGCCTAACGACACTGATACCTATTGTCGAGGAAACAACTCAAACAATCGACAACCTGAACAACGTCCTGAAATAATATGTCACAAATTCGGACGTATAGGACACACATACGCTCATTGTAGAATTCACGACATAACGCCACTCAACGGCAATGCAGCTAACAGACCAGTTTGTGCGTATTGTAAGATAGTCGGTCACACTATAGCAGAATGTCGGAAAAAACTTTATAACAAGGGAAATGACCAATGTCTCAGGAACCAGAGCGCTACCCAAGGGACTCCGAAAATATCAAAGCGCTCCGCAAACGCGACTCAATTATCATACCTATTAGGAGAGTTAATATCTTCCGAACCGGAATAATTAGATACATACCGTATATAAAGATCCAATTCGGTCCCGACGAACCACTCTCTTTTATCTTGGATAGTGGATCTGAAGTCTGTATTGTGAAAATAAACCTATACCGGAAAATGCAGACATAAACAGAAAGAAAATTTATACGCTCGAAGGAGTGAGAAATGCTAAAGAGATTACGTTAGGGGTTGTACTATTCCGAATAGCTGGAATAAAAGCAGAATTTTCAATCGTCTCAGACGAATTCCCTATTCCTTACGATGAAATCATAGGTTCCGACTACCTCACGGATAGACAAGCTATTATAAATTTTAACGACAAAGACCTAAGTATAAACAAACAAATGATCTAATTCAAAATAGGAAACGCCACGATCGAAATACCTTATTATAGAATAATTAAAATCCGTACAGAACAAGAAAGAAACCCTCTACCTGTTATAAAGGTCCGAGATTCGGTGCGTAGCAAATCTCTATTTCTGATTGATACAGGATCAGTGAAAATTTAGTAAAAAGGGGATCGCTGCCCGCTCGCTTTGAGATCAACGAGTCAGAACGGGCCTTCTTGAAAGGTAAAAGCTCTAAACTACTCCTAACGCTTGGAACAATAAAAATTAAAGTATCAGGAGGAAGTTCTTATTTCCACGTCATCTCCGACGACTTTCCACTACCTTATACTGAAATTTTAGATGCACGTTATCATTACGATCAGCCTATTAAATTCATATCAGAAAAAAATCTAATAGAGGACTTTAAGCGAATCCAAAGGAAGAGCTCCCTAATTGTATAAACGACTGAACACATACCAATACTTCTACAGAAGAATTTAGCAAAAATGATGAAATCGACGAAAAACAAGAAAATTTAAATCGAGAGCTACTGTACATCAATGACGAAACAGGTCAATTCCTCGATGACTACCTTGATTTAGAGAGTAATACAATTAAAACATTACATTCTATTTTGCAAAGTGATACCTCGCTTTGCAAAATTATAATTAATGTCAAATTATTGTCAAAATGATAACCGTTTACCTCGAGCTTTTACAAGCATGAGCGCGGCGGCGAAGTTCAGTTCCGAGTTACAATCCATTTATAAAACACGCGCAATTACAATCCATTTATAATCCACTATAAAAGACTTCAGTACATTCACAAAAAAAACTAACAGATGCATCAACAGTATCAAGCCTGCGAGAAACACACACACTCTCTCTCTCTCTCTCTCTCTCTCTCTCTCTGGACAGAGGTAATAAGGGTTGTAAAAAAAAAAAAACAGAAAAAAAAGAGAAAGATCAGAAATAAAAGTAAGTAACAATCAAAATTTGTGTTCTGTAATTATACCTCACAAGTATATCCCAATCCGGGGAAGCGATCGGTCCTTCTTTTAGGTGAGGACTATGCATACCCGATAAATCTTACACATCGCACTTAGAAATAGAGTTTTTAGACGGACTAGGAAAATAACTTGGAAGGCGGTGTAAGCTATTTCCCTCAAAGGAAATAGTTTTCATCTAAGTGAAGCCATTGGCCTCCAACCTATTCAAAAGAGAGTATGATAATATTATTAGCGTAGGATAGTAATTTCAGATCATGCACTCTCAAGAGTGCGTCAGTTTCAATGACTCGCGGCAGCGGGGCGCCCATTCACGGCAACTAAAAAGTTGTCCGGCCTTGTCATATGAGCTCTGGCGTCTCCTTATTATCTATGGTATTATCCTTTTGACTCTTCAGATTATTCTGATACTACTCTCACACTTTATGGATATCTTTTGATTTTTCTAAATTTTATTTTTTCTTACGTGGGAAAATCTATCCCGCTCTCTTTTTCTGTCTTCTCTTATAAAATGGTTGTATATATCAAATCATGTTAACGACAAATTATGTTTCTGTTATTATACGTTATATTAACTTCAAGAAGGTTGGTTTTTTAGTTAGAACAAAAGAAATGATAGCAAAATAGGTTGACAAAAAGAAATAATAGCAATATAATAAACAACCTTGAAACTATTTATACTATATATATATATATATATATATATATATATATATATATATAACATATCATCACTTTTGCTTAAAAAGGCAATATCCAGCGTCCTCATAAAAATATACTATGCGGAGTCTATCATTTTGCTTTAATTTCAGTTAGCACCACTACTAAAAAATTGACGGTATTGAATTTAAAAAACCAAAATCTACGAAGTATATATGTATAGTGTACATAAATAAATACATACATAATGTTTGTATATATGTATCTTGAAATATTTTAAATACTGTTTTTACGGAAAAATATTGTATTAGTCTGTACAGGCGGCTGAATACCATATCCCGGTACCTCAGGACGATTTCTAATGGGAGTTTTGGGATCGTAAAATACGATGTCCAGGTGTCTCTTCTATCATTTGAACACCTAAACTCCCAGTAGAAGTCATTTCTGCATACCTGGACATCGTATTCCACCTCCCAAACATCAAACTCTCTATACTAATTGTCCCGAGACATATTCTATCGTGTGCACACGATACTTTCCGTAAACGTCATCTTGAGACACGTGGACATCTTCTTCTACAGCCTGAACTGGATAGTACAATTTTCCCAGTAAAAATCGTATGTAATATGTATATATATATATATATATATATATATATATATATATATATATATATATTGTATAAAATGGTCGTCGAAATATCAACTTTTTGAAGTGAACACTGCTTTGAAGCAGCTTTTTATACAGAAGCAACGATAGATAAATTACGGTAAATTATTTATAATAATAAAGATTTTTAGATATAGAGTATTTTTACTTAGATATTATTGAATTGTCTAAGACATTGGTTAAATTATGATCTCGGGCGAAGCCGAGACAGGGCATGCTAGTATATATATAATTATGTTTACGTAGTTGAAGGTTACGAAAATGACGGCCTAATAAGATTCTACAGTGACTTTTTTTGGATGAATTATACGAAAATAAAAAATAAAAAATAAAAATAAAAATCGAAATTCTTACAAAAAATTTTAGTGTTTAAACATCAACAAAATATTTACTGTATTGAAATAAATATGAAAACACGAAACAGCAAACACGAAAATAATTACACAAAGTTATACCGAATACTGTACACGAAACAGTATAATATACACACAAAACCGAGAAAAGGTCGCGACGATACTAAGAAATACTGTAGAAGCACCGGCAAAAGCGGAGAAAGAGTAATATCTACTCTCTCTCTCTCTCTCTCTCTCTCTCTCTCTCTCTCTCTCTCTCTCTACCACTAAGTAAAGCTATGCATTGCACACGGAAGGGAATACACCTCGCGTGGCGAGAGAGAGCTGCATCGAAATTATTAGGCCTGCGCCTGGTATCCCGCTCCAATACATATCCACGCGCTACCGTTCTCTCTCACACTCGACGCACACGAATATTTAAGAGTGTACCGTGATTGAGGAATCCGAGAGTTCCTACACCAGCTCGCATATTGCGAGTATACTTAACGCGTGTCTCAAAGATACACTCCCGCCGTATTTAATTGTAAAGTAAATGAATATAAATAAATTGTATATATATATATATATATATATATATATATATACGTATATCTATATATGTATACATGCGTATTTCTATATATATATATATATATATATATATATATATATATATATATATATATATATGCACGTGGAATACATATGTATTTCGAAATAAAGGCATGTAAAATGATTTAATATGACATATTAAATTATTTTAAATACAAACAGCATTATAAATTATTGTCATTATAAAACGGGCGGCTCGTCCGGTGTTAGGCGAGCAGTCACGAAATTCACCGACAATTTTGCTCTAAATTGGCCTGCAAAATACAAAATCGTCAATTCACCCTGTGAACCGACTAACCTGAAGTTAATTCACACGAACTCCTCCCGGAGCTAAAAACCTGTACAAAGCTCGATAAAAATCCTGTCATAATAAACATCTATCGAATTATTAACTTGATCTCTGTTTCGAGGCACTTCTCAAAAGACGGACGGTTAATAATTTACCTTTTCCTGATGAAATCTTTCTCCTGGTTGCGAGGCGCTCCTCATACGACCAGCCATTCTCTTATCCTGTAATGATCCGTTACCTCTTAATTCTTGATCCTGGTTGCGAGGCGCTCCTCAAAATACCAGTGGAATTAAGCGTACCTTTAGTTGTTACCTAATAAAATCAACCTGTCTCGTTGAGATTCCCGCGTGGGAAATAGCATAGGGTTTTCGTGCGGAAATTAGCCCCGAATTAATAACGTTGCAGAAAATATCGCACGTTTACATGATCTAGCTTACTATTATTTATCGCGTTATAGTTATATAAGTAATTATAGTTTGTTATTTTATTTTTCTGTTACAGAATCGTGTCGAAATCTCGACAACTAATTTTGAATAAATATATTATTTCATTATAAAAGAAAATATACTGTATATCGAACAATTAGTTTCCTGATCCGCCGTCTGTTCCAGAAAAACTTCTTTCCCTTTCCAAACTACCTTAGAGAATATCGCGTAAGCTATTCCGTCGGGGTTAGGAACGCTACACACTCACTACTTTCGTTACCCTGTCAGGTAGCTAACCCGAAAATTTTTCAGTTTGATCCCCATCCAAGGCGAGCGGAGTGGGGTGCGCCGTAAGAAGTATTAACTTCAAAAAGGAGCAATAGTAAAGAAGCAGAGATTTAACTTTCTCCTCTATCTACGCTCACTGCATACGCCCACTCTTTTTTCTTCAAATACACGCGTTTGAACGAGAAACTTCACAAAGTGTGGCCACCTTGTGGCCAATTCTGTCCCAAAATCCTGCTGTGAAATTTAACACGATTTTACATAGTTTCCACTCCTTCTCTCTACCCTCCATAGTTGCAATTATGGTGGGTAGAGAGAAGGAGTAGAAATTCTGCTCGCTCTACATGGAAAAAGCTTATCAAAAATTAACCAGAGATGTTAGTTCTGATTTGTCCGGTAGTCGTCGCCATCTTGGAAATTCCTCGATGGTTCTGCGTGCAACAGAGAAATAAAGTAAAAGCCAAAGCGAGTAAGAGGAAGAAAAGAATTCGAGTAGGAGATCAGAGATTTAACTTTTGCCTCTCTCCACGCTCACTGCATACCCCACTCTCTTTTCTTCAAATACATGTATTTGAACCAGCAACCTCACAAACTGTTGCCGCCTTGCGGGCAATTCTGTCCCGAAGTCCTGCTGTGTAATTTGACACGATTTTAGCGGAGTTTCCACTCGTCTCTACCACAGATAATAACGAGAGATTGCCGATGCCATATACGAAAGTTTCGACGATTTTCGAGCGCCTAGAACGTGCGCTCTCAATAGGCCCAACTGCTACACTAATGCGCCAACGCGACGCCATAGCTACGTAAGCATAAATTAGTGTGGGCATTTGCCTACGTCACGTGCTGTGACGTAGGTAATGAATATATATAAATATAGCTGTACGCTTCTGTTCAATGCGACATTACTGTTTTCCTTTGAACCATACAGAGGCTAAGCAAAAACATATCTAATATACGCATGAGTATCAGAAAGCAATTCAGACCCAAACTCCAATGCCAGCTTCATAATGCAGACGAATTTTTCATTCTGCAAAAAATCAAGACTTTCCTTTCTGCCATTATAGAAATTTCAAATTGAGTCTTATGATTTTGTACTAAGATAGATATTCCTTAATTAGCTTAAAAAATTTAATTTTATTATTTTATGCTTATATAATATTGTAGGAACAGAAAGAAAAAATTCATTAATTGTTTCAAATATTAAAAATATAAATAATATCATAATATAAATCAAAAATTTAACTTTTTAATTTTTAACAGTTATAAGTTTTCTAAATTATAACTACAAAATATAAGATTTACATTGTATAACGTTTTACAATAGGATAGAATTTAAAGATTTGTATTTTCTACAATATGTATTATCAATAAGTATTTTAAATAATTATAAGTAATGACATGAGTTTAAACATATTTTTAAAAAATAGGAGTATGACGTAGATTATAATGTTAACGTAGTTGATCAACCTATGTCTCTGATACTGCATACTAAATATAATTCATAAATCACATACATTATTCCTAGTTTCCTTCACATTCAAACAGCATACTTTTCATTTATATTTATTATAATCTACTCTGTATTGTTACTTATTAATATTTTAAACAATTCGTGTAATTCTGATTTAACACAACGATTAGTCTAAGAAATAGGGTCATTTTCTGGATAAATTAATAATGAAATGATTCTGTTTGTTTATTTATAATATTACAGTGATTGTGAACCTAACCTCACTTATGATAAAATGATCTATTGAAGAAATTGGTAAAAATAGATTATTTGAATTACTTATGTATATTATAGAGTGACTGCAATAATTTATTTGATTCTGAAAATTATAGTATAAAATTGTAAAGACTATATAATAAATCCTTTATAAGCTTAAATATATATTATTTAATATATGTAATTGAATACAAAGCTGTTTTGAAAAAATTTTCAGATGTACGTAAAAACTGATAAAAAGTCTAGATAAATATTTTGAGTCGCTTGATTATAAATATTATAGAAATTGATAACAAAAAAGGTTTTGGAACAAATTAAATAAAAAATTATAGAACAGATCAATATATAACACTTATTTTCCATGAAATTTTTCTCTAAAAGAAAAAAATAAAACCGAATATACAAAAATCGATTAAAAAAGAAATTGCAGAAAAAAAATTTAGTAAAAAAAATTTGTGTGATAAAAAAATTGATGAAAAAAACATAAGAAAAAATCCCAGAAAAAAAAATTAGTTAAAAAATTTGCAATAATTGTTTAAATAAAACCCATTTCAAAAAATAGATTGAAATAACATTAGTTATCAAAAATGTAAATAAAGTACGAAATGTCGATAGACTACTACCGTATAATAAACTGCTTATTATCTCAGTCTACACTAAGAGTCTAAAAACTCGTATACATGCTGTTATTTGTGAGGATATATATATATATATAATGTACTTAGCCATTTATTTTAATGGTCCATTGTAATTTCGTTAAATAATTTTTTTTTTTATTAAGGTATTTCGAAATATTTCCGAAAAATATTTTATATGAATATTGTTCTTATATACGAATATTTGTTTTTGTTTTTCTATGAAAAGGTTTACATATATAAATATTTTTAGTTTACTGATTAAAAATCTACCAATGTATTATTATTAGTTAAAATAATAGTAATAAACGGCATTCATTAATAGAATAAAACTTATGTTTTATATAAAATTGTTTGATTGATAGATCTTTTAAAAATAAAATTCTTTATGTACTGCTGGTTCCATTAACTATTTTAGAAGCTACGATTTTTAGAAACAATGTTCGGAGAACTTTTTGGATCTGCAAGTAACGCCGGACCACTTTCGGGTACAAAAAATTGACGAAAGGTGTTTTTTATTACATTTTACATGAGGATACAGTCTTATTACAAATACTGTTCCAGCATTTTCTACCATATTATCCGACTAAGTCGTTTTAAATCAACTCTATGAATCAAAAAGTCATCAACGCGTGAAAAGAAGTTCATTGATATAGTGAAATTGAGATGTTTTTCACTAAATCCGAAAAATAAAATTAATTCTTCAGGTGAGATGTCTTGGATATTGTCACGAAGGCCGTTTGAGTGTGATAATATCAACGGTATATTATTTCTCGAAAAATTATTTCCTCCCTTTTAGTGCCACACTAATAGTCTATCGATGTATTCCAAAACCTTTTTTTTATCAATTTCTATAATATTTATAATCAAGCGACTCCAAATATATACGTAATCTATCTATCTAGACTTTTTATCAATTTTTATATACAGCTGAAAATTTTTTCGAAACAGCTTTATATTCAGTTACATATATTAAATAATATATATTTAAGCTTATAAATTTATTATATAGTCTTTAAAATTTGATACTATAATTATCAGAATTAAATAAATTATTGCAATTACTCTATAATATACATAAGTAATTCAAATAATCTATTTTTACCAATTTCTACAATAGATCATTTGACCATAAGTGAGGTTATGTCCACTATCACTCTAATATTATAAATAAACAAACAGAATCATTTCATTATTAGTTTATACAGAAAATGACTCTATTCCTTAGACTAATCTTTGGGTTAAATCGGGTTAATTACACAAGTTGCTTAAAATATCAATAAGTAACAATATAAAGTAGATTATAATAAATATAAATGAAAAGTATGCCGTTTGAATGTGACGAAAACTAGGAATAATGTTTGTGATTTATGAATTATATTTAGTATGTAGTATCACAGACATGGGTTGATCAACTAGGTTAACATTAAAATCTACGTCATGCTCGTAATTTTTTAAATATGTTTAAGCTCGTGTCATTATTTATAATTATTTAAAATACTTATACATTTTTTTATTGATAATGCATCTTGTAGAAAATACAACACTTCAAATTTTATCCTATTGTAAAACGTAATAGAATGTAAATCTTATATCTTGTAGTTATAATTTAGATAACGTATAACTTTTTAACTTCTATACTTTTATTTTATTTTATTTTAGCATTTAATTGCAAGAATTTTCTTTTCTATTTTTGATTTATATTAATATTTATATAGACAATTAATGGATTTTCTCTTTTTGTTTCTACGTGTTATTTACTACAATATAAGATAAGCATTAAATATTAAAATTAAATTTTTTTTAACTAATTAAGGAATATCCATTTTAGTACTAAATCGTAAGACTCAATTTGAAATTATGGAAAAAAGGAAAGTCTTGATTTTTTGCAGAATCAAAAATTCGTCTGCATTATGAAGCTGGTATGGAAGTTTGGGTCTGAATTGCTTCCTGATACACATGCACATATTAGATATATTTTGGCTCAGCCTCTGTAATGATATAAACGAAAACAGCAACGTCGTATTGGACAAAATCGTGTAACTATATCTATATATATTTATTATCTACGTAACAGCTGGTGACGTAGGCAAATGCGCATACAAAGATAATAAGGGGAGATCGCCGATGCCCATATTAGACATTGCAGTGAATTTTTGACACTCAGCGCTACGGCGGTGAACGTCGGTACTCCGTTTGTGCGATATTCCAGATGTTGGTTTTCGAGCTGGTGCGATCGAGGGAGAGACGGCGTTCAGTAGGGGGGACGCCGAAACAATAAATGCAATAAAAAGGATTAACTGGTGTCGAAATTCTTGAAGTGCGTATAGATTTTCTTGTCTGTGTGTGTAAGTGTGTATGATGCATTTAGATACACACGTATTTTCTTCGAATTTTCAATTCGCTGCGTTGCGATGATCGAAGCTACGAAAAGGTATACCTGGGTATACGCACTTAAAGAATTTCTTCGTCGACAGCACCAGTGAATCCCATTTACTACACTCCGCTGCCAAAGTTTTAAGAACACACACACACACACACACACCAGTGTGGAGTTTTGTTGCTTTCCCCCATCTGGCGCCTCCCCAGGTTGCGGATAGGGGATGGCTCGCTACAATTTGTAGAGGGCACTGAGGAAATAAAATACTCAGGGCGGACAGAAAAAGCTAATAGGGAGGGCCTCCCGAACGTAAGGCCAATTATGACTAATGTTTGGTATAAACAAGGATATACCCCAGGCAGTAACTCCGGCAAGACCGGTCAATCTCCTCACCGATTCCGATAGAGTGCAAGCCTCTATGGTCGGTGGTAGCCCCTCGGATTCTGGGGAGGGCAAATCAAACATAATCATAGATAGTACACTGGGTACTAAAGGAGATGTCATGATGGATCAAGAAACAACGGATCGAGAAATCTCCATCACGCGCAGAAACAATCACCTGGAGCGACTTGGTGAGAAGATCAGCCAATTGTTGAACTTTGTCAAAGATAGGCATAACGTACACAAGACCATTAAGGATCTTGCTCGTTCCATTAATGCCTCATATAAATGCATTAGTATGGCAGAGGATGATCTATTACAGTATCAACGTCCTGGTACACATGAAGTGTTGACTCAGACTACGCCGAGTCTACGCTCTGACACCAAACGAAGCGCAGCAGAAGCGATGGTTTCCACTCCTAAAACCATAGGTGGCAAAAGGACGAAAGAACCACCATTGGGCTCAAGGAGACCACTAGAGTCGGTCGGAGTATCTACAGGCAAGTCTGAAACCAAAGAAAATCAATGGCAGACCATCAAGCGTAAGAAGCCCAAAGGCAAAGATAAAGAATTATCTAGTACACGCAGGCTTAATGGACGAAATAGGCCTAACTCCATTTTGATTAAGGCCAATGAAGGAGTTACATACGCGGAGGTACTGCGACAAATAAAGAATGGCCCGGAGATATCTCATGTCAAGAATGAGGTTAACAGGATACGTAGAAATGCAAGCGGTGCCCTTGTACTTCAGTTGGAACGGACAGCCAAAGATGCACATGAGTTGGCACGCATTGTTGAATCTAAGGTTGGCCATAGCGCATCCACTTCGGTCCTGAGTAATCTCATTACATTGGAGATTAAAGATATAGATGAGGTCACTTCAAAGGATGAAGTATTAGAGGCTCTGAGAACACACCTCGAGCTAAAGGAGACTAACCTACTAATTGCTCGCTCCTTGCGGCAAGCTTATGGGGGTACTCAGACGGCGGTGGTGTCTGTACCATATAGCCACGCAGCTGAGCTACTACGTGCAGGGCATGTTCGAATCGGATGGGTCAGCTGCAGAGTTCGAAAAAAAACAGAAATAAAGCGCTGCTTCAGGTGTTGGCAGATTGGCCATTTAGCGTCCGTGTGCTCGGGCCCTGACAGAACTAAACTTTGCAGGCACTGTGGTGGAAAAGACCATCTATCCAAGCTGTGTGTAAACGGGCCCTGTTGTTTACTCTGTAAATGTGAAGGAAAAAAGGAGATTAACCATCTAGCATACAGCTATAAGTGCCCGATTACCGTGGAGTTTTTAAACAGACATAAAACATGAAAATACTCCAACTGAATACCAACCATTGCGTAGCAGCTCATAACCTGCTGAAACAGACAATAAAGGAGCTAAGAATAGAGATTGCTGTAATCTCCGAACCATATTGTGACAGGGTCAGATAACAGCGCTGGATAAGTGACACAAGCAATAGAGCTGTCCTCTGGATTGGTCAAAATAGGCAGGTACTAAAGCAGTCGAGTCATCGGAGCGAATTGATATCCTGGGCTAAAATACAAGAAATATACGTCTTTAGTGTATATGCTCCTCCAAGCTTGGCGGACAAGCAGTTTGAAATTCTTGTAGCTAAATTAGTTGATGAAGCCATGGACAAGAAACCATTATTAATCGGTGGCGATTTTAACGCGTGGTCCACAGCCTGGGGAAGCGCTTCAACAAATAACAGAGGTAGTATGCTGCTTGATGGCCTTAATTCTCTTCAACTCCACGTAGTTAATAAGGGATCTGAATCCACTTTCATTAGGGGTGATAAACAATAAGTCATTGATGTAACATTCGCCAGTGATGACTTGATTCAGCGGATCCTTAATTGGAGAGTAAGCGACCTTTACACCCACAGTGATCACAGGGCGATCTTGTATGAGATTGCAGAGAAGAAAGTAAAGAACAAGTGCAATGAGTGGATGCCCACACGGAAATGGAACATCAGATCGCTAGACTGTGAAGTGTTCGCCACTATAATATCAGAAGAGCGTTTAGAATATGGTGCACCAGGCCATCTGGCAAATGCACTCATGAAGTATATCTCTGAAGCATGTGATGCATCGATGACTAGGACTAAGAGCGGATTTAAACATCGTCAATCTGTCTATTGGTGGACAAATGCAATTGCAGAATTGCGCAAACAATGTCATCGCGCACGTAGACTTGCCCAGAGAGCCCGCACCCATCGTGATACGTTTAATAGTTTATTTAAAGAAGCACAGAGAGCGCTTGTCAAGGCCATTAAGGCAAGCAAGCGTCGATGCTGGCTTGAATTGTGTGCAGAGGCCAACAATGACTTATGGGGACGACCATACAAAACAGTCATGGCACGATTGAGTAGGGCACCAATACAACCCACTAGCACGGTATTGATTGATAAGATTGTTTCCGCTCTCTTTCCCAATGACATCCATGGGACTGTACTGCGCACGCAACACTCGGACGATATACCTCCTATAACAGAAATGGAGCTACATAATGCTTACGCTAAGACTAGAGACAATGCTGCCCCTGGCCCTGATGGTATCCCTAATGCGGCAGTTAAGTTGGCGATACAGAAGAATCCAGCTATATTTCTAAAAGTATATAATGCTTGTCTTCTTGAGGGTATTTTTCCTGATTGCTGGAAAACTCAAATGTTAGTCCTGTTACCTAAGGGCAATAAGCCACTTGATGATCCTTCATCATACAGGCCATTGTGTATGCTCGACACGGTAGGTAAAATATTTGAAAAAATAATATGTAGCCGACTGGAAGCATTCACTGAAGGATTGCACGGCTTATCCTCACGCCAATTTGGATTGCGGAAATCAAAATCAACAGTCGATGCCATTAAACTGGTAGTGTGTACCGCAAGAAATGCAATCAGTGGTAAGAGATGGAAAGGTGGCACTAAACAGTATTGTGCTATTGTCGCTCTAGATGTCAAGAATGCTTTTAATTCAGCGCGCTGGTCTTCTATTATGAGTTCTCTTAAAGAGTTCGGAGTACCTGGTTATTTACAGAATGTCGTGGCCAGCTACTTTGAGAATAGGATAATATTATAACGAACGGATGAAGGCACTGTATCGCATAAGGTTACTGCGGGAGTCCCCCAGGGCTCAATTATGGGACCTATATTGTGGAATATTATGTATGATGGCGTGTTGAGGATTCCACAACCGCCTGGTTCAATAACAGTAGGGTACGCCGACGATATCGCTCTAGTAGTGACGGCTAAGACCCTTAATGAACTTACTGAAAATGCCAATGAGGCAATCAGCAACATCAGTAGATGGATTAAGACGGCTGGTCTACAATTAGCGGAGCACAAGACAGAAGTAGTTCTTGTCAGCAGTCGTAAGAAGGTAGATAGTATTACTCTTAAAGTTGGTAGCTGCCGCATTAGTTCTGCGCCATCTTTACGATACTTGGGTGTCCAGCTTGATGCCAGGTTAAATTTCAAAGAACATCTAAAGATATCTGGCGAAAAAGCGCAACGAGTTTCAGCTGCCCTGTATCGGCTCATGCCTAACATTGGTGGCCCACGTCCACCCCAGAGGAAACTATTAGCTTATGTTGTTAATTCTGTCAGCATGTATGCAGCACCAATCTGGCATCATGCATGCGGAATTAAATCGTATTGTGAGTTGGCCATTGCGACCCGTCGTCGCTCCTGTATACGTATTATTAGTGGTTACAGGACGGTATCCACCGACGCAGCTAAGGTACTTGCTGGAATTCTTCCTTTCGATTTAGCTGCAGATGAACTGGCTAGGCTGCATAACATATGTAAGGACGCAGTGGATTCCCTACAAGGTGCTAAAAATGTGGAACGTCATCGTTCTATAGAAATATGGCAAAAACGATGGACTGATTCTAGCAAAGGCCGATGGACTTGTCGTATCCTCCCAGACATAAACAGATGGATCAACAGGAAACACGGGGAATTAGATTTCCACCTAATTCAGTTGTTGACTGGACATGGTTGTTTTAGGTCCTATTTCCACCGCTTTCACCTGGATAATAATGATCTCTGCCCCATCTGTCCGACTTTGGTCGAGGATGCTGAGCATATATTGGTGAGCTGCCCTCGTTTTAGATCACAACGTGAGCACTTGATGAACATCATCAATAAGCCAATAAGACCAGAGAGCATCCTATCAATAATGCTGGAATCTTCTGAAAACTGGAAGGCAGTAGCCAGTTTCGCAAAAGTGGTGATGATCAAACTTAGATATGCCGATAGAACTAGGCGAATGGCCCAGGATGAACCAGGCCAACTGATCCTATTTTAAGATACAGAGGACGAACGCCGAACCCCTGATCACCTGTGTGGATGGAGGACGTAGTATAGTGTCATAAGAAGAGGAGTCGTATAGGCTAATTAACAGCCCCGCCGAAGTAATATTTTCGGATAGTTCCGGCGGGATGCTGGTTTCGAGAGGCCACTAGTGCAGAGCTTGCTCTGCCTACGCCTAATAAAACACACACACACACACACACACACACACACACACACACACACACATATATATATATATGTATTGTGACGAGGAACGCAAGCACTGCGTGCGCTTGCTTTCCCCGTCCCGTTGCTCTCTCTCTAGCCGTAGCATGTACATATTTATTTGTATATTTGTATGTAGAAATGTTTATCTGTTACAGGCCGACGCACAACCACCGGCGGAGAGGTAAGTGAGAGAGAGAGCGGCGAGTGGGGAGAGACAGCCACGCGCGCGAATTGGGGAGAAAGAAAGAGAGCCGCGAGGAGAAAACAACGCGTACCGGCCTTCTACACACGTCGTCCGTGTCCCTTTTTTCCCGGTTGCTACCGCTGTGCCGCGACGAATCGTGTGTGGGAACCAACCTTGTGTTCCAAGGTTCTCCCCCACCTCGTACCTCGTCCTCGGGGAGAGTGCCCGGTTTAACGCGCTTGTGGTGCTACAGTGGTGCGAGGGTGTGCAGTGCACCCGCGCCGAATACGAGCTCGAGCGGACGAATTGTCGTCCGCCCCATCTACGCGGAATAACCGCCCCATCCCGGGGCTCCCGGAGGTCAACGTCGCCGCCGCCCCCGGCAAAGGAAGGCGCTATTGCGCTTCGAGAACGCGCTGCGAGACCTGCGGGCTCCGGCTCTCTGTAAGTGGCAGCTCCTTTTCTCTCTCTCTCTCTCTCTTCCCGAACGCCCCGCGCGCCGTCGCCTCGACGACCCTCGGCCTGCGTCCCGCACGCCTCGTATATATGCGCTGCCTTGTATTTGTATGTCTGGCACTGCGCCATTAAAGCTCATTTAAATTTTAATTATTTTTATTTTTTCATTATCATCAAGTGTGCTCCATTAGCCATCCTATTCCACGCGCAGTCCCGAACGCGATATTTCGCCCTTCGCGGACCGCCCCTCTTCCTCGCCGGAATCCTTCGGGGCTAAGCCCAGCCGGGCACAGATTTGCAACAGCCGTGCCCGCCGTCCTCGTGCTCGAGGCGGACACGCGCACCGTTACATGGCGCCCAACGCGATCTCGGGATCGCACTTTATATAAGAATATTTTATATATCTTTATAGATATCATTACATATATATATTTTATAATATATATGTAATAATATATTGTATCATAGTGCCCCGGCGAATATTCGCAAGTGACGCGGATGCGCGAAAATAACTTAATAATTTTATTATATTGAAAATTATAATATTACATAGTGCGAACGCACAGCACATCGCGAGTGTTTACGTTGCAAGCTCGTAGATGTAAACACTCTCGAAGTCGGCCAAGGCCAACGGCAATTCGGCGAAAGCGGCTGAAAAGCAGCACAAATGAAATATAATGCCGAATACGGTAATATAATATTTGTGCAGTTTTTCAAGCAAAACTAATTTTAAGTTAAATAGACACATATACATTAATTTATATTAGGATTGTGAATAAGTCTTTCCCGTTTTTTGTAAGAGATGGCGCCACCAATACGGTGCGAGTATTCAATGGTTACATATGTCATAATCAAAGCTTATTCATATGTCAACAATTCCATACTAACACATTAGTTAAAATTTTTTCGCATCATAAATTTTTGATATCGTGAAAATGTCGAAATTTGAGCCGAGTCGACGTCATTTGCTGGAAGTTTCACTTTATTGTTCAATTTGAAGAAATCTGCTGCCGAGACGTATCGATTGCTTTAGGAGGATTATGGAGAAGGTTGTGTCGATGATTCAAGTGTTCGCGGATGGTTTCGACGCTTCAAAAGCGGTGATTTCGACGTGGAAGACAAGGAGCGTTCCAGGCGGCCGCAAATCTTTGAAGATCGAGAATTGGCGACTTTACTTGATGAAGATTCTTGTCAAACGCAAGAATAACTTGCTGAAGCATTGGGAGTTGACCGAACAACCATTTCCAAGCGTTTGAAAGCCATGGGAATGATCCAAAAGCAAGGAAATTGGGTGCCGTACGAACTGAAGCTGAGAGACGTCGAACGGCGTTTTTTCACTTGCGAACAGCTGCTTCAGCGACATAAAAGAAAGGGTTTTCTGCATCGTATCGTGACTGGCGATGAAAAGTGGATACGTTACGATAATCCGAAGCGAAGAAAATCATGGGGACTACCCGGCCATGCATCATCATCGACGGCCAAGCCAAATATTCATGGCGCCAAGCTCATGCTCTGTATATGGTGGGACCAGCTAGGTGTGGTTTACTATGAGCTTCTGAAACCGAATGAAAGGATCACAGGCGAGGTCTATAGACGACAATTGATGCGTTTGAGCCGCGCACTGCGAGAAAAATGGCCACAATACTCCGACAGGCACGACAAAGTTATTTTGAAACATGACAATGCTCGCCCACATGTTGCACCGCCGGTGAAAACATACTTAGAAACGCTCAAATGGGAAGTCCTACCCCACCCGCCGTATAGTCCAGACGTTGCTCCGTCTGATTACTATCTCTTCAGATCGATGACGCATGGCCTGGCTGACCAGCACTTCCATTCCTACGAGGAAGCCAAAAAATGGGTGGATGACTGGATAGAGGCCAAACCGGTCGAATTTTTTTGCAACGGGATTCGTATGTTGCCAGAAAGATGGGAAAAAGTTGTAGCTAGCGATGGCCAATACTTTCAATAATTCATTTGTAACCCTTTTTTCACAATAAAGACTCAAAATTTGAAAAAAAACGGGAAAGACTTATTCACATACCTGATATAATATTGATATATATATATTAATTGGATGTAACTTTGAAATTTAGCTTAAATTAAATATGTGAATTCCATCTAAGCTAAACTAAAATTAATCAATAATTAATTTTTAAGATAGCGTAATATGAAAATATAACTGATATAAATAGATTTACATTCGTCATTATAATATAATAATAAATTTTCGCCGTTACAGACATAAGGAACATTTAGTGTAAATTAAATATAATTAAAAGTTCTCTTCTTTACACATAGTCGACTATAAATAACGAAGTCAGTGACCTGTGTATACTCACATACACACACCACCGCGACTCTACGCTGTACATACGTGTACATGCGACTAACGCAAATTTTTCTTTGCTCTCAATTTAATTTGATCAAAATTGATTATTCCCTTTATGCTTTTCGTTTTCGGATCTTCATTTTGATATTGTAATATCTCTAATATTTTTGCAATATAATTCAAAAATTTTTTTTTTGAAAACTAAAAATTAAAAATTTTTTTTTTTGAAAACTAAAAATTAAAATTTTTTTTTCCTTTTTTTGTGAAAACTAAAAATTGAAAATTTTTTTTTTCTTTTTTGTGAAAACTAAAAATTTAAAATTTTTGTTTTTTCGAAAACCAAAAATTAAAGTTTTTTTTTTGGAAAACTGTAAAATAAAATTTTTTGTAGAAGTTATAAAAGAACTAAAAATAAACTATATTTTTATTTTTTTATTTTTTTTGTGTTTTCTTTTTTTCTTTGTATTTTTGTATTTTTTTTACATTGCTTAAAAAATACAAAAAGGAAAAACCATTACAATTTCAAAATAAATCTTTTTTGGAAAATCGAGAATCCGAAAGCCGAAATAAGAATTTTGGGAAAATTTTTGGTAAATTTTTTGATAATTTTTGAAAATTGTTGAAATCTTTTTCTCTTATATTTTCTGTTTTTTTTGCGTCAGACGCCCCTAATTTTTGCGTTTTCGCCCTCGCACTCCACTATCTCTTGAGATTGCCGGCTTTTAATTATTTGCTTTTAATTATTTAATCGAAAACTTTGGCTGTAACGCTCTATTTTTCTCACGTTGTACTTTTTTTTCTTTTTCCGTTTGTTCGTTTGTCTTCTTCTAATTTTCAACGAAAAGAAATTCGAAAAACGAATTCGCCAAAAAAAAATTCGCCAAACAAATTTAACGACTGGCTTCAAAGCCTATGTGAGGAAGAAACAAACCTAATTACAGCGGAACTAGAATTAAAAAATGAGGGTTCCCAATTTCAAAGGGCTGCTAGGCTATACCATAGATTAGCAGGAAATTATAGCCCAGGAGATTTTGTGGAATGCGAGAGTGACAGTGATAGTATAAAAACACGCGCGCGAAGAGATAAAAATCTGTTAAAGATAATCGTCACCTCGACAATGCGCGACGCAACAAAAACTTATATTTTGGATCGAATAGAAGCAACGTACACCGAACAAGCGGACGATTCAGCTGACATACAGCAGGCTCGGGAAATTTACCCGAGCACAGCTCACAGAAATAGCACAACAGCTGTCGATCACCAAATACAAAATCTGATCGACTTCAATTTGGCCGAGATGAACAGGCATGAACCGCTCGCATGGAGCAACGAATCGCCGATTCAGACAGCCACCACGAGCGTAATTACGCCTCCCGACTCGGGTGTCACGAATGACACCACACGTCGAACCCAAGTCGCATCTCAGGCGACAAATAAAACAGTCGAGCCTCAACCGACTGACCTCGAAAACAATATAAACCTTCGTCAGGGATTACATGGCCTGCAAAATATGCTGCAAACTTGGATGCAACACCAAAACTGCACTGTCCAAGATTTGCAGCAGAGGCAAAGTGAGATGCACGCTACGCTAGCCAGCATCCAGCAGCAGCTGCAGAAATCGGCGCGACGCGACCGTGTCACTTTCCAAGACACGTACGATCTGCAATACGTGGAAAGTGACAAAAATCTCAACAAAAATAGGTTTATAGGGTCGACCGGCGAGCCTATGTTTTCGGCTCCTTGCCACCCTCGGTACCAAGGGCCTGGAAGGGGGGGGACATTACATGGATCGAGATGTGATGAGCTCGCCCGCGAATACAACGCGATCAACGCTGTCAAGCACCTTGGCCCAGCGCACGGATATTGGTCAGACCGTGCGCCAATGGAAAATTAGATTCAATGGTGCCAAGGGGAAAAGTGTAGAAGAATTTCTGTAAAGGATCGCGGAATGTCGCAGGTTGACACCGCTCACGGACGAGGACATGCTCAATGCCATGACGGAGCTCCTCGACGGTGTCGCCCTGCATTGGTACCGGCTATCCCGGAAAGACTGGACAACGTGGCAAGAGTTCTGCCACGCAGCCCGGAGCTGCTACGGCGTCGATCGACGCTTCCAAGCTGAGCTAATCAGCGAAGCGCAGCGGCGTACGCAGGCGAAGCGCGAGCCAACACGTGACTACGTGTTTTGTTTGTTAACGATTCTCAATCGGTTCGAAGAACCATGGTCGGACGACAAACAACTCGCCCTGATCTACCGTAATCTACTCCCAGAGATACAGAAGTTAGTTCCACGGGAGAAGATTACGAGCGTCAATCGGCTAATCGAGCTTGCTCGAGAGGCCGAATGCGTCCTCGATGCAGAGCGAAATTATAAGCCATCGCCATCACCTGAGGACTGCATAATGCCCGAAGTGGCCTTCCATGCGGCCGACACGTCTCGAACGCGCCCGAAACCAAGGATCGCGGTCGTGGACGTGAAGCCGCCCAACTTCAAAGCTCTGGTGCGAGAAGTTTTACAAGAGGCTGGCTTTAGAGCCACCGCACCTGATTTAGAGGCGCCAGGCGTCGCAGCCCTTATCCCGAAGAGGAGCGTTCGCGATTCACGCCCGAGGTCGCCGCGTACAGGAAAAACCAGAGCGTCGACCTCACCTAAGTCGGAGAGGAAGCCCTCCTTCAAAGGAAAGCTGGTGCACGAGCCCCTCAGTGACAAGAACAAAGGTCGGACAGCAGGTCCTGATCCGCGGTTCTTGTGCTGGGGCTGTAGTTGGCCTGGCCACACCTTGCGCAGCTGTCCCGAGTGTTCGGGAAATGCGAAAAAGGGCGAGTAATTGAGGTCCAACTCGCCCCTACGCTCCGTGAGACCTCTGAAGATCAGCATGCAGCTGCGAGGACACAGGGTAATGATGATTGCCCCCTCCTGTCTGTAAAGGAGGAGCATCACGACCGTGACTCCGCTGACTCAGCCACAAGTGTCGACCACGATCGGTATTCACGACGGTGGGTACAGGTAGGCATAGGCGAGTTTCGCAACCATGCACTGCTTGATGCAGGGCTGCTCGTACAGCTCTCGGAGCAATCGGCCTGCATATTGCATCTGCCCTCGGTCCTCTAGTTCGACCCTTTCCTGGATCTGGCGCTCGACTCGCCACAGGAAAAATTGAGCCGATAATAGGCCAGGTGGCCCTTCCATTTGCCATAGCAGACGTAGGAATGGAGCTAGACGTCATCATAATTCCAGACTTGGAAAATGACTGTCTGCTCGGTGCAGACTTCTACCGCGCCTTCAATGCGGTCATCCACCCGCGCGACAACACCATGTCGATCGCGGGTGCTGCGGATTTCGTTCCGTTACAACTTTGCACCGTCTCAGTTACCTCGGCGTATTCGCTTGCCTCTATAGGCTTGGCCGATATTGACGACAGTCAACGTCGAGCTCTCGAGGAACTCCTCGACCGGATGCTGCCTCCGGCTGATCAGCCTCTGGGCTGCACGCATCTGACCGACCACGTGATCGATGTCGGCGATGCTAAGCCGATTAAGCAGCGTTATTATCCGGTCTCTCAGAAGATAGAGCTGGAAATGCATGCGCAAGTTCGCAAGATGCTTGATCAGGGCGTAATTCGCAGATTAACCAGCGAACGGTCTAGCCCCGTCGTGATGGTTCGCAAGAGCGATGGGAGCTACCGATTCTGTGTGGACTATCGCAAATTGAATTCCGTGTCCAAGGTCAGCGCGTACCCGCTTCCTTACATGGACGTAATCTTACAGAAACTGAGAAATGCGCGATACATCTCCGCACTGGACCTCAGCAGCGCCTACCATTAGGTCCCTCTTCGTGAGGAATCGCGACACCTCTCTGCCTTCACGGTTCCAGGTATGGGGTTATTCGAGTGGACCCGTATGCCATATGGTGTCGCCGGTGGCCCTACCACCTTTCAGCAGTTAAGCGACAAGCTGATCGGCCCTGAAATGGAGCCGGTGGCCTTCGCCTACCTCAATGATGTGATCATCGCTACGTAGAGCTTTGACGAGCACCTCAGGTGGCTCGAACATATCCTGAGACGGATTTCCGATGCCGGCTTGACCATCAATCGGCAGAAGAGTAAATTCGGACTCGCAGAGGTACGGTTCCTCGGCGTCCTCGTGGATCGTGACGGTTTTCGTCCCGATCCGGATAAGATTGCACCAATCTTGACTTACGCCGCACCAAAGAACCTGAAGCAACTCCGTAGGTTTCTAGGCCTTGCGTCCTGGTATCGCAAGTTCTTGGAGAACTTCGCAACGCTTGCTGAGCCCCTCACACGATTAACCAAGAAGAACATCAAGTACCATTGGGGAGAAGAGCAACAGCAAGCCTTCGAACAAATCCGGGCGCTCGTCGCATCTGCACCCGTCCTTTCTCGACCGTCGTTTGGAGAAACGTTCGTCAGCCAAACGGACGCCAGCGACTCGGGACTAGGCGCCATGCTCACTCAAGCTGTTGATGGCGAGGAGCGCGTGCTCTCCTACGCCAGTCGCACGATGACTGCGGCTGAGCGTAACTATTCGGTCACCGAACGTGAGTGCCTCGCCGTGCTATGGGCTGTGCGTAAATTCCGCCCGTACGTCGAGGGCTATCACTTCCAGGTGATAACCGATCACAGCAGCCTTCGTTGGCTGCACTCATTGCGCAACCCCACGGGCAGACTCGCCCGTTGGGCCTTGGAATTGCAGGGATATGACTACGAAGTCACCCATCGGAACAGTACCTTGAATTGCGTACCAGACGCCCTCTCTCGTTTGTACGAAGACGAGCCGACCTGCGAAGTCACCTCCCTCGACGTCACCGATGTGCAAGATCCCTGGTATTTGCGCCTTCGTAAGAAAGTGGTGAGCGATCCGACCAACCTCCCATGGTGGAAAGTCGTTGGGCAGCGACTATACTACTACCGTCCCGATCCTGCCGTCGAAGATTTAGTAGACGACCAGGATGCGTGGAAGTTAGTCGTGCCTAAAGAAGATCGTCGTACCGTTCTGCATGAATGTCATGAGGAGCCCACCGCGGGTCATTTCGGACGCCATAAAACGTATGACCGAATTGCACGATCATACTATTGGCCATCAATGCACAAAGATGTGACACAATTTGTCCGTGACTGCACCGTGTGCCAACAATGTAAGGTACAGCAGGCTGCACCAGCTGGCCTGATGGGCCATCGAACGGTCACCCGCCCTTGGGAAATAGTAGCTGGAGATGTGATGGGTCCATTTCCACGATCTACCCGGGGATACGAGTATTTGCTCGTCTTCATGGATCTATTCACTCGCTGGGTAGAATGTATTCCCATCCGAAAGGCGAATGCGCAAACGATTCGCCGCGAGTTGAAAGATCGCGTATTTTTACGCTTTGGTATGCCCGAAGTATTCCTATCGGACAATGGCACCGAATTTCGTAATAAAATCATTGAGAAATTCCTTGTGGAGCGTGGGGTGGAGCATTCCACGATACCTCCTTATCACGCTCAAGCCAATCCGGTAGAGAGGGTCAATAGGACTCTGAAGACCGTGATAATCGCCTTCATTGAGGAGTCTCACAGTACTTGGGATGCGCACATCGCCGAGCTCATGTTCGCGTACAATACATCCGTACAAGACTCCATTGGCGTAAGTCCGGCCTTCCTTAACACGGGTCGGCACCCCTCAGCTCCTGGCACACATCGTCGCCAGGAGGAGCAGCGCGCACAGATTGCGCAAGAAGAGGCTGCTCTACAACATTGGAAAGAGCGCATGGAGAAATTATCTGATCTCCACCTAAAGGCAGCGGAAAACTCGCAGAAAGCGCAGGCAAAGCATGCTCGCTATTATAATGCGAGACGTCGCGACGTGCACTACGCGATTGGCGATCGCGTATGGCGGCGTAATCGCATCCTCTCGTGCGGCATACAGGGCGTCAGCGCCAAGCTGGCCCCAAAATTCGACGGGCCCTTTACCATCATGGAGAAACTCGGCACGAATGTTTATCGACTGATAGACTCTACGGGAAGAGATGCTGGTAAGCATCACGTCGCCGACCTGAAGCCCTACCATCGAGATCACGACCCCGAAGATGATAGCAGTTCCGACACGGAAGAGCCTTCGGGCGAAGATAGTGACTGCGATGCGTGGAATTGTAATGTCGAGGCGAGCGAGCGAATCCGCATTGTAACACCACTGGTGAGCGTACGGCGCCCCGAAGACGCGCCTCATTGTAATTCCGATACAAGCGTGCGAAGCGATACCCCCGCGGGAAATGCCACGCGATCTAACACCGATATCGCACCGCGTAGATTAGGGAGACCGCGTAGGACGCGAATCGTAACCCGTGGAAGAACCCAAGCGCGAGCCTCTGCGGAGCCCAATAACAACGAAGCCGCCTGTCATAACGACGTGCACCTGGTGAGGCGAAAAGTAGGTCGCCCCAGGAGGAGCGGACGCTCAACCCCGCCGCGGGACCAATCTCCCCGCCGCACTCGGGCCCAAGCCCGCGCCCGTCAACGGGCCGACTAACTTCGATTATTGACTGGCGCCGTTATTAACGGCGGACCACCGGCGATTGTTACCTCCAAAAACAACTGCGTCTAGGGAAGGGAGTTCTTTACCCGTCCTTCCTCATCCCAGTGATCCCCAGCGGTAGACCGCAGCCACCCCAGTTCCTCATCCTGACACGATGGTCGATCCGAGAGAGAGATGTTGGGTCGAGCTGTCACGCTTCGGCTACCAGCGTCTGGAGGGGGGGCGTGTGACGAGGAACGCAAGCACTGCGTGCGCTTGCTTTCCCCGTCCCGTTGTTCTCTCTCTAGCCGTAGCATGTACATATGTATTTGTATATTTATATGTAGAAATGTTTATCTGTTACAGGCCGACGCACAACCACCGGCGGAGAGGTAAGTGAGAGAGAGAGCGGGGAGTGGGGAGAGACAGCCACGCGCGCGAATTAGGGAGAAAGAAAGAGAGCCGCAAAGAGAAAACAACGCGTACCGGCCTTCTACACACGTCGTCCGTGTCCCTTTTTTCCCGATTGCTACCGCCGTGCCGCGACGAATCGTGTGTGGGAACCAACCTTGTGTTCCAAGGTTCCCCCCCGCCTCGTACCTCGTCCTCGGGGAGAGTGCCCGGTTTAACGCGCTTGTGGTGCTACAGTGGTGCGAGGGTGTGCAGTGCACCCGCGCCGAATACGAGCTCGAGTGGACGAATTGTCGTCCGCCCCATCTACGCGGAATAACCGCCCCATCCCGGGGCTCCCGGAGGTCAACGTCGCCGCCGCCCCCGGCAAAGGAAGGCGCTATTGCGCTTCGAGAACGCGCTGCGAGACCTGCGGGCTCCGGCTCTCTGTAAGTGGCAGCTCCTTTTCTCTCTCTCTCTCTCTCTTCCCGAACGCCCCGCGCGCCGTCGCCTCGACGACCCTCGGCCTGCGTCCCGCACGCCTCGTATATATGCGCTGCCTTGTATTTGTATGTCTGGCACTGCGCCATTAAAGCTCATTTAAATTTTAATTATTTTTATTTTTTCATTATCATCAAGTGTGCTCCATTAGCCATCCTATTCCACGCGCAGTCCCGAACGCGATATTTCGCCCTTCGCGGACCGCCCCTCTTCCTCGCCGGAATCCTTCGGGGCTAAGCCCAGCCGGGCACAGATTTGCAACAGCCGTGCCCGCCGTCCTCGTGCTCGAGGCGGACACGCGCACCGTTACATGGCGCCCAACGCGATCTCGGGATCGCACTTTATATAAGAATATTTTATATATCTTTATAGATATCATTACATATATATATTTTATAATATATATGTAATAATATATTGTATCATAGTGCCCCGGCGAATATTCGCAAGTGACGCGGATGCGCGAAAATAACTTAATAATTTTATTATATTGAAAATTATAATATTACATAGTGCGAACGCACAGCACATCGCGAGTGTTTACGTTGCAAGCTCGTAGATGTAAACACTCTCGAAGTCGGCCAAGGCCAACGGCAATTCGGCGAAAGCGGCTGAAAAGCAGCACAAATGAAATATAATGCCGAATACGGTAATATAATATTTGTGCAGTTTTTCAAGCAAAACTAATTTTAAGTTAAATAGACACATATACATTAATTTATATTAGGATTGTGAATAAGTCTTTCCCGTTTTTTGTAAGAGATGGCGCCACCAATACGGTGCGAGTATTCAATGGTTACATATGTCATAATCAAAGCTTATTCATATGTCAACAATTCCATACTAACACATTAGTTAAAATTTTTTCGCATCATAAATTTTTGATATCGTGAAAATGTCGAAATTTGAGCCGAGTCGACGTCATTTGCTGGAAGTTTCACTTTATTGTTCAATTTGAAGAAATCTGCTGCCGAGACGTATCGATTGCTTTAGGAGGATTATGGAGAAGGTTGTGTCGATGATTCAAGTGTTCGCGGATGGTTTCGACGCTTCAAAAGCGGTGATTTCGACGTGGAAGACAAGGAGCGTTCCAGGCGGCCGCAAATCTTTGAAGATCGAGAATTGGCGACTTTACTTGATGAAGATTCTTGTCAAACGCAAGAATAACTTGCTGAAGCATTGGGAGTTGACCGAACAACCATTTCCAAGCGTTTGAAAGCCATGGGAATGATCCAAAAGCAAGGAAATTGGGTGCCGTACGAACTGAAGCTGAGAGACGTCGAACGGCGTTTTTTCACTTGCGAACAGCTGCTTCAGCGACATAAAAGAAAGGGTTTTCTGCATCGTATCGTGACTGGCGATGAAAAGTGGATACGTTACGATAATCCGAAGCGAAGAAAATCATGGGGACTACCCGGCCATGCATCATCATCGACGGCCAAGCCAAATATTCATGGCGCCAAGCTCATGCTCTGTATATGGTGGGACCAGCTAGGTGTGGTTTACTATGAGCTTCTGAAACCGAATGAAAGGATCACAGGCGAGGTCTATAGACGACAATTGATGCGTTTGAGCCGCGCACTGCGAGAAAAATGGCCACAATACTCCGACAGGCACGACAAAGTTATTTTGAAACATGACAATGCTCGCCCACATGTTGCACCGCCGGTGAAAACATACTTAGAAACGCTCAAATGGGAAGTCCTACCCCACCCGCCGTATAGTCCAGACGTTGCTCCGTCTGATTACTATCTCTTCAGATCGATGACGCATGGCCTGGCTGACCAGCACTTCCATTCCTACGAGGAAGCCAAAAAATGGGTGGATGACTGGATAGAGGCCAAACCGGTCGAATTTTTTTGCAACGGGATTCGTATGTTGCCAGAAAGATGGGAAAAAGTTGTAGCTAGCGATGGCCAATACTTTCAATAATTCATTTGTAACCCTTTTTTCACAATAAAGACTCAAAATTTGAAAAAAAAACGGGAAAGACTTATTCACATACCTGATATAATATTGATATATATATATTAATTGGATGTAACTTTGAAATTTAGCTTAAATTAAATATGTGAATTCCATCTAAGCTAAACTAAAATTAATCAATAATTAATTTTTAAGATAGCGTAATATGAAAATATAACTGATATAAATAGATTTACATTCGTCATTATAATATAATAATAAATTTTCGCCGTTACAGACATAAGGAACATTTAGTGTAAATTAAATATAATTAAAAGTTCTCTTCTTTACACATAGTCGACTATAAATAACGAAGTCAGTGACCTGTGTATACTCACATACACACACCACCGCGACTCTACGCTGTACATACGTGTACATGCGACTAACGCAAATTTTTCTTTGCTCTCAATTTAATTTGATCAAAATTGATTATTCCCTTTATGCTTTTCGTTTTCGGATCTTCATTTTGATATTGTAATATCTCGAGGCGGACACGCGCACCATTACAGTATATATATGTATATACGTATTTTCTTAAAATTTTGAGTTTAAAACTTGATAATAAGATTGCGTTGAACTTAATAATTAGACTAATTTGATATAAAAAATTATACTTTCTGTAAATTATTTATATAATAACATTCATTAAATTTTTATATAATAAATTTTATTTCATTGTTATTTACATTATATCATGCATTCATTAAAATTAATTCAATAGTTATTAGAATACAACAAATATATATTTAAATTTATGTTTAAAACAGAAACATACATATTTAGCACGAATGAATATTTTGTAATTTAGAGTAAACCATATACTCGAAACAAACAATTAAGTTTATTTGAATAGCGAATATATATTTATTACATTAAACTAAATAAATTATTGAAAAGTAATAAATAACTCTTGAATTTTATTAACGGAACTACATATACGTAAAAAATAAAGTTAAATAAATAAATATTTAAAAAACTATATATATACTCAAATTTAACAAATTTAATCAATTTTTGGAAAACCTATTCAATATGAACAATTCAATAGCTTTATCAAAAGGTGCAATATATTTATTTGATTAGACCCAACAAGTTATTAAAAATTAATAAAAATTTTTTCGATTTTATTAAACGAAGTAAAAAGATTTAAATATTAAATTTAAAGGAATGAATCTTTTAATAAAATTATTTATATGTTATAAGTAAATAATTTTTTCAAAAATAGAAAATATTTTTTTGATTTATATATATATATATATTTTGTAGTTTTTATTATTTATTTGTAAATTTTAATATTTAAATCTTTGTGCTTTGTTTAATAAAATTAAATAAATATTTATTAGATTTAAAACTGGCAGAGAATAATCAAATATATCTAATCCACCATTTCAGAAAACTAGTTCATTCTTTTGAGTAAATAGTTTTTTTAAAAATTGAATATATTCCTGTCATTTATTATTATTGAGATTTTTGTCAAGATTTTCTAGAAAATGGGTGGCTGAAATTGGAAATTAAATAAATAATTGAATTGTACTTTTGTCGACTGCCCATATGCAAATTAATAAATTTTTTTTATTGGTCTTACAGTCCAATCAATTCAATCTAAAAATAAAATAAAAATAAAAATAAAAAATAAAAATAAAAATAAAGATAAATAAAACAAAATAAAATAAAAATAAATTTTTCAGCTAATATTTTATTTTCAGATTAGTCTACGGGGGTGAATGTAAACAAGGACAGTCTGACTGTCATTATAATTTTAATTTAATTTTTAATTTAATTTTTATTTTATTTTTTTTATTTATTTTTATTTTTACTTTTTATTTTTATTTTTATTTTATTTTTAGATTGAATTGATTGGACTGTAAGACCAATAAAAAAAATATTTATTAATTAAATAAATATTTTCTTATCTAAAGAAACTATTTTCTTGAACCAATAACTGAAAATTTTGAATAAAAAAATTTAGTTATTTGATACAAGCCGACAAAATTAAGTGAATATATACTTGGACTAAGAATTACAATACTTCACTCAAAAAATTGAATTTAAAATGAAGAATTCGATTCCTATCTTTAAAAGAATAATTACTTGAAATACGTTTTTATTTTTTAGAAGCATGAAAATTCAAGTATGCTAAATGTTTAAACGAAGTGCATAGTTTCTTGATTTAAACCATTATTTTCTTGACTTTAAAAATCAAAAGTTTAAACTAAGCGAATAATTTCTTGAATTCTCATAATTAATTTCTTTCGCTTAAAAGAACTTCGACCTAACCAGGATTCTATCCACAGACCGTTAGATTCGCAAGCTAACACCTTATTAATTACGCTATCGCAGTACGCTGTAGAAAATTATAAAAATCTTATATATCAATTTTAGATCTCTTATAGTTATACATTATGAAATTAATTTATGGATTCCAATGAATAGTATATGTATTTATATATAGTTTATACTTATATTATAACAATTTATATAACGTTTTCATTTTAAAACGTGATTTTCCACATCCAGATAATATTTTCATAAATTGAATGATAATACATATACAAAATCGATAAATAATTAATTTTTGTATTTATATCACAGAAAAACATGGTTCTCATATCAAGTCAATATTTCTGTGTAATTAAAAAAATTAAGTTAAAAAAATTTTTAAAAATATAACATGTATATTTAGAAATTAATTATGCTTTACACATTAAAGCAATAATGTATAAATTATAAAAGAATTCAAGAAATTATTCGCTTAGTTTAAACATTTGATTTTTAAAGTCAAGAAAATAATGCTTTGAATCAAGGAACTATGCACTACTTTTAAACATTTAACATACTTGAATTTTCATGTTTTTAAAAATAAAAACGTATTTCAAGTAATTATTGTTTTATAAATAAGAATCCAGTTCTTCATTTTAAATTATATTTCTTGAGTGAATTATTGAAATTCTTAATCCAAGTATATATTCACTTAATTTTGTCGGTTTGAATCAAATATCTAAATTTTTTGATTCCAAAATTTTCAGTTATTGGTTCAAAAAAATATTTTCACCCATTTTCTAGGAAATCTTCACAAAATTCTAGGATATATTTAATTAATCCAAGAATTTATTTTCCTAATTTTAAATTTGAAATCATTGGTTCCAGATAATATTTTCTTTAGATAAGAAAATATTCATTTAATTTCCAATATTTGTGTTCTGCTTTTGAGAAACTATAAGCTTTATTTTCGTATCTACTTTCTTGGTTAAAGTTTATGCGATTACTTGGTTAAAGAAAATATTTACTTAGTACAGAAAATCGCATAGATTTCTTGAATCAAATAATATTTACTTTATATTAGAATTTAAGCAGTATATAATTTTAATGAATTATTTCGACAAATCTATTTCTTAAACTAAGAAAATTTTTATTTAATTAATTCGATAATATTGTTCTTTTGATAGTATCAGAAAAATCTCTGACCACCGATTTGATCAATCTATAATTTAAGTATTTACATTTTTTGCAATTCTAGTCATTAGGTTTTCCGAATTCAATGCATTACTTTTTTGTTTTAATATAATAACCTTCTGATTCAAAATTCTGTTTTCTTAGATTAAGAACATATTTATTTATATATGTATTGTGTAACTCTGTTCTATATATACTGTATAAAAACAATTAAATACTAATTTCTATAAAATATTAGTTTGATTCTGTAAAGCCTTTTTTAGAGAATCAAAAGTATTCTGTTCAGGTATATGATTACTAAATTTAAAAAATTCAGGTTTTCCATTTTAATTTTGATCAGCTTGTTTGAAAGAAACGTTTTCTAAAAAATGATAATGCTTATTTGTAGATTATGATGAGCTAAATTTAAGTAATTAGAACATTATAATTAAATAAATATTTACTTGACTGAATTTTTGTTCTTAAGAAAATCTATTCTCTTGGTTTAAGAAAATCATGTTTTTCCTGAATGTAAGTTAATATTTCGATCGCCTTCAAATATTGAATACGTATTCTGTATGGTCAGGATTAAATGATAGGATATTTTTTACTGCAAATTTAACAAAAAAAAAAAAAAAAAACAAAATGATGGCAACATTTGTTGCATGTATATCGGTAAACTGACTGCTGGGCCTCGTACAACGTGCGTGCTAATGGACAGGTAATAAACAGTGAGAGCAGGTGAGAGAAAGAAACGAAACAGTATAGAGAACACTGGCGAGTACATGCAGGTACATGATATGACAACACCCACCAACATCGAGTAATCCATGTTAATCCCCTTGGATTTTTCTTTTCTCCCCTCCCCTCTCGCTCTCACATTCCCATTCTCTTTCTCTCCCTCTCTCTCTTTCTCTGTCTTCTCCATACAAGGTAGTTATGTGTCATATATGATTATATAGGATTCTGATATGATACTCCAAAAATATAAAAAGCAATTAAATAATTTTTGGAAAAGTTTACAGTCTATAATTAGCAGCTTTTTCGAGATCTATTGCATTCGTAAACATAAATCAATTGCTGACAATGGCCATGAATATTGTCTCAATATTAACTTAATTTTTTTAAAGCGTACATATATTTTGTTGCAACTTAATTATTTTAATTCAATAGAGAAACATTATAAAATTAAATCAAATATACATTTTTTTAGTTCCAAGTAAAACGTATGTCATAGAAATAAGTCTATACTGAAAAAAATTTTTATAGATTTAAATAAAGGGTTGATTCGTATACCATTAATTAACCATTTATTCAACATAAGTAATTTATACATTTAAAATACTGAATGTTTAGTTAAATACAGTAAATATTTTTTTGATATATGAGAACTGAGAATTTAAACAAAATATAACGTTCAACTGTAGTATTTTAACTTATTAGACCGTCGTTTTCGTAATCTTCAACGATGTAAACGTACCATATATATTATATTGCAATAAATACTAACTATATTTACATATTTTTCCATCATTTTTATTGTAATATATATATATATATATATATATATATATATATATATATATATATATATATCTTATATGTAATATATTTGTATTATACGAAACGCAATGGTAGTGAATGTTCAACGCACACAATCTGCCGTTCAAGCTTTAGGCATTGCGATCAGAATATTAATTAGGGTTATTATTAGGACTTAATCCTAATAAATAGAGAGTGTTTAACTGTTTAATAAGGCAGTTACATGTACTCTTCAGCACTAAAAATCTTAATTTTAAAAATTACTTACACAACTAAAACATACTTTAAATTTATTTTATACAAAAGTATAGAATAAGGAAAGTTTGATGTATTAGAAATTCTAATCATTTAAAAATATTTGTAACGTCACAAATATTTTTTGTTCTTTAAATAAATTCAACTATTCATTTTAAATACACGGTTGTTTCGAAAGTGCAGAATATGCGTTCCTATTAAAGCTGTATATTTTTGTTTCAATAGAATTTGAATGAATGTTTGTTGGATTGCAATAAATATGCTTTTATGAAATCGACTCATTCGCATTTGGAATTGATTTCAGTGTGTAGCGTAACGCAAATTATGTTATTAGATAAGTAATATTATGTTTATATAAACTTGCAGTCTTATTGTACAGTTTATAAATACCACTAAAAAACATATTTCTTATTCTATACATTTTTCTGTACCAAGCGTTCCCAAAAAAATATATTAAAACTAACGGAGGATATAGAATAGTCAATGAGAATATTACGGTGAAGTGCATTGTTGTTAATAAAGAACGTTTAAAGAAAAAATATATAGATTAAAAAATATGTATTTTGATGAGATTTTGAACTTTTAGTTACATCATTCAATGGAATTTTTTGTATTTTACGAGATAAATTAGAAAAACCATATTTTCACTGGGTATTAATATGATTTATTATAAAATTGAAATTACCACCAATTTTTACTACCATATATATAATCAGAATCCTAAAAAACGTATATATAAAAATTTTAATAAAAATCGCGTTAGTCGACTACTTGATAAATTTGGTAGCTCTTTGCTATAAGAGATTTTCTCAGCTTTGATGTTTGCCAGTTTTCCTTAAAGTTGCCGTAGGTTTCAAAACTTCAAGCTGCTTGCTAGCTGCTGCGAGACTATATATATATATATATATATATATATATATATATATATATATATATATATACGTAGCAATAAAATTTCTTTTTGGTCAGTATAAGCTACTCAACTTTTATTGCACCCTCCGCTGCCAGCCTATTGTCTCGACAAGCTTTTCCTCTGCATGCGCCGAAGACAATCGTCTCCCCCCTCGATCGCACCATCGCACAAGCTCTCACAAAACAACATCTGGAATATCGCACGAAACGGCCAGTTCCTCGCTTTTGCCGCCAGAGGGCGTCGTTTTCAGTCGAAAATTTTTACTGCAGTCTGGCCCATAAGCGTCGGCGATCTCCCCTTATTATCTCTGGCGCATATTAATTTATGCTTACGTAGCTGTGACGTCTCGTTGGCACGTTAGTGTAGCAGTTGAGCCTGTTGAGGGCGTATGTTCTCGTCGCTCGAATTTCGGATATGGTTACGGCAATCTCTCCTTATTATCTCTGTCTCTACATACCATAGTTGCAATATTGACAGGATATCTGTTACAAATATCTACAACGATGGCAGAATAAGGTTAGATTTAAGCTATAAACGATTTCTTCAATTACATATATTTCATTTATAAATAAATTATATTTAATTGTACATTCAAGTTTCAAGGAAAACATTTTGAATTTAGAGATTTTTTAAAGAAGAATTTTTTTTATTACCCATAACAGATATTATTATACAAAATTTAATTATATTTATAATCTTAGTTTCATTTCTTCGTTTTAAGATTGTACTAACTTTACGTTTTATAGTATTAAAGAATGAGAAGTTTTAAAAATAACTTATTTGAATTTCAAATACAGTTTAAACTTTTCTTGATGATAATTATACTGTTTATATATAATGAACAACAAAAAACAATGAAATAAACATTATTTACATCATATCTTAGAATCTTCTATGGATGCTTGATCAAAAAAATTTTGAATTAACTTTAAATATTCTAATAGCTTTTAAATAATTAATTAATTTAATGTTATTCAAAATTGTATTTAATAATGAATACGAAAAAAGAATGATAAAATATTAAAGAATTATAGCATTTCTGTATTATACTTAAATACCATAAAAAATATTAATGATTAAAATTGATGATAATTAAGATGATAATTATAAGATTAATGATTATTAAATTATATTATATAAATTACATTTTTAAAAGTTGATAATACTTATTAAGGTCAATATTTATATAAAAGAAAAATAGCTATTTTTTGAGAGCAAATTGTTCTTATATTAAAAAATAAAACTAGAATTTATGTAAAATTAAAATGTTTTATTGATTAAATTAGCCACCCTCTTGTGCTACAAGCACTCCATAAAACTTAAGTAAATAATTTTTCAATGTAGTGGGGTAAGACGATTGTTATACAATGCCGTTACAATCTCATTTTTCCAATTTAAAAAGGACATTTTATGCCAATGAAAATGGATTTTTAAATTTTTTAAAAAATAATTGAAATTTTTGTAATTTAGTTTAATTATTGTAATTATGTTTTTTCCCATAACCATTTCCATTACATATAAAGTATAATTTTCAGTATTTTTATAAAATGATTCAATAAATTTAAGTACATTGAATTATTATTACATTTATAATTATAAATCTCTAAAAATTATTTATTAAAGATGGTAGAAACTTGTAGTTAAACTTTTGTATTATTTTAAATCAAATACATTTTTTAAAATTACTTTGTAATACATTGTAAATGGATTGGTTTTACTATTTTTTAGAATTAGTAGAAGTTTTGATTTCATAACTTATTGATAGTTTAAAACATTAAGTCATGATTTTTGAACCTAATCCATTAACTTTTGTATTGCCATGATTTTGTTATTCTAAAAAGCAAATTTAAAAAATGACATTTTGTTTAAATATATTTGAACAATTCATTCATGTATAGATATATTTAGATCTAATTGTTTTAATAAAATATTTTAGTTTGCATGAATATAAAAGTAATATAAATTTTATTTAAAAAATATAAGAATGAACTGATTATTGCTAATAATAAACTATAACTTATAAGTAGCAGCAAATTTTTGGAAGTTTTTAGTTAAACTTTAGTTGAAACAATAGTTGGCGAACGTATACACTGTTTAGAAGATTGAATTTGGAACTGACAGATTTTTCTAATATCCACCATTAGAATTTTTTGTTTTTTTTTGGTAATGGAATATGATGTTATATTTTTCAAAATTGATTTCTTCAAAAATGTTTAAGAATAAGTTTGTAGTTAATTCATTGTTATATGGTATTATGTGAGGTATATTATAGAGACTCGTGTAGATGATGACAATACATTATAATTTACTTTACTTTCTGTCCAAAACTTAATAATCAGATTAAAAGCCGATATAACCAATTCCATTTTCTGTCAAATAATTATCTAATAGTATTTATTATATTTTTATATAGTAGTTTTAAATTTAATTCCTTTTACATTAGAATTTGCAAGTTACTAATGAATCCAGAGGTACGATAACGCCATGAAGGCGGTTTGAGAACCTCTAAGCCTTGGCGTTCTGCTACACTATTTACTTGTATCAGAGATAATAAGGGAAAATCACCGACGTTTATGAGCAAGACTGCAGTAAAAATTTTCTACTGAAAACAAGGGCCTCTGGTGACTAAAGCGAGGTAATGACCGTTTCGTGCGATATTTCAGATGTTGTTTTTCGAACTCGTGTGATGGTGCGATCGAGGAGGGGTGACGACTGTCTTCGGAGCGTGCGAGGGGAAAACTTGGTGAGATAATAGGTTGATAGCGGGGAGCAATAAAAGTAACTCATCGGCGTCGTTTTTGTTTATTGCAAAATAGTAAAAAAAATGCTCTTTTTTTACTTTTTCTTTAATAGTTTAAATAATATTGCTCTAATCGAACAATGTTTCGAATAAAAGTTGTGCAGGAGATAATTCTGAACAAAAGTACATACATTAAAAACTTAAAAATCGATTTTTTTATTGTTAAATAAACAATGAAAATGGAAATATTTTCGATATTTAAAGAGCTATACAATTTGTTTAAACAATTGAAATTCAATAATAATGGAGCAAATAGATGTTTTTTTATCTACTTATAATGTGTTTCAGATTGCAAAGTGTACTTTGAATATGGCGACCAGTTGCAAAATTATTTATATTGCAACTTAACCATTGTGAAGTTCGCCAACGGCTGGGAATTTTTGAATGTAGTAAAATGCAATCGTTCAAGAATATTAATATTAATCAAAGCTGAAAAGACCAGATTTTTAAACTAAATATTTATATTGTTTAAAGTGAAAAACGCCGTTGCTAAGGATGATATTTCGGAAGTTTTTAACGCAAAAATATTGAAACAAAATGCATTTTATTACGTTTAAAACAAGAAAAATTTTGAGCACTTGAACATTTTCATACGACTAATAGAAGTCGAGAAAAATTTTGTTTAAACTATTGTTTCTTGCTTATCATTTAATTAACATTTTAACTTTATTCATATATTTTTAATTATTAGTAATTATGTTAAAATGTAACATTTACAAAAAGTTTTTACGCGTGTCATCAGCGACGGCAGGCGGTGGCTTATCTCTCCTCGCGTCGACATCCGGGCGCAGCCTACTGAGCATGCGGACATTCGCGCACTATGTCACAGAGATCTCCAGCTACATCGCTTACGATCTTAGTTATAAAATAGAATATCTTTACCATAAAAGCAGCTATTTCGATGATTTTTTTTTTAATTTAACTTTATTTTTTCTAACTTTCATAGTGCTCTTGGTTCTAATACGTTAATTATATTATATCCAATGTATAATAACATAAATTAATTTTTTTAAACTTTATATTGGTTTATTTAAGAATTTCGAATTACTTTTACTTCATTTTTTGTCTTTTTATTATAATATTAACGTAATTCAATATTCGCTTTACTTTTTTCTGATAATCAATTTTTAATATTGATGCATATTTTCGCTGCTTTTTGTCTGTCGACTTTGCGTGGGTCTGCCTTAATAATTTCTCCGATATGCGGCGAAGACGCTACTTAATAGGTCAATGGCTTTGCACGTCTATATGATGCAGGGATACCTATGCGAGCCTGTGAGCCCCTGACTGTTCCGGTATCAGATGGTTTAGTAGCTGATTAGTTGTGGCCTCTCTTTCTCTGCGCCAACGTGACAACCCTATTTACTGCTGCTAGGGTAGTGATTGCCTGCACCTCGTTATTCGAACGCGTCACAAAGTGCCTTCTGATATTTCTAGGCATATGCCAGGTCGCCTTGGCGAACTTAATCATCATTTGTAGTTTTATTCGGATATCAATCCCGAGAATGATATCGTAATTTAAAAAGGTAGACACTTTGAAGTGCGTCGTAATTTTCAGGAGTAGATCTACTTCTCCGTCGTTGGAGCTGATCTGACCATCTGGCAGCTGGATAAATGTTGTGATTGGTGCTGTCGTAACAACCTTTGCAGACGCGGTTCAATATAGGAATCGCGCGCCTCCGGGTAAATTAATGACGGAAATGCCTGATAATTCGATATTCAAGATGAGTCGATTCTTGTCCTCCCCAATTGGGGTCATGTGTCGAGAATCGGCAATGTCCGTAGCGATTATTGACGCCTGTCCTATGTTATTCGTATTTCTAGTTGTTCGAGGAGTCTTGTCGTAAAGAGTAGTAGGGCGAACACCGACAGCCTCTCCCCTTAGGCGATTCCTGACGCTCTTCTGTTCGGGTCGTAACGGGTGCAATTGAATATCGTTACACCATCTTCGCCGCAATTGTAGGAGAAGATATGTTTCCGCTCGGGGCATCGGTCCGCCTAATGACCTGGTATGCTGTAGATCCAGCAGGCCCTATTATCTTGGCCGTGGTTTCCTTGTTTGGCGCGTGGTCGTGGTGACTCACGACGTGTTCTATCATAATCTGGATACCTGTCGTTGAATTCTCTACTGGTTGATCGGGGGTAATGTCTCTTGTAGTTAGAACGTCTCTTGGTTGTTCGCGAGAGGGACTGGTGGTTATACGGATTTTTTTCGGGAGAGTGCTCCAAGGCCTGTATCGAGATTCACCTGTTGATCGGGGCTGAGGAGGTGCTACTGAACGATATCTGGGAGGGGGACTTCGGTTTTATGTTTCCCTTGATTCTCTTCTAGATTCCTCCCGTGAGAGTCTGGGTATCTGGCTATGGCTCTCTTCTCGGTTTCATCTCCCCGACGATGCGCCATGCTGTGCTCTTCTTGAGCAATATAATTGATGCTGGTGGTTCAGATAATGTTTTGGCGCGTCTAGTACTGCTAGTCTTGATCGTCTGGTCGTTCTTCCAGAAGATGGGCAGACTGATTCTAGCGCTGCTGATCAGGCAGGTCTCTGCTGTTATTGGTTCATTATATCGACGAGTGAGCTCCTTTTTGAGTTCTATCGGCTGGCCTATAGCTGGTCTATCGTCTTAAAGTCTGCTCAGTCAATTTTGTCAATGAAAGTAGTGTTTAAATTACTGTAAACCATATCCAACTGTGTTTCTGGTGACAATGGTGGCGACATTTTTTGGCGACGTGTTTCTGGCGACACTTTTCCTAATATCGCTTTCATACCTAATAAGTATGGCCCTATCGACTCATTAGGACCTTGTGTCCTATCTCTGAGTCCTCCTCTAATCTTAAAGTGTAGTCGATAGGCTTAAATTTTTGTTCGAGTGCTGTTTTTAGGTGTTCTAAAGTGTGCCACCTTTTGTAGATTCGCCTTGCCCACGTATGAGCAGATTCGCATAGAATACCCGATATCCACTTTAATATACCTACCGCCGGGATGTCTAGACTTTCCTAAGTCTTCTACACTTTGAGGTATGTAACTATCATACGATCTGTTTTGGTGGGAAATCTGTGAATTTGGAATTCCATTTGACGTATGCGGCGGTGGTGGTGCTGGGTATTCTGATTGTCTGCTGTTATTTTGGGCTAGGACGGTAGGTAATCCTTGTAAGTGCTGCATGGTGGGAGTATATTGCTACATCCTCGGCGCTAAAATACCAACTGTTTACGTCCACGCTCGTGTGCTAGGGTAACGCATCCCTCATATTTAGTCGATGGAACATGTATGGGAGATGCGGCTAAAACAAAGCAATGGTCTTTCAGGATAGGATCAAATGCGCTTTTGACCTAATGGGTTTGGTGGACCCGGGAGTTACTGATGCTGGGAGTGGGAAATTGACACTTACTTCCTAATTACCGCAAACCTGTTACAAGTGGTTCAGAGACCACCGACAGTCTAATCGATGGAACGTTCTTCTTTAATGGGCCGGGGAAAAAACTTTGCCCACCGAACGGGACACTGCAAAGCTATCTCAGTAGGTGGATGTACGAACAAATGATTAAAAATAAAAAGAAGGTAGGAGATGAGAAAGAGGTAGAGAAGGATAGGGAACTAGGAGGCCTAATGACAAGGCCAGAACTGCAGAGAGGGAGCAGCTTAAAACGATCGTAAGCAAAACAAGAGCTGGTAAAACACCGCTCGTAAAATTGACAAAAACAGGTGACTCTAAGGATTCCTCCCACGCGGTCAGAAAAGCAAGGCTCCTAACTGAAGGTAAAACTGGAGATCTAAACACGAGCCCTTCCTCAGGGCAGAAAAAAGCAAATGAAGAGCAACATGTTGAGCCCAGCAATACTGAAAAAGCTGTGAAAGCTGCGGATTGTGACATCTTTGCAGCAAGACTTCCCAAAGAAAGGCATCCAGCAAACCTACCAGGGATTGCCTGGAGGTCGCAGCTCATGGTGCGGACCTCTATGAAACAATGAAAGTCGTCCGCAAGATATCAAAGGATCTTGCACTGAGGAAAGAGGGGCTCACAAGCCTCAAAGAGTTAATGCTGGTCATATCGGAGATGCCCATCAGATGTGCTCGTGCGGACGATAAGTCTGAGGCCTTGCATGTGCTGGCTTAAAAATAAAAAGGGACCAAGGGACCACAGACCTAAGTAACTGTGGTCTCAAATAGCAACAACAACTTGACAGAAAGGCAAAAAGCTAAAAGCAAACTGGTCGCTCCAAAGGCCCAGGTTCCCAAAGCCACCATAAGGCCACCACCAAAAGTGGTCTTACTGAAACCTAAGGATGTGGAGAAAATCTCCACAGGAAAGGCGAAGGAAGTCTTGCAAAAGATTTTCAACCCTAGGCAAGCAAAGGTCCAGATAAAGAATCTGAGGGAGACCAGTAAGAGCCTCCTACTGGAAACGGACACCGAAGCGGGGTTGGAAAAGTTGAAAGCATCAAGAGCTAGATGTGGTGACTTCGGCCGTATACGAGCAAAATAAGGGAATGGCCTCGTCCACATAGGAATTCTCAGAATTCTTCAAACCTCGCTTCAAAACGGGCAAGAGGAGCGACACTGCAATGAACTGGATGGTAGAAGTTATTCCGGCTATCCAAGGCAAACTTCTTAAAAGGAAAAGAAATTACATTGAGTGGCTGTCTTGTCGTGTACAAGACTACCTTAGGGTCAGAAGGTGTTATAAGTACCAAGACTACGGGCACGTAGCCAAGCACTGCAAAGCAGAACAATGCTGCTCCCGCTCAATTTAGGGGAGCATAGCAGCACGGAGTGCAATAAAAAAGAAACAGCGCTCGAATGCGTCAATTGTAAAAAGGGAAAATAAGCATCAACCATAGCTCCATGGACACTAAGTGTCCAGTATACAAAGCTGCCATGGAGAGACTAGTAAATTCCACGGACTATGGACAGTAAAGCACGAAAAAATCAAAGTGAATATGTTTTGCGCTTTGTGCAGCTAAATGCTAGAAGAGAGCGTAGGATCACTCCAGAAACTAGATCGAAATGTGCGGAAACGGGAGTTGTTATCCTGCTTCTCCAGGAGCCGTATCAGTGTAGTGGCCGATCACACCGACCGCAAAAGGGAGGAATGAGAAAATTTTATAGCGCAATAAATTCTCAGGATCGCCAATGTGCCAGGCTGTATCGCTACCGCCTCCAAAGAAGTTTGGAAGGAAATATGCACGTAACTCTTGTCACCACAAATTTCGAGATACTCATCACAGGATGGGCCGTCAGGGAGGACTCGACCTCGAGTAATCATAGAAAGATCACGTTCCACCTTAATGGAGTAGGCACACCTGCGAGTTCAGGTATTGCAAATTAGGGACGAAAGCTAAAGCGATACTTCATACAGAAAGCGAACTGGGATACTTTCTGCGCTGTACTCGAGGATAAAAGGGACCAGGTCCTGAAAGACGTGCCCGGCTCCAAAATGGAGACTATTGAGAGAGTTCGCTCATTGACAGCCACTTTGAGGAAAGCGTGCAATGCTGCCATACCGAGGAGAATGGGGTAGTAATTAGGAGAGTTCCCTGGTCGAACCCAGAGCTAGATAGGATGAAAAGGGTTACAATTGGAATCCGTCGATATTCCAGAAAGAGCGTGATCCCGTTATACGGGAGCATCTCAAGAAACAATGCAAAACGGCCAGAAAGGAGTATATCCGTAGACTCAGGCATACTGAAGAAACTAAATGGCAAGACTTTGTCACAGTAAAGTGTAATCAGAACCCTTGGGGCATAGCTTACCAACTTCAAGTGGGTAAGCTGTCCATCAAAGAAGTTGCTTGCAAGGTCCGTCTGGATGATATACACGACGGACTGGGTGAGTACCGCCATGGCAGTACTAACGCCCTGTTCACTCTAGACTATACAGGATAAAACGCAAGAGCAAAAAGATACGAGGTACATGACCAACATTCGCCCAGCCGTAGGGGCAGAGGGTTAATTTAATCACGCTGAGTTGGATCAGGTGTTGGCCAAGATGAATCTGGGTAAGGCCCCTGGCCTAGACAGTTTCGACTTGGCCATCATTCGAACAGCACTGCCGACCATAAGACAGGACCTGATTAATATATACAACTCGTGCTTGAGATTTCGATCTTCCCCAACGAGTGAAAAGTTGGTCAAGTTGTCACAATCCGAAAGGGCGACGACAAAGAATCTGAGGACCCAGCGTCCTATAGGCCCATTTGCCTACTGCCAATACTCGGCAAAGTCCTTGAAGCTATGATGCTAAACAAATTAAATAGAATCATAGGCGCTAGGTTATCTCCAAGATAGTACGGCTTTGGGAGAGGGCGATACAGAGAGGACGCCATAGTTCAGTTGCGTAGGTCTGTGACTAAATCGAATAGAAAATATGTTGGTGCAATTTTCCCGGATATTCAGGACGCCTTTGACAATGTCTGGTGGCCCGCTGTATTAACAGCATTGAAAAGCAAAGCGTGCCCCAGGGGTCTCTATAAACTAATAAGAGATACCCTGAAGGGCCGTCGAGTCCTTATACGAGATGGCTTTGAGGAAGTACAACTTGGATCAGTAAGGGATGTCCTCAGGGATCCGTACGGGGCACAACTCTGTGGAACCTTGTCCTTGATCCTCTTCTTTGGCTGCTCTCAACATTGGGTTTGAAGGCATTGCTTATGGTGACGACATTACGCTCTTAGTCGAGGGAGACTCGTGTAGAGAGATCGAAAGGATTGGCCAGAGTTATATTGAAGAAGTGGAATCCTGGTGTCGTCTCAATAAAATGAGGCTAGCCTCTCATAAAAAGATGGAATATTGATCTTGAGAGGCCACCTTCACCCGAAAATCCGACTCTACTTTAGATGGACAGCTCGAGGGTGAAGAGATTAGAAAGCGTACGATACCTTGGAATCCACTTCCGCGAACATTTTAAAATCGGTTGCCATTTGAAAGCGGTATAACCCAAATGTGTGGATTTCTTTAACAGGATTGGACGTCTGGCAAGATGGGAATGGGGCCTTAAATTTAAGTCACTTAGTACTATATATACCGGACTGTTTATACATCGTCAGGTTAGTACGATCTGAAATGTGTAGAACTGCAACGCAAGTTGGTAAGTACTCAAAGACACGCGCTTATTAGAGTCACCAGTGCATACAGGACCACCTCAACAGACGCCCTAGCAGTGACAGCGGGAAAACTTCCCATCCTGCTAGAATACAGGCATAGAGCGGAACTGTATGCTAACCATAAAAATACAGCATCATCTGAGAACCAACGTCGTGTCGCGAGAGAGATATCAGAACGATATCTTGATGACTGGCAGGAAATCTGGGATAACTCGACAAAAGGTAGGTTGACATATTCTGCCCTACCTATATTCTTTGGGTCATATCTCTCTCGCTTTCATCTGAGAGAGAGAGCGATACATGCTAATGTGGGGAGGCGGATACACTAGAGTATGTCTTGACAGTCTGTCCCAAATAAGAGGAAATTATGATCAGGTTCCAAAGTGAAAATAACACCTCTATTGAGGCTTGATCTATATTTAGCCGAGCGAATTACAAGGCCTTCGAAAATCTAGTCAAAGAACTCCTCCAGACCAAGGAGTCAGTCGAGGCGATAGAGAATCTGCTAGAAGCAGATATTACAGAGGAACTTGAATAGGTAGGTAAGGAACTTGCAGTTTGGAATTGACGGTCAATCTATACAGAAAGAATATAATCATATACTGACAAATTTTATACATATACATATACGCCTAAGCAAAGACATTTTAGTCCTATACAAGTAGACCGGCACTATACACCGGTCTACAAATCTGTAAATAAAGAAACCTTAATTAAAATACACTTTAATCATATATGGCAACTTATAATTATATATGCAAATACAAATTTATTTATTCCTAAATAAGTAGACCGGCACTATAGAGCGGTCTACAAAGTAGCAAATATACAATAGCAATAAGAAAAAACCAGCCTATACTCTGGTTAACAACTCTAGTCTGAAACTACATGGTGCAATAAACAGTGGTTCGGAACCCACTATCAACTGTAGGTCCACAAAAGTCGTAATGATGTACAGATCTCTATCAAAAAGAAAAGATCAGCAATAATGAAAAGTTTTGGAGCACAACCAGCCGATAAAACTAAAAGCTAGGTGTGGCCGGGAATATTTTATGAAAACATATCTGAACAACCTTTGTTTTTTTTACATTGCTACATCCATACATTATGGGAGTCGATCCATAGTCCTGGTAAATTATACTAACGATTTGCCATGGTTGCCGGCATTTCGCCGCGTCCAGAAAATTTGTACTATGAGCCGGTGGTGATGGCCATTGGCACATATGGAGTATTAATGGGGAAACACTATGGTGGTGTTGTAGTGGCTGTTCCTGTTCGGGGGCTCTGCTAGATTGCAGCATTTTAATATGTATAGTCTTAGTAACAGCTGTTACTTTATTGGTGGAGTCGAAAATCTCCGATAATTCCGAAGTATCAGGATGAACCTAATCGTTCGCCTACTGCCACTCAGCAGCGTCCTCGCCCAAGAGGCGGCGTAGCTCAGATCGGACTAATCTATCCCGAAGAGCTTCGGTGTCATCGTTTGACTTCATATTTTGTTGGCTCACTTCTTGGATTAACTGTTCTGCAACATCTTCGTCAAAAGGCTATGTTTCTTTCCTCGTCAGCCAGTACGTGGTTTGTTGTCGTTTCCGTATCCATCTTGATCGAGTATCAAAAATTTTCTATTATATGGTTTAAATAACGTTTCCTTATACCATATAAATATAAATTAGAATTTTATTTATTTGTTATAAATTCTTTTAATTCGTTATTATGTTCGTTATTTAGTCTATATACACATCAACAATTTAAAAAAATCAGATTATTTATACTTTGAATTATTTGTAACTTATATTAATCAGTCCTTACTATGTCAAAAGTAATTTGTTTTCTTAAGATAGTGTATCTTCACTTTATATTCTTTTTGGTTTAACTCAAAACACGCTTTATTTATATTCACTTCTAAAATTTTGGTCTAAATTAAAATTCTACAATTGTCGTCTTGAATTTATTATTAGTTCATATTTCTATTATTATAATATATAGGTACTCTTTCATTATATTAAGGGATAGGCGAGAAAGTCTCAATAGTTATTCATTTTTGCTGAGGCTCTAAATCTTTTTCTAATTAGTTTAAATAGCATGAAGTAACAGAAAAAATAAAAAAAAATTTTTTTTAAACTCTTTAGAGTTATGGGAGATTCTTGCAAAATGTTTCTTGTTTCCAGATACAGGCAGAGAAAATTTAAAAAAAAAATTTCAATTGTTTATGCAAGAAAAAAAAGTTTATTATTCAATAGTTGTTAAATAAATGAAAATCATGTCCTGTTTATCCTTATCAATTTGTTCTTTTAAATGTGAAATTTCTTGTTTGATCATTTTCCAAATTGTATGTTATTTCTTTATTTATTGTTAATTATTTATATTTATGTTTTAAATAGTCATCTATTACATATGTGCCTGCTAGTTTTATATATACTTGAACAATTTTTTCCAGTTTGTTTTGATTTTATTATTTATCGTTAATTATTATTTAAGTTGCTTGTTATTTAATTACCTGCTAATTATTTAATTAATACAGGTAAACTTGTTATCAAACTTGTCAATCTCTCATGTTTTTCGTTGAAAGAAAAGGGGGAAAAAGAATTTACTGGTTTGATTTTAAGTTATTAAGAACTTGGTGTATTAATTATATATTTATACTATTGTTGATTTTAATTAGTTGTTATTGCTGTTTTATGTTTTCACGATATCTACCCTTTTTTCCACGACTGTTCAAAGTTGTGCTCCTTGTTCAAGCGCACCTTGTTTTCTCTTGTATTTATTCAGATTTACAATGTTGAAATATTATTTATGTGTTTATTATTATTTATTTAATAGAGAAAAATTTTTGTAAATAATTTACCATTTATTCCTGTCCATATAATTGTAATTGTTTGAAAGAAGAAGATTCTAATGTTTTAAAGATTCTGAAATTTTAGTTACTGAAAATTTTGTTTACTTGATTGTTTATTTATAGTTTTATTTATTATGAATTTATTAATGTTATTAATGTCTACTGTTTTTAAGGTATTACTTCCTTTTACAATATTTATTTAAAATATTATTCCATGGGAAAAGCGCATTTTGTTGTTTTTTTTTCTATGAAAGCTATAATAATTCCTCATTGTGCAAGTTAATTATTTATGCATTGTTAATTATTCATTAATTTTGCCTTCCGTGATGCGTATCGTTGGAATATTTTCCAATGAATGGGCAATGCTTGACTTCAGCTCTGTCTAACTCGAGACGATGTAATTGGTAATTATTTATAAATGATTCCCAATTTGATTTCCACCATTGCTGTAGTTCACAGTAATCTAAGAAGCTTTGTTGGGCCAAGAAATTCCTATTCCTTCCCACACTTTTGATGCTTTTAGTTTTCACCTATATGTACCACAGATGGTATGTAGGTTATACGTGTAGCTCGATGCCCCATATAACTATAAGCCTTACGATAAGTACCAGCTACTGTGTCGATGGTCCTCCTGCTTCTTGGCGTACCAGTTTTCAAAAGAAAATGAATTACCTATAGAAACTATCTCTTTCTGCCTTCCCTTCTTCCTTTCTTCTATCTTTTTCTATCGGCTTCAGAGCTGTTACTCGGACGACGGAGAGGACGATCGCACAGTCTTGGCTGGCTGCAGGAATTTCTCCAGTGGTCCGCCGGATCATTCGTCGGGATGGCCGAGATGCGGGTGAAATCCGTGGATGAACAGAATCGAGAGAGAATGGAGTAATTTTGGTAGTTCTAACCTCAATGCAATTCTCTCCCTCGGCAGTTCGGAAAGCAAGAAGGTTCTCTTCGTGACTATCCGTGATTGGTAGAAAAGAATATTCAAATAGTTTCCATTAATTGTAACACATTGAAATAGCATTATCCTTGTTAATGAACTTTAAAAGTTCTATTTTTGTTTATCAGATGCAATGACATAAGGAATTAACCATTTAATCTTGGTTATAATCGTTCTTATCAAAAGAAGAACTGCATGATATTAATTAATTCGAGTACAAGTCGCACGGCTTGACCCCGACGGATGACTCGCGCCCATGGCGAGCATTCATTTATGATAATGAAACCACTTTGTTTTTCTGTCTGGGGGCCGTGCGGCATCGCCAATGGATTGGCAATCGGCGGTTCCACATGCGGATTAATCCGCAAACTAGACATGTTCGTTGTATAACATGTTCAGAGAAAAAACTATGTATGTATCCGCACTTTTTTTTTATACACATATTTTTATTTATACACATTTTTCTATACTATATACACTCTATTTGTATACACACACGCTCCGAGCTCCCGAAAAAAGAGGGAGATGCGACGGCCAAAAACGTGGCCGCGCAAATGCATTACGACCGGTACTTAAATCTATTACACAAATATATCGTGAACACATTCAGTTATAATAATTCATTTCCATCACGAATATGAAAAAATAATAAGTTAAATGTAAAACGAAAGTATTATAATACACGAACGTGTATTATAATATAACATTTAACGCGGTAAATATACCGAAGATGAACAAAGGTCGCGACGACTACTGTACAAGGTAGTCGACGCGACCGCCGAAAACCGAAGCATAGAGAGAGAACGCAATACATTGTCTCTCTCTCTCTCTCTCTCTCTCTCTCTCTCTCTCTCTCTCTCTCTCTCTCTCTCTCTCTCTCTCTCTCTCTACTGCTAAGCTCAACCCCAAAGCATACGATAGAGGGGATACATTGCGCGCGCCAAGAGAGGGCCGCGTCAAGTGTATTAGGCCGGCGGCCGCTATCCCCCTTTAATACACGTCGTTCACACACTACCGAACACTCTCGTCGAACGGCGCGCGCCAGCAGCGAATACTGCGGTAGGCGGACGCGCAAGTCTTATACTGGCGCGCGCATTCCAGTATATACAACGGGTGTTCGAAAACAAATTCACTCGCTGTATTTAATTAAAATAATTAAATAAAAATATTTATTGTACTCAAGATATATATATACATGTATATGTGCGTATACACTATTATACGTGTATACAATTCCCGGCCGATGCACCTCATGTAACATTCCTGTCCCCCTCGGGATAGCATACGCGGTATATTCCCAGGGTACTTTGAGAGGAGAGGAAGTAGTTCAGGATAGGAGGGTGGATCAGGAAAATAATTTTATACACAGTATATTTTTATTAACTAACTATAAAAATAAATTTACTCAGGAAACCCCCTTCTATTTACAAGGTGTTCTGAAACAAAAAAATATATACGAAATAACTAATTTAACTGAAACAAACTTTAGCTGGATGTATATATAAATTATAGTTACTGGCTTCGCGTAGTTTAATCTTGCGCTATTTTCCGCACGGATTCCCGGTGCTATTTTCCACGCGGGGAAATATAAAAATACGACAGGTAAAATTTCAAATAGGTTTGTTTAAGGTGAACTTAACTCCGCTGGTCTTTTGAGGAGCACCTCACAACCAGTATCAAAAGTTAAGGCGAAAAATGTCTAGTGGGGATTTGAGAACGGCTGCTCTTTTGAGGAGCGCTTCGCAACCAGGATCACGTTCTCTCAGGGATGGGTAAAATTATTAGCCGTCTGTCTTTTGAGGAGCGCCTCGCAACAGAGTTCAAGCTAATAATTTCAGAAAGTAAAAAAACGTCAAAGGATAAGAGAACGGCTGGTTTTTTGAGGAGCGCCTCGCAAGAGAGATCAACCTAATAGTTTTCGGGCAGGATTTAAAGTCAGGATTATTTCGAGCTGTAAATAAGTTTTTAGCTCCGGCAGAGTTCGTATGAGTCGACTTCGGGGCAGTCGGTTCATCGGGCGAACTCCCTATTTTGCCTTTTGCAGGCCCTTTTATAATAAAATAGTCGAGTATTTCTGTCGCCGCTCGTTCAATTTCGGACGAGTCGCCGAATTATAATAATTATAGTAATCATAATGATAATTAATAATAATAATATTTAATAATAATCATAATAATTATTATTTATAATTTATTATTTATATTTTCAGCCGCTATGCTGCGTACAGTGATTGTATATACGTATAATAGTGTATACGCACATATACATGTATGTATATATATATATATATATATATATCTTGAGTACAATAAATATTTTTATTTAATTATTTTAATTAAATACAGCGGGTGAATTCGTTTTCGAACACCCGTTGTATATACTGGAATGCGCGCGCCAGTATAAGGCTTGCGCATTCACCTACCGCAGTATTCGCTGCTGGCGCGCGCCGTTCGACGAGAGTGTACTGTAGTGTGTGTGCGGCGTGTATTAGAGGGGGATAGCGGCCGCCGGCCTATTGCGGTAGTATTGTATATGTATTGCGTTCTCTCTCTACGGTTCGGTTTTCGACGATCGTGTCGACTACCTTCTACAGTAATCGTCGCGACCTTTGTTCATTTACGGTATATTTACCGCGTTAAATCTATTAATTTAATTTGCGTGTAGTTATATTTTCGTGTATTATAATACTTTCGTTTTACATTTAACTTATTATTTTTTCATATTCGTAATGGAAATGAATTATTATACTGATGCCATCGTATCGTCATATTGCCACAAAAATGGGAAAAAGTCGTAGAAAATGGCGCAAAATATTTTGATTATGTTAACGTGTATTCATTTTCCGTCATATATGTCCTTTTTCCGTTAAAAAAGTTCAAAAACTAGGTTCGCCTCCTAATAGATCAATTTTAGTAAAAGTGTATTTATTTATATTTATTTAAATTTTATTTAGTTATATTTATTTCAATGTTATTGATTTGAAACAAAAATACACATCTTTAAAAGGAATTAATATTTTGAAATTTTAAAGAAACTATGTTATTAAAACCAATAATTAAGTTTAAAAGAATAGAAAAAATATATTTATTACTTATACTAAATTAAGTAATGAAAAATAATAAGTATTTCTTGACCTTTACTAAATGGAACTATTAGATGTACAACTTTGCTTCCGCCGTTTTGCAATAGATGGCTGTAGCGGTAAGTGGTAGTTAAAATACATAGATTGTAGTTATCATATAATAAGCTTAGATATTTGTAAACATAACGCCGTCGAAATATTAGTCGATTTCTGTCTAAATCATAAAGTTATCCTCGATTAAACAAGTAAACTTGCGAGCCAAATTCTAATATGAAGAAATCTGCAGCTGAGACTCATTAAATGCTGTTAATACCTATGAATGAATGACTCAATACCTACTCATTGAATGGTGTAATACCTATGGTGAGACACCATTAGTGAACAAACGTGCCGTGAGTGGTTTCGACGCTTCAATATCGGTGATTTTCACGTCGTAGACCAGCATGGCTGTGGAAGAGAGAAGAATTGGAGGCATTACTTGATTAAGACTCATGCCAAACGTAACAAAAATTGGCAGGATCATAGGAAATGACGTAACAAGCCATTTCAAAACGCCTAAAAGTCATGGGAATGATTCAGAAACAAGGAAATTGGGTGCCCTACGAGTTGAAGCCGAGAGATGTTAAACGGTGTTTGTTTGCTTGTGAATAGCTACTGGCAAAACAAAGACGAAAGGGATTTTTGAATCGAATTGTGATTGAGGACGAAAAATGTCTCTATTAGGATAATTCCAAGTGCTGAAAATCATGGGGATATCACGACCATCCTTCCACTTCATCGACCAAACTGAATATTCACGGTTCCAAGGCCATGCTCAGTATTTGGTGGGGTCAACTGGGCGTAGTGTATTGTGAGTTGTTAAAATTTATGTGTTAAAGTTGAGCATTCAAAGGCAAACGGTCATAATACAACGATAGACATGAAAAAGTGATTTTCCAGCATTGTTATGCTGGAAACCCCATGTTGGGAAAGTGGTCAGGATATATTTCGAATCGCTGAAATAAGAAGTTCTAACCTATCCACCGTATTATCCAGACATTGCTCCGTCAGACTATTACTTGTTTCGATCAATGGCACAGGGCCTGGCTAACCACTACTTCCGGTCTTATGAAGTAAAAAATTAGATCAATTCGTGAATTGCTTCAACACATGATCAATTTTTTAGCGCGTGAATTGTATGCTGCCCGAAAGACGGGAGAAAGTAGTGATCAGCGATTGACAATATTTTAAATTATAAACGTATAACCAGTTTTTTATAATAAAGCCTTGAAACTCGGAAAAAACGGCATTTTTAATTTTATTTTTAATTCCCAATTTTTGTTTTTCTACCTGTCACGATCAACATAACCTCGGCTTTGCCTCGGTTCTGCAAATTTTAGGCGGGCATCAGTTGTCGACAGTTGTGCAAAAGTATCCGGTTAATGATATAAAAATACTATTTGAAATATTTCCAGCCGAATAAATTGAATTATTATTCTTATAGTTGTACCGTTCGAGAGCAAATAAAATTGTATTTAACCCTAGAGGAGATAGTGGAATTTTCTGAAGTGTGTGGCTGAACATCAAGGGTCGTAATATACTACTTTTGGAAGTTTCAAGCATTTTGGCCTTCTCCTTAAATTTTTGGGGAAACACCTGCGTCAATTTATTATCCATAATTCGTAAGCTACGCCAGCGGTCTCGATCTACTCGAATAACAGTTCTAGGTCCTGTTCGGAATTCTCGCACGAAATATCCCATTTTCGGATCACAAGGCCAATGTCGCTCTTGGATCTTCCAATGATTTCTGTTTTGTGAATAGGAAATGCTTCACGCAGCTTTGTTCTCGGATCATCTGTTCGCCACGAGGAATTTCTCCTCTTCCAACTGCGTCCACGAACGATCTGTGTCGACAGTGATCTGTCAATCTGTATCGACAGTGTTTTAGGAGAACTTGAGGAAATTATAAATTTTTATAATTTATAGAAAAATATAAAAATGGGGATGTTACCTCGAAGCATGCTATTTTGATAGAGAGGGGCCAACTAAACGGGTGCTCTCTATCTTCTAAAAGAAATAAAGAAATACAATGTTTTCCTTATCTAAGCACACTTCGAATCCACTACTGCATACAAGGTTATATTCTGTCTGGGTCGGATAAGCTTTCAAATAATATGTCTTATATGGCAATACTAAAGTGATGTCATGGGCTATATTCTATTAAATAGATTAATTTTTTGTAGAAATTGATGTGTCTGTGCCTCTAGAGTTACCAATTTCTACACCCATTTATTCCTATAACAAATCTTGAACTTAAAAAAAATCAATATAAAAAGTAGCAAATAACAGTAAGTCCTGGAGTATCTAAAAATCTCTATAAATGATGTCTATTTGACTTGTGTGAACTGGAATAGACTCAGGAGCTTACAGAAAGAACACACTAAACAAGAATTCCTGAAAAAAATTTTTTTTAATGATCTAATGGATCACTGCACTTTCAGGATTTATCAATATTATAACTTCACGCACACTTTACACGCGCCGCGCTGCGCGGACAATATTTTTTATAAAATAAACATTAAAAATAATAATTTTTTCTGAAAATTCGGGTGTTTTGCCTAGTAAGGACGTCACTCCTCTAAGTAGATAGATAAAGGATAAATCCCGCAATATGGCCTGTAAGACATTCTGCTCTATGTCTCGGTCATATCGGTAACGGTAGTTTGTGGAACGAGGGGAAAAAATTATTTTTACCTAATAAAAAAAGCATTCTTATTTGGCATGGAAAGAAAAATTTACGCCAGCTGCTATAAAATAAAAAAAAATTATGGAAAAGAGAAAAAAATTCCCCAATTACAATAATTTCTTAAATTTTTTGAAAAATAAGTATAGCACGCTAGGCGCCGTTTCTGTGATTTGGTACTTATGATGGCTCAGAGATACGTCCCCCAGTTTCCGTTGATGGATGGAGGATCCCTCGACGGGTTGGGTTAATCTCTTTAGACCGTATGATCCTTAGTAGCGACTCAACAATCTGACCTTTTTTCCTGGTCCTTTTGGCTCCAACAAAATGATTTTATTTTATATTTTTTAAATAATAAATTAAACTATCAATACAATTATGGGTGATAGGGGCTGACAATAAATATAGCGAAAGTGAGAAATTTTATAATAAACTATTTCAAATTAATTTTTTTTAAAATAATTTAATTTATTGATTATTAATAATTACAATACTTACTATTGCTAATGCTACCTATCTGCAAATGCGACTATTTACTATATGACTTCCACACACAGGGTGCGATGGAATTTATTCGCACTGAGTAGTGTCGTGAAACAAGTATAGGAGCACCACCTTACGGACGCGTAGTAAGTACTCCTTTTCAGGAGAACACGCACGAACACCGCGATCTATAAATTAGAAGTTCCATTTAATTTTTCTCCTCCCTTACTTACGCATAAGAGAAAGACACTATATATTCCATCGTACGTGTACACGGCATAACAAGAAAATTAATATATAAAGAATATAATAGAAAGAATATTATAGCGTATCAAGTAATATTATATACAATTGTGTTTTATAAATAGTATAAAATCCCCCAGCTTTGTTACATGCAATACTGAAATCGACAACTCAACGGCAGCGTAGCCTTAGACACCTTCCTTTTTTCACTGGTAGAGCTGAGGCAAATCTTCTTCTTTATGGATTCAGTCGCACTGAATCCAGGCTGTAGTATTTTTTTCGGATTATATTTTACACACAATCGGGAGCGATGAAACTAGAAAAAACGCACAGCTGATCAAATAATTATTTAGAGGTTTTCGGATTTAATTAGACAATATGTGTATGTTAAAACAATTGAATTGTACTTTTGTCGACTGCCCATATACAAATTAATAAATATTTTTTTATTGGTCTTATAGTCCAATCAATTCAATCCAATTGGACTGTAAGACCAATAAAAAAATATTTATTAATTAATATGTGTATGTGATTTTTATATTGAATGTAGAAGTAAGTTTCCAGCGTTTGTCAAAAGATAGTATCACCAGTTGATCTCAGAAAGAAATGTCAGACCTCATGCTGCAAAGTTATAGACAGATACACAAACTTCGAATATAATACATGAGGTCTGCCCTCATCCTAAAAATTAAGGAATAAACACATTTCATGCAAAGTACTTCCAAATAATTTCCTACATGTTTTCTGAGTCATGAATAGCAATGACTATCTGAAATTTAAGTAGCAATGATCTTTTCCACGATTGTTTTACTTGATAGTGAATATTTATACAAAACAGGCTATGAAAACTGTTAATTCCACTCAAAGGTTTAAAAAAATTCATAATCTACTTGAAGTACTATGAGTTCTGATAATGATATAAAAGTTTGGAAGCAAGTTGGAATGGTTTGAAAACAATTAATCTAGCCATAAATAATTTCAAAATTGTTCAATCAGTTTTTCTATAATATGCATAAAACAATATAAAAACAATAGAAAATGGTGGTATATTGTATAATGTGGTGTATATTGTATATTGTATAATTGGTATAATGTGGTGTATATTGTATATTGTATAATTGGTATAATGTGGCGTATTTGATTGACTTTAAAGTCACCGAAAAGCTTTTAAATGTTATTAAGATATATAAATATTTTCAAATTACATATTTAAAAGTACTTAATTCTTTTCAGTTATAGACAATGAATATATCATATTCAGAAATCTCTTTTCAATCCAAGATGTTACTGTCGATTCATGCTAGAGAATTAATAAGAAATTCGTCGGATTTCGATAGTAACCTGTATTATTAGAACGATCTGAAAAGGAAGATACATCCACCAATAGACCAATTTGTTTAAATTTGAAAAATCACGACCAATCTACGTAAGAAAAAATTACTATAGTCCCATGAGTTATCAAAAACCGGTCGGTTGCTTGAAATTTGAAGGTACAGTCATGAAAGATGGGGACTTAGTATTATTTGTTGCTGAAGATTTAGAGAATAAAATTAAATTATCTAGTCCAGTTGCTATACTAAACAAAGGAAATATGAATGTTTCGTCTACCATGCATTCTAAAAATTCAGTAGCTTTATATTGTGGTCAGTCTTTGAGGCCTCAATTTCCTATTCTAAATGATCATATTTTAAATGAATTAGAACGTGAAGCAAGAAAAGTTGCAACATCAGTTGATACTATTACAGAAAATCTAGCAGCAATTTTACATAATGTATGTACATTATACTTCATTAACTACTATATATATATATATATATATATATATATATATATATATATATATATATATATGTCTATATTTTTTAATCCCAAAGTTTAATATTTATTGTTAATAAGTTTTTGTTTACTGTTATTTTTCTCTATTTTGTCCATGTATATTTCGATTAGGTCTATGCTGTTAACGTTGTGTAGTCGCCATTATATTTAGGAATTGCAACTGCTCCTGTTCAGTGTCGTAGTCTCTGAAGCTCTATACATATAGTATCAACGAAGAAATTAGAGTGAATCTCCTTCCGCTTTCAATAATATATTACCATTATAAATCCTCTATTTCTGGCATAGCTTGCACTGTACGTCATATCTTACGGTGTTTACAAGTAAATTTGATTATGCTTCTTAGGGACCTATTGATTAGATATCCAGATGGAATGACGAAAATTAATTAAACTATAATACTTATTCATGCCAACTTTTCGTGGTTTTTATTTTCTACAATCTTTTAAGACACAAAAGTTTTATAAAAATAACTTTTTAACAATAATGTTTTTTATTATTAAAAATACAGAGTAGCATCTTAATAGAAGTACATTAGATCAAATGGAGTAAATAGATTCTTATTTTACCACCCGTTATGCATAAATAACAATAAACAGGGCCAATCATATGTTCTGATTCTTGACTTAAAATTTAAAAATTTTACGTATAAAAACGAAGAAAGTATCATTTCAATTGTATATAAAACCTATATATATATATATATATATATATATATATATTAACAATTCTTTACATTCATTTTTTTTAAAAGTTCTCTACTATCTAAAACATATTAATAGTTTATATGTTTTAATGGTAATTTAGTTCTTGACTCTAAATTGTAATTAAAAAAATTATTTTAAAAGTGAAAAAAAAAAAATGTTTTTATATATAAATATTCCTGTTTCTGTAAAAAATATAACATTAATGAAATATAATGATTTTTATATCAATTTTACGTTCTTTAATTGATTAATAGAGATAAGTAGAGATTGACAGGGCTCGTGTAATAGAATGGTGCAAATCATGGAGCTGCTGTTGCTTGCGATATAAGTTTAAATATTCTTCGATGATGGTTGGTATGGGTGGAGCATTGCAGAGAAACTTACAAATAAAAGCAACGAAGTGATAATGGTGGTATGGCGTACTTGCGGTGGTACAAGATAATCGGGGAAGGAACGCAAAGGAAAGAGGGAAATAGAACCGATGAGATAGATACGATAATAGAGGTAAGAAATACGTTTATGTTCATGAATCCCATTCATAACAGTTTCAATAATGGTCTCACTAAATCTCACGTTGCCTACTTTACTAGGCACGCATCTTTATGGATGATTCTTATGCCACTTAGTATGCACACATATTGTGGGATCCTTCCACGAACAACGCAATGTACGTCCTAAGCATTTACCAACACCACTCTGTTACCATGAGGGTGGTACGGTGGTGTTAAGGTGTGCAGAATCCTCGGCTCTGCCAAATAATTCTCTATAATAAAATTTTTCCATTATGTACCATCATCCGTCGGGAAGGCGTCTGACGTACTAAATTTGTGTACAATTCTCTCTTTGAACTATTTGTGAATCATTCTGGCGTTCGATTTATAGGTACAGATACATTCTATCCACCGCGTAAATAAATATTGGAGCACCAGTATGTATTTAAATTCTTGTTGACTTGTTCTTACGGATGGTCCAGAAATATCACCGGCTATCATTTACCAAGGTCTCTTTCATACTCTCCGGCCATCAGTCTTGTAGGTAGTCTTTGATCAATTTTGAACTGTCTCTATATAAAAAATTTTTTTTGTTGTAATCTTTAAACTTTAGAAGACCGGGATTTAAGCTTCTTTATCCACAGTGAAAAACATACAAATACACAAGGTATCTCATATCGTGGATTCATCATAGGTAAAGTGTCGAAAATAGCTTAAGCCAGTATACTGGCTTTATGTTCCTCTAAAGCTTAATATAATATATATATATATATATATATATATATATATATATATATTGAGACGATTCACAAGGTCGACTTGTCCAGATGAATGCGACGCGCATACCATCTGCCAAGCAAGTAACATTAAGGCGCTCGCGCGCGCGCCGTTGCGCCTTGTTCTCGATGGCTCCGTTCCCCGTCCCCTTACCTTCCCGCTCGCGATCATACTCGTTTCGCTCATCTAACGACTGGCGATCAGCTGATGAGCTAAATTCGAATTTTAGATACCATGGTTCTAAAATATTTGAGAATAACCTAATAACACAGGGTATATATAATAGCAACAGAATAACAAATATGCATAATAGCAATATAATAAAATTCATTCTTCACTGTTTAAGAGACAAAAATAATGTAGAAATAATAAAAATTCAATAGATTTATAACAGACATATTTTGTGAGAGAGAGAGAGTGTGTGTGTGTGTGTGTGTGTGTGTGTGTGTGTGCGTGTGTGCGTGTTTTTCATTACAAGTTTTCATTACATGTTGAAAGGAGATGAACCTACTTTATGCCATTGTAACTGAAATTATTATTTTTAATTTAATTAATTACATTAAGTCTCTTACCATTAAGAGTCAATAAAGACAAAGATTAGTCAAATAATAAATAAGTAGAATATTAAGTAATTATATATATATATATATATATATATATATATATATATATATATATATATATAATTATAAAATTATTTCCTTTTTCCTATCCATATTTCCTTTAGTTATCCCATGGGTTTTGTCGTAGAGTTGCTTTACTATGGTATACGAAACGACTGGAGGGTGGTGTAGCATGTATAGGTTACCTTACCCTACACATGTTAATTACTACTACTAATGATGACAATAGGAGGCAAAAAGAGAAAAAGAGAGAGAGAGAGAGAAGGAGACTAAATTATTAAGATAATATGGCTTAATAGTTCTTCTGAGATAGTCGAATGTAAAATCGTCTATAGAAATAATAATAATTAAATAGGTATCTGAGTTTATACATCAATTTTTAATATTTTCTTGGAGAAAGAGATTAATAGAGATTTATTGATTTCTAATTATCTCCATCGTGTGACCGGCCGATTGTTTTGTTTTTATAAAGAAAGTATTTTTGGACTAAGTTCAAAATTAAAAATTTCTGGACCAACGTTGGGTGGAAAAGTTTCAGCGTTGTATCATAAGGTTGGTGGATCTTATTAAAATATATCTAATGAGGTTTCGTTGGATAATAGTTCTTTGTCATTCAATTTTATTCAATATAACGTAATTAATATAAATATCTGATTATCGTAGAAAATTGGTTTAGCAAAATAAGGTGTGAGAGAGATAGAGAGATAATAGTGTAGAATTAGAAATCATAAGAGCAACAAGTACACAGCTTTCAGTAGTAGTTCCTCTTGTTCCTCGTAAAGTGACATTCTTGTTACTTTATCTCTCTCTTACACTTATAAATTTTTTTCTCCCACACCTTGTGTGAACGGAATCGTGTGTTAACATAGCGCGGTTGCATATTCGGTAGGGGTAGTATATCATTTATTATAATTTTATATAATTTAATAAATCTAAAATTTCTTTTTCTGTTTAACTAAATAGATTTTCTTTTTATTAGTAATGGAAAATATAATAAAATGCCCCCCTGTACCTGATAATTAACCCGTCCTTTCCTGGATTATTAATTATCTATTAGTATAATTTATTATTAATATAGATTAAAAATAAACAAATTTCAGGATAAAAGGTGAATCCCAGAAAAAATAGTAGTAATGAACCTACGGTCTACCGAAATTGTTTTTGAAACAATTTAATTCATTTGGGGTTCTTTACACCTCTGTTAACGGTTGCTTTTACCGGGTATTTATTACATAAGCACCCTGTTACAATTTATATATATATATATATATATATATATATATATTGTAATAAGTCACAAGGCACCCGTGCCGAATTTTCCATGCGAACGCGACGCGCGTGCCGCCGCACCTTGTGGTCGGCTCAGTCTCACATTCCCGTACCTCATAGCTCGTGTCCTCCCTACTCTCCAGACCTAGCCCCGAGCGACTATTATCTGTTTCTTAACCTCAAAAAGTAGCTTGGCGGTAAGAGATTTGCGGTCAATGAAGAAGTAATCGAAGCTGTACATGGGTATTTTGAGGAGCTTGACGAATCAGTCTATAGAGATGGCATTCGTAGACTAGAACACCGCTATGAGAAATGTATCAGCCTTGGAGGAGATTATGTTGAGAAATAAAAAAAATTCTCAAAAACGTTGTTTTTCTTCGTCAGGCCGGAAACTTATCAATCCACCCTCGTAGCACTCGCGTGAGCTGGTGCATTGTCGCGGTGGAAGAGCACTTTTTTCTTCACCAGATGGGGCCGCTTTTCCTTCAGTATGGCTTTAAATCTATCCAATAATGAATCATAATACTGTCCTGTAATTGTTTTTCCCTTCTGTAGGTAATCGATTAGTATTATACCCCGTGAGTCCCAAAAAACTGTGGCCATGACCTTACCGGCTGATGGAACAGTTTTTGCTTTTTTCTCGGCAACCATCTTGCCGTTTTCTTCATGCAAAATATGAAATACGCGTTTAGTCGAAATTCCTACAGTGTTACTAATCTCGTGTATCTTTAATCAACGATCTTCGAGTATTATATTATGGATTTTATTGGCCATATCTTGATTAGTCACCTCATTTGGGCGGCCAGAATGCTCAGCATCACTTGTATTCATTCTACCACAACGAAATTCTGTACACCACTTGTGAACCATTCCATGTGATGGAGTAGAGTCCTTATAATATTTTTGAAGCTTTTCTTCAGTTTCCTGAATTGTTTTTCCACGAAGAAAGTAATGTTTAATAACCACTCGAAATTCGTTTTTTTTTCATGCTGTTGTAAAAACAATGAAACACTAAATTCAAAAGACTATTAAAAATTTTCTAACCGACGAATTGACTTGAAACTTTATATACATACTTGTATGAGATGATACTCTCTTAGAGTAGCAAAATATTTACGATAACAGCGCCATCTTTCAAGAAATCACGGACTTAACAAACCACCTTCGTAAATATTTTAGTTGCAGTGGACCTATCCAACGCCTTTGATATGGCTCATATTCCGCTATTACAATGTACATGGGTACAAGCTTGTTTCAGGTCCTAATGAAACTTTTTCGGACCCATTGGCCCTTAACTTATCTCATATAATCCATTTCGTTAATAAGAATTTGAATAATTTTATTGTTTGGGCATTGGCGAATGGCCTTATGATCAATATTAGAACAACTCAAACTATCTTTCGTCTGCATATAATGGCGGTGATCAGAGATTGTAAAGCAGTGAAAACTTTAGAGGTTATCTTGGAACGAATGCTTTCTTCGTCATATTAATGCACGGATAATTGCCGGAAGTCTTATGATTGCCCTAAGATCTTGTTTTTCCCTAATGCTATCAGGTAAATTTTGCACAAGGCGTTATTTTTGCGCTTCTTTGATTATTTCATAGGCATCTTCTTAGACTTCTTGGATGAATTCGTTGCAAAACTGTGAAGATGTGAGAATGCAGTTCTTAGATTTCTCATAGGCAGTACGATATTCGAGCATACCATACCTATTTATAAAAGATACAATATTCTGATGCAAGTTCTTCGGCTTGACGCACATACATGTCTTTATCTTCCGGCTAAGATTCTTTCATTTGAACAAATCGCTAAATATTTATTTAATTGCTTTGAGGTTCCATCAAGCAATAGGCTCGAGAAGACATCATACTCTAGAATTAAAAATTTTACATCCTGGATAGATTATTTTAAATATTCCTTTACTGTTGGAGGGGCCTACCTTTAAAACAAAACTCTAATAGTCATACGAAAATATTTTATGGGAACCCGTTTCAACTAGCTATTTTAGCATTATCTCCTTAGCACAATATAAGTTTTACAGCCGAAGTTTTATTAGGTATAAAGGAAAAGAAAAGAAAAAATGTACCCGCTATTGCACACACGCGTTAAATAGCATTCTGTCTCACGCCCGACACGACTTGATCACCGCAGCCGTTGACCTGACCGTTAACTCGGGGGAAACCGCAATCACAAAAAAACTCCTCCATCTGCTTGCTCTCTCTCTCTCTCTCTCTCTCTCTCTCTCTCTCTCTCTCTCTATTCTTCTTCGGTCGGCTTCTTCTCAACCTTGCTCGTTCCCTCTCTACTATTCTTCTGACGCTGTCCGTTTACCTTTACTTCTCCGTACCAGTAACTTCCTTCTATCACCCTTTTTTTCTCACACCCTCTTGCTTGCCTTTGCTCCTCTCCCTTTGTTTCTCTACTCTCCCGCGATGACCAAGAACGAAGTGTACTTCGTGCGCGTCTCTCTGATTTGAGAGAAAGAACAAGACGGGGGTTGGTTACATACGATGACAGACGAGGACGATCGGGTCAGGTGGGTCACGATTCTAGTGACGGAAGTTACGAATCATATTATACTATTAGATGCTAAGGCCTAAATTACAGAATGATAATATTGAATTATTCTTTTCGTACAATATCATTACATTAGTTTATGTAAATATAAAAATAACGCAGTATTATTATATAATATAAGACTTAAATAATAAAAACAGAAAGTTATTAATTTGTATTTACGACTCACCAATGCCATATTACTAATAAGTTTAATCAACATATTCCTTACCATTTTTTCAACAATGGTTCTATAATCAAAGTCAAATAACGTACTTCAAATTAAAGCAAAAAAATCGTGAGTCACAGTCCCGCAAGTATTGAACAATTATCTTTTTATTCGTAATCTATTATGTGCAATAATAAGATCGGGACTGGCTAATAGTTTTAGTGACAAAATTTCTAGATTTCATAAATGTCAAGTGTTTGTCCTACTCTGCGTAATCTACAGCGAGTACAATATTTCATTACATCCTCAAAGATTTATTAATTATTCTATTTGACTCGAATAACTCTTTAAACGTAAATAATAAATTTATTTTGACATTAGTATTGCATAAAACAGAGAAATGAACTGACCTTATTTAACGTAGTGGATTAGCTTAATCCTATATCTATTCATTAGTTTGAGTTTTACAATTCACTAAATTAATCGAAGTTGTTCCAAAGCTCTGTGGTCATCATACCTACCACTTATTCTTAATTTGTAGTGAAGCTGGAAGCTTTAGTTGTTTGAACATTCTCTTACAATGTAATAATATCTTTTTCATCCTTGGACTGATACGATACAGTTTAATGCAGTAAGATATAATTTAAAAGCACTGTTTGGCGCGACTTGTATAATACAACATATTCAGTAGCAGTGTTAGTACCATAAATCATACCTGTTATAAATTTACTAAATTTTTATTAATTTTTATATTCATTATTGTCTCTTAAACAGTGAATAGTTAATTTTATTTCGTGTTATTCTTAATAGTTGAAATTCACTAGGTAATGAGATAATTCATTATAAATAAACATATAAGTAAGACAAAAAAAATGTTTTTCTCATATAAATTTAAATATTTTATGTTTAATGGTTTTTTTGAATTCATACTAAAACCAAAATCTAATTACTCTAGAACGATTTATACACAAATGAAGATTAGTTAAATGTATTACTTTTCACGGTTTTTCAAACTTAAGATTGACATTATAGTTACAACTAATAGATGAACTGGTTAAATACTTATTTATGTCCGAAGCTGTACATTTCTCTTACACTCCGTTTGTTCAAAAAAGAACAAGAATAATTTTTTCAGAATAATTAATATATATTTTTTTATTGGTCTTACAGTCCAATAAAAAAATATTTATTAATTTGTATATGGGCAGTCAACATACGTACAATTAAATTGTTTTCAGAATAATATAAGAGGACCTGTTTTTTTATTTAGAATAAATAAGTCATTGGAAATTCTCAACATAGCAGCAGTTCAAAAGAAAACTTTAATCACAATGACGTAATCGCCCGCAAATTTTTGATACTTTTTGACTAGAATAATTACGTAGATTCCTTAAATTATCTGTAAATACAATGCATATATAATACGGATATTAGCTTGCACTATCTAGTATTATAACAAGAGATTTTTTTTTCTTTCCACTTAAAGAACGTGTGACGGAAGAAGAAAAAAGAAATAAAACAAGATGTTAAACCACAGTAGACAACAAGCGTGCCCATTTTGATAGTGATAGGAGTGAAAACTAAGGATGCTTTATAATACTCATGGCGATGTTTTAGAGTCACCAATCTATCTTGCAGGTAACGAGCAGTTCTATGATACCGAAAAGGAATGTAGCCTATAGCGAAAAGAACACAAGAATTTTATCATTTTGTAGTTGAAGGACACGAGTATTTTCTAGTATATTATATACAGTAAAACTGTTAAGCTTCATCATTAATAACAATTTTTTGAATAGTTAAAAGATTGAGTTTCGTAAGATACTGATCCCTTACAAAAATCATAGTCTTACATTTTTTAAAAATTTAACGATATATCGTACTCTTTGATCCATTTAATATTGAACATCAGCCTCAATTAATGCAATGTTATTTTGATATTATTTCGTTAGAATAACACTGGCTGTAAATTTACAAATTATTCAGACACATCATATATTTCGAGTTCTTTAATAGCGTAACTAGATAATTTATGCAGATAGAAAATATTAAAACGCTAAGAACATTTCGTTACGAAACATCGAAGGAAACACGAAACCAATCGAATATAGAACCATGATGAACGCAAGGTTTTATAAGATTAAAGAACAGTATTTTTTTGGATAATTTATGATGAGGAATATAATCGATTGCCCTAGAAAAACCAAATAGTATGAAGTTAGATATATTACAAATGTGTATCGTAGCTCTGATGTCCTAAAATACTCCTAGCAAGGCGTGAGGGCTATGTCCTCCGCAGAAACCTGATTGTCTTAGATTGAACAAATTATACTTTTAAAGATAATTTGAGTCTTTTACTTGTTTATGTGATAGTCGTTTATGATATCTATTCAATAATTTTGGATAACTCAGGCCGATAAAAAATAGGTTGATAATTAGGCTAAATTTCATTACTGAGTGATTTTCCTTTATGACTTGTTACTAGTAAAAGCCAGAAAAAACGTCCATCAATTTTATGATATCTAAAATAACTGGTAACTGGTCAATGAGAGAAAAACGTGAATAGAATCTGAAATAAGCTTCCAATATTTTGCATGTTTGATTTCGCTTTTAATATGATTTATATTTTTTGTTGATATTAAAAATATAAATTGTTCATAACCACTTTTAGATAAATAGTAAACATTTCCTCTACCTGTTTGTCCATATAGTTCATTGTGCACTACTGTTTAGAAATATGAATAATACTTTATTCGTAAATTTTGAAATCTTTATTTACTCATATAAATCTACTTAATTCCCCTGAAAATAATCCCCTCCCCAGATGCAATGAAACTATACCAATGTTTTTTCTAATTTTCAAAATATTTTTTATACTCGTATTGAAGAATGGTGATCAGTTTCTTCTTCGATTCGGCTTTTATTTCTTCAGTCGAATTAAAACCATATCCCCAAAGTGGTATTTTGAGTTTGCTGAAAAGTCAAAAATCACACGGTACTAAATCAGATGAGTACGGTGGTTGCAGAACGGTATTGGTTGAATTTTTGGCGAAAGGATCACTCAAAATCAATGCAGTTTGAGCTGGTGCATTATCGTGATGCAAAAACCAAGAGTTACACTTCCATGAATCTTGCCTTTTGGGACGAATAGCTTCACGCAAACGACGCATAACACTTAAAGAATCTTATTTGTTAACCGTTTGGCCGGTTGGAAGGAATTCATAACGCACCACACCACGATAATCGAAGAGAACAGTGAGTATGACTTTGATTTTTGTACCACTTTGACGTGATTTTTGGGTGTCCGCTCTCCTTTGACACGATATTCGCTCGATGGATCGGTTTTTTCCGGATCGTAAGGGTAGATCCAAGTTTCATCTCCAGTTATTATGCGTTCTATCTTGCCTTGTTTTACAGTCCTCCATAGAACGCTTTTTTTACAAGAAATTGTGTGTATTTAGCACTAATCGAGATTTCACTGTTTTTTGAGGAATAAAATGTTTTTCAAAATGGTGTCGATTGATCCATTTGAGATTTCAACAATATTAGTAAGAGCTTTAGTAGTCAATCAACGATTTTTAAGAACGAATTCATTGATCAGTAGATATTCTTGGTTGTCTTTGACGTGGTTCGTGTTCAACGCGTTCTGAACCTTCTTTCAACAATTTGTGCCAATCAAAAACATTTGCTCTTAACATTGACTTCTTACCAAAGACCTTCTGCAATATTCTGAACGTTTCGGCGGCCGAGATTTCATTTCGCGCACAAAACTCTAATACTACACCTTTCTGGAATAATTTCAGTTATTATAAAAACCAAAGAGACAGCTTCTCTTGATTTACAAAACACAAGCGTCATTATATGACAAATCAAGATGATTGCGTGAAATTTGGCACAGATCACTCTGACAGTACTTCTAACCGATAAACCCGGGAAGTTTGAATTGAACAATTTTACTCATATTTATACATAGTAGTAAATTAAAAAAATTATATCAAACCGCCGAATTATATTTAAAGGAGGCATCAGTGAAAATAGAGGCGAGGAGACGTGAAGCCGTGAGCTCCATGTTTTAGAGGGAGCCCCATACTTGGAGATCGCTTTCTAATAATACGAAATGAAAAATATTCCTGGTATTAACTATTTCAATGAATTCTATTTGCGCTGCCTTGTAACTACTTTTTAGTGTATTAAAGTAGCCTGATTTTTTCCAGGAATTCAATACTTTTACATAAATATGAATGGATCATATAAATTTAAATGAATTAATAAATACAATCTTGAAGTACATAATACAAATTTTTTTGTTTATTTATATATTTTTTATACATGTAAAGTATAGTCAAAGCCAACACCTCAAACAGTAGGTAATGTTGTCGTGGTCGTAAAATCTTGCCGACGGATGGTCTGAAATATAAAAATCAAATAGTTGTATGTTCAGTATGACTCCAGAAACCGATATAACTAGAATATTTTATGTACGTGATTTTACGTACGAAAATCAACAATATGGCGGTTAAAATACGAAAGAAAACAAAATGCATTTTTCCGTCTTTTTTGCAATAAAAATATAGTTAGAGTTAAAATTTTAAGTTGATTGTAGTTAGGACGATTAATACAAACATAGAATATGTGTTCAAAATTTCATAAGGATCGGTTCAATAATTTATTACTTTTCAGGACCACGGTACTTGAAAACGCTGTTTTGAGAAAAACGTGTTTAAATTTTTTTTAAGTGAAAAATCAGCGATGTCTGGGTTATGCAATATGCCTTAAACTTGTTCCAGACGAGTATTTTCATCTAATTTAGCTGCTTTTTTTGAGTTCTGCTCTCCTTAGAAGTCTCAGTCGAGCGGAGGTTCTCTCGAACAATGCGCTGTTGGTCGCGCATATTGGCGAACTGCATCGCGGTTTGGCCGATTTTCATGCCCATAATTTCCATTATTTTAAAAGTGGGCTGAATTCTACATTGAAAATGAAGGTAGCAGTGAGGAATGTAATTTTAACGATTTTTTTCCATTATAGACATGCTTCGGTGCCATAGCCCAAATTGTTGAGTTGAAACACTCATTGTTATATTGAGTGTTTCTGCTCACACATCTCTCCAGCAATTCCGTTTTTGTTAGATCTTCGTAGATCGGTTTCAGCACCACTTGTACATCACTAGCAAGAGCAGGACGTTTATAATTTTTTAAAGCCTTGTTTGCTTCGGCCTTCTTATATTTGCACCAGTTGTCTGAACAGTACGTATGCCGTGGTTTGGAGTGTGTTGAGATTTTGTGATAATAGCCGGCCCAGATCTGGTTTCGCATGCCTTCTACTGAATTTGAATTCCTTTCAATTGCAGAACTGTAGTTTTTAGATAACTCCTTCATTAATATGATTGTTAGATCAGCAGTCTTCACTTTTTTAATCACGAATTTTGGTTTCCTCACAACTTTCTTAGGTGCAGCTACTTTTTTTGTTCTTTTTTCTCCGGCCTTCAGTTTTGCAGTCTCAGCTTTTCTCCTTTGAGTTAAAATTTCCTTCGCATCACTTGCAGATTTGAAAATTTTTTTGGCAACATACGGCACACACTCCAGCTTTTTCACAACGAAATTTTCGCCGTACGGATATGTATCAAGCAGCATTTTAAATGTTTTCGAGTCGCCATCAGCTATATAAAAGCCATATCGCATTGCATATTTCTCTAGCGATCTTAAAAACGTTTTTACAATAACTTGAACCTCCATTTTATCGGCGCTACCTTCGTGATTTGCACTACAATTCGCTTTATGCTTTTCATACCACGCAGCAAAATCAATAGCGTATGTGATTTTTTTACGATAATCACATGCTCTGCAATAACTTGACATAACTACAACGTCAAGAATTTTGTTGCTATACTTGCCAATTAAAGACACAATACCAATAAGCGAAGTAAAAGCTCTCTTTACCTCAGGATCCGTCTCCAGAAACCGTCAGATTTTCACCAAATGCCTTTTCAACATTTAACTTTTTTTATTCATCAATTGCCTGCGTTGATCTAAATCGAATACATTTTTGACAGCGATTTTGATGTTCTCTACGATTTCATAATAAATTTTCATATTGAAAGTTATCTGTAATTCCATCAGTCCACAAAATAACTGTATCGCTTTAAGGCCAATAACAAGCAAACGAAACACAAATACGAGTCGACGATTTATTTAATATCCAGTGCCGATCATGGGACACGAATTGATGTACCTGTCTCCACAGCCACAAGTAGCGCACACTTTAAAACCAAGGCCTCGCAACCCATATTGTGAAAATTTCATTGGTATATGGCAAACAGAACACACTGCCCACTGTGAGACCATTCAAAACACAGTAAAAAAATGAATAAAAGAATAACCACCAGTATTATCAACTTTCACATCAAAACTTGGATCGTTAGACTTTTTCAGTTTTGCTGCTGACGTACTCGTGTTAGTAGTACCTCCTTCGTCAGTGAATCTGTTTCCGTGAAAAGAACGTTTTCTAGTTCTAGATAGACGACTAGAAGTTTTCTGTGCACGATACACTTTCTTCGTATCCATTGCGAATAGATAGATGCTTCACTTTTGAACTTAGAATCACGACTGATTTTCCACTACTGAAATACAGAACTGAAATACAGAAGCAAAATTACAAAGTGAAGGTAATATTGAGAAACAAAGGTATATATTTTGATGAGAATATATGTAGGTGTAATGATTTACCATAGGGGAACAGCTGCTGCAGCGAACATGGCCAGGTAGATGGCTTATCCGTCGCGCGCGCTGTGCGGGTCAGAATAGCGTCAGGAAAAATGTTCGAAAGGTGAAAAAGTATAGTTAGACTACCTGAATCTTTCTAAAATTTTGAACTAACATTATTGAATATATTTGCTTTCGAAAAATGTAAAAAAAATACAACATTTTTTTTTAAAGTTGTAAAGTAGAATACTGCCTTAGGAGTTGTCTCTCTCTATCTCTCTCTCTCTCTCTCTCTCTCTCTCTCTCTCTCTCTCTCTCTCTCTCTCATTATCACTACTATCCCGCACACACGTAACCACGCGTTTTCAACTAATGTTATTACCAGTCTAATTTAACTAAATCACTATCTACGTTCTAATGATATATTTATTATCTAATTAACTATCTAATCAACGATTCTTATTTATTTGCTCTTTAATCACCTTGCTTTTTTCTATCTAAATCCCGAAATTATGAATTACTCGCAAATCCATGCTACTAATACTACTAATTAATGCCCGCATGATTCTAATACTAGTTGTGCACATCTCCGCTTCTTTCTCACATCTTGATCGCTTGATCTCATTATTTAATTAGATATAAACTATGAAGTAATTATTTATTTACTTGATAAACATTTCAACAATTATAAGGACAATGTTATGGTTGGACGCCAGCTGAGAAATAGTTCTCAGCGCGAGTTGTATGCAGCTCGAAGTAGATTTTCGCGTCGGTTACGCTGTGCTAAGTACTCGCGCGCTCCGCATCGGTAGAGTGCCCATGACAGGCTCATCAGGGTGACGGATTTCACACGATGTTGCTGACAGAGGATAATACCATAATGAATACTAATGATTACGATAACACAATAATTAATAATAAGAAGTAGGATACTACAATCCTAGGAAAATATTACAATAGTGATTCCAGGGCGATTCCCTATAGACCTTGCGAAAAATACACTAGAAGAAGGAATAGATGACTAGAACTTACCTCGCACTCTTTATGCGTCCCTCACTTTTCGGCGATGACTCGTAAGCCGTGATTAGCGACTTTGGATAATCGCTCCCGGTTTTAGCTTTAGGTTATTAGGCCTTTTAGTAGCGCCTCTCACACGGGACCTGGACTCGTTCACCTGTACGGGAATCGAGGTCATCTTCACCGCTCTGCCCTCGATGGCTCCAGCGGCTCTGCAAGTTGGCTACTTGGAACCGCAAGGCGAGAGTTCTTGCTTCTTCGGTCTCTAAAATGTAAGAGAGAAGAGATTCTGTTAAGGAAACTTTCCTCTGATCTTGACACTGGCCGCAGCCCCCTCCCCCCCCCGAAATGGCGTAACGTGTTAGACTTTGTCCCCACTTCTCTCCGTTCAGCATGGCGCGTGGAATATTTTTGTTTTTCATACATTATCTTTACGCGCGGGTTTTACCACCCGATAATATTGACTTTAATAGGACATCGTGTCCGAAACGTATTATAACACATTTCCCGCGTTACAATATATATATATATATATATATATATATATATATATATATATATATGTGTGTGTGTGTTTATAAACTTATGGAGGGAGGATAATTAGAGCCGGTAAAACATTTAACTTAGATAATTTAACTTACATACACATAAAACTATATTTACATCGTGCCCGTAACGTATTGGAACGCATTTCCCGTGTTACGATTTTATATATATATATATATATATATATATATATATATATATATATATAATCGTAACACGGGAAATGTTATTAAATGGAAATTTAATATTGTAATTTAATTTTGTAATATTTAATTTAATATTCTAATATTTAATTTAGTATACAATATTGTTTTAATACGGTTTATTGTTCTCTGTATACATTTTTATACATATTAACCACTAAAAAATATGAAATTATTTTTAGATATCTGCGTTGACTTTTGGCTGTTTACAAACATTTCGAAATTGTGTTTGCAAGACTTGCGATACTGTTGATCACAATATTAAATCAATGTATCAATTAATAGCGAAATGTGAGGAATTGTCAAAATCGACCAGCACTGTTTATGAAATCAATGAAAAGATGTTAGTATTGTTATTAATTACTTATTTCATTAATATGTTCAATTATTATGCTATTAAAAAGTATTTCAGTATCTGTATATCTTCGATTCCCTTTTCGCTTTGAATATTTTTTGTGCTTATTTCCTTCCTTGCAGACTATCGCAACCTTAATTTTAACCTACCCCATCTCCTTTAAAACCGCATTTTTCCAAGGTTCTGCCTGTGTAGTGGGGAAAACATATGGCTGAATTCAGTTGGATACGTTCTGATTAGAAAAATCCGTTTCGGAGTGGTTAGCCCACTGTAAATGTTTAAATTCGATACTAATATCACATTCGTAGTATTGGATACTGTATTTGTCAATCTATAACCAAGTGTAACCACATCTAGGTGTAAGAAATATCTAGACCCATCCTTAAGTCGCTGCGAATGCTGCTTATCTTTATTTGGAACTTTAAATACGCCTTTACCGCAGGACGTATACGTCACATCCAACAACCGATCCCATCGGTATGCAGGTCATAATGCAGGATTCAACTAGAAACAGTTCGAGGTAACCATTCCAAGATATAAGTGTATACCAGAGTACTTCAAAGACAGAATAATGTCTATACATCTGGCTGAATTGAACACATTTCTAATATCCAGGGCATATGAGTACTCCTAGTCGCTTGTCATACATCACGGGTAATGCACACTACTATAGCAATAGCGTTGGTAGTCGAATGCCCCTTACAGAAAACAAACTGATTTTCAGTAACGCTATCCACTCTATTTATAGTCGTCTCTCGTCTCACACAAATCATCTACACTAACATTTCTTCCTTAAGTTTCTTCTTTCAAAAGTTTTTTCTTTCCTAAGCAAACGCTTCGTCAAAAACATGAGCGAAATTTATAGTTTTGATGACTAGAATAAAAATTCCATCAATCCTGGTGATTAAGCGACAGTAATCTTAGAGGTTCCCATATTAAGGTCGTCATATTTTCTGAATGAAGGCCGAAGTCAGATCGTCTTTCTCAATCCGTTAGAGATAAATCATTAACCAATTTTTTGAAAGGTTAGGAATGTTAGTGTATTAATATCCCTGGGTTTAAGTTTGTGCAAGCATATTTTATATGGACTGCTTTATAGATCATTTTTCAACTTTTGATAAAAATTTGTCAATACTTTGATTTCTTTGATATTCGCTTCGAGTTTCCATTTATCTATATCAGACTCATTTTTTATTCTTAGCTCCGGAGTACATCTGGTATCTTCTTGATTAAGCGCTGATATAATCTTGTTTATAAATAAACACTCATGTTTAAAGGTTGCAATATCTCTATTATCTAACCAAAAAATCGATGGACGACCATCAGACTTTGGTTTTTTGATCATAAAGATATCGCTAGCTTACGTTAGTGCATGTGATAAAATGCGAAATTTTCCTTCTAAATTTCCCACCAACTTAATATCCGTCATTACATAGAGCAAACTCTGGCATGTAAAAGTTAATGGTGTCAATCTCTATCTTCATGTCAATCAATCGCTTTCTGTGAATTTATTAAGTTGAAGGCGATATGCAATCGCATGATCGTAACTCCTACTTTTTATTAACTATTATTATTTATTTATTATTTATTATTTATTATTAACTTTCTATTTAAAACCTTAACCAATGCGTTTAAGTTCGATCAAATTCAGATTGACTATCGATGAATTATTGTTCTTGCTTTAGGTTGAACTTCATCGTGTATTTGTGATTGGCTCCAAGTGAGCAAAGGTATCATGAAACGTCCATCTGTACTTATAGTTTTTGAACTATCCAATTCAGTTACATAGGTCTCCTCCTATACGCACTAGTTTAGGGTTTTTCGGAATCTGTCAATGACATCAGTGAGTGATAAGTAGCAGATACATATTCTTATGCCGTATACCTCTGTCTAAGTAAAATATATTTGAAAGCGCGATGTCCTACTGGATATAATCAGTTTATCTCTCACCCATATTGTAATTCTGACTATGCTATCCTTACTCAGCTAAGTATATAAAGGTCTCATAAAGCATAGGTCCAACTTGTCCAGTACGTTTGTGTAGTCTTTTGCTTCTTGCTCCGTTTGAAAATATTGGTCTCGGTATTGCACAATCTATTTCTCCAATTTTATCTTTGGTATCCTTAAGCAGTTTATTAACCATTACTGTAGGTAATAGGATAGTAGCTCCTTATATGCCCAAATATGACGCTTGCATCCACATTTTAAGTAGTCATACAATCTAAGCCAAGTGTCTTGGATATTGCTGCCACTTCTACTGAAGATGCCTACTTACTATATAGTACAGTGATAACCTCCGTATACGTCAGTGAAAACCATTCTCCATATTTTTTCAAAGTAGAGGTAAGAGTGTGATTTGTCCATCGCTTTCACATCTATGGCATCTGTGCAAATATGTTTCCTATTGGATTGCTTTATCAAGAACAGAATGAATATCAGAATAATAGAACATAGAATTAATATTAAATTTATTTATCGGTGAGTAAGAAATTTATTTTGTAACTGTGATTTGTGGTATTATAATCATTTATATTTTTATAAAAATTATTTGAAAGTTTCATTGTACGACAAATTTAAATCATTAATTGTAAAGAAAGTCAGTCAAATATTTTTGTAGTTTAATACTAATAATTTAATGTAGTTTATTCGGCGTAGTTATTGTAAATAAACAAATGATCTCGAGAAGACTTTATTTTAATACAGTGCGGTGAAATGCGAAATTAGTTGAACAGTGGCGTAAACAGCTGATCGACGTATAAAAGATTGAGTTATCTGCCACAAAAGCAGTTCTCGCGGCAATCCGACCTAAAAGAAGCTCCCTAGAGTTGCCTTAACTCGAGAGCTCTAGACATTCTAACTCGATCGAAAAATTCTGAATAGTAGAGTCGCGTGGTTCATAGATATCTGATTGTGTGATACTCCATTAAACACCATCGGCTTCACTAAATTTTTCTCCCTTATTTTCTGATGAAACTTGATCCTTGTTGCACGACACTCCATTAAACTATCAGCCTCATCAAAAATTCTTCCTGTACCTTAGTAAGATTTACTCTGGTCGCGCATTGCTCTGGCAAAGACCTGTGGCCTTATTATCCTTAAGAGACTTCATCCTGCGTGCACAGTGCTCCATTAAAGCCCAGTGGATTTATTCGTAGCCTCAAACGGAGTCGTAATCCTGGTTGTGCGGTGTTCCTTCAGAAACCAGCAGCCTTTGTTCGTTCTAAAATTCTCTTCAGTCCCAATAAAGTCTATATATTAATGGTGAGAGAAACTAGTATAAAAAGTGCGTGTATATATAATTTTGTAAAATAATGTTATAAGCAAAAACGTTTGGAATATAGTTTGAATTTAATTAGATATTGTATAAATTAACGCAAAAATCTTTGATGCAGATCTGAGGGCCCACCGCAAGAATATATATATATATATATATATATATATATATATATATATTATGACGGTCGACGTACTGCACCGAGCGGGCAGCGTTCGATCGTATATGTCCGCGCCGATGTAAACAAACCCGAACCGGGCTCGAGTTTGTTTCTTCAAATTCGGGCAGTACGCGTCGGCCGCCGCTGCGTGCGGACGAAAAAGAAAGAGAAGTTTTTCTCGAGATTAGTTGAGTTTGTACCGAGCAGAGAAAACACGCCGTGTTCGTAGTCAGCTCGGTACCGTCGCCAACTTGCAGCATCGAGCTGGGGGCTCAATCCTTGTCGCACTACAAGAAGTTTTGCCGCGCGTGACGCACGTATTATTCGATTGCTTCGAGGAAGTGTACGCCGTGCGCTACTTCCACAATCGCGCACGCGCGCGTTTGTGTGTGTGTGTGCCGCGTCCCAACATCCCAGATCGCTGGTCGACCTATTATCGAGGAGGGACGCCTCCCGTCGCCCGACGGTAAGTACCAGCGACCGGCGATAATTTTCTTGTGTGCGAAACGAAGAGTCTTCTTTCCGAATCCTAGCTACTGGACTCTGTTGTCCCAGTACGTTGGTAAGCGTACGGGACTAGCACGCACCCCGCTGTCTCCGCGGGCGCTGCTGAGCAGGAGCTCGCCGCACATCTCCACCTGAGCTAGTGTTGAAAAGGCGCGCGCGCGCGGTGTCTCTCCGAGCGGACATTGCGCATACTGTTAAAGGGGAGGGCCGCGCCGTTCGATCACCGATCCATCGGCACTGGGCCGATCTGCGCAGGGCTCGCGCGGTCCGCACGTGGCAGCCGCGCGTCTCAACAACAGCGTCGCATGCATGTTCCGACGGCGAACCTCCGCTTCGACTGCAGTACGGAAAAGCGGGAAACCCCTTTACAATTTATATATATATATATATATATATATATATATATATATATAAACTATTGTTTTGTTTTATTAGAATATAATTTAGTGTTGTTTTCTTATAAACACAACTAACGTCGGTTATTTCTTCGAGATTTTACCGAAGAACACCCTTTTCTTTCAAACTGATCCTGGTACTACTGGAAAAGCTATCTCAAGAAAAGAAATATAAGTTTAAAGTATATACATTTTAAATTAATAGAGTAAGAGTATAGTAAAAATAATAAAATACCTTCTATAATACATAAATGTAAAGTATACATTTCAGAAAGCTTTTTGTTCATGTATATTTTTATTAATGTTAGTTAATAAAATTATTAATTGATATAACTCCTTTTACCCACTATACCAGCCTCATGACTGTGCTATATATTTAAGTATAACTTTAACAATTAATACATAACTATCATTTTATATTTATGCAAATTGAGCAAAATCATTCGTTTACGTCGATGATGAATTTGCAGTGAAATTAATGTAACGTACTTGTCCATGCTACTGAACTTCCTGACCTCTAAGCCTACATTTTGCACTATCCTTATATCTAAACGATAAACTTTAAAAAATCAATTATTTTATTCAAGGTATTTTAAATGTCTCATTTATTATTATTTTTTGTACTATAATTATATATTGTCCGTTGAATTCTTGCACTTACAGTATAAAACATATCGTTCCTTTATATAATATATTATACTGTATTACTAATGTTTTACGAAGTAGTCTGTATAATATATTAGATTATATAACCAAGGCTGTAAAATTAATAAAAAATTTTAACTGATCATCGTATTGAAATATGAAAAATGTACTCCAATTTCTATATCTATTTTTTTATTTTCTTAAATTTGTAATAAATATAGAAAGATTAAAGTTCTCTGAATACTAACTTTATGCATGCATAGGACTATGTGTTCTTCTTCAATAAATCAAAATTTTGTTAAGAGATGTTTACATAAAAAATACAAAGATTTGATGTTGGCAATTATTTAGTCAAATGCAATTGATATATCACCTATATCACGTATTGAGAGTGAATGACTCTTTGATTTACATAGTACTTCCTACCAGTTAACAAGAGGGTTTGTAATCTCTCTAAGGGGTGGAAGCACTAAATACTTTCCGGTTTTATCTACGTGTCGATGTTCCGCCTCTAAAAAGAGGTCGAAACTCTTCGCACTACTGTGGATTGTACATAAGGAACGTGTTTTACAATTGCAAGACATGTTAGTTTTAAATCGCAACATTGAAAGAACTCTTGAATCCTGAAGTGCAATGGTAGCGGCGCCCATCGTCATAAGTATTTATAAAAATTATCTTTAATTTGGTGATTCGCAGTGAGCTCATGTTAAATTTATTTTGTTATTTATATTCAATGAAATACATTTTAATTGAAAACACATATTGTGCCAGCTTCTCCCATCCTTTCCTTCTCCTATTATAGTGGGCAAATTTAATCTTCGCGTGAACGTGAATAGTATTGTAACTTTTGAAAGAGAAAATAAATTGCAAGACATGCCTTAAATGCATTTTTATAATGGGTCTACAAATAAAAAAGAGGATACACAAAAACTGAGTACCACTACTTATACTCAATTTTTAAACAATATATGAAGGTATATTTTTCTACTCTAATCACACCGCCCGTCACAGCTCCGCCGATATATATATATATATATATATATATAATAATTAATTAGATATAAAATCGATCGTGAGGGTACAACTAACGCTGACGGAGCTTCAGTAGAAGCCAGGGTTGGCGACCGAGAGTCGGCGAGGTACGAGGATGGAAAGCCGTAATTTATTTTCTCAAATATAATAACTTTATTCACACCTTTACTTAAGGGGGCATCTCTAGTCTTTTTGCATAAATTTTTAAGATTTTTTTCTTGCAGTAATCTTTATTATCACACTACATTTTTTTTATATTAGAAAAATACATATTGCTCTTCACTAACTGCTTGTCTAAAAGCTAATGTAGCTACTGCTTCTGCTGCTATCCAATTGTGGTTTACTATTGCATAATAAGTAGCTGAAGCATATCCTTTGCTGATATCCATCAATGCACAAAAATTATTTATACCTAGCAAGCCAACACCGAGTAAACGCATTGCAAATACAAAGCGGCGATTGATTTCCTAGGAAGTATGAATTATTGGACTGCTTGGAATATGAATTTCTGTTTCACATTTACACGAAATTACTAATTGAAAACCTAATCCTTTTTCGTTACGTTTGGAAATTCTTATATCGCCTTTACAAGTGTTACAAATTAAAATGTCTTGTAGTCTTAGAAAGAGTAAGAAATTCACTATGACGTAATGCAACAATTCTTTCTTTTTGTCGATTAGCTCTCGAATTGCCGAATTGTTTACTTTTTTTTATCCATTTTATGAACTTTTCTTCCCACTAATATAAATGTATACCTGTTTTTACAATTGAATTAAAAGAAATCAATACTTTCAGTGCTTCAAAATATCGTTGAAAATACTCGTGAGATATATAAATACAGAACGAAACGGGACCAAGTATGTACCTGTCCGATCGCTAGCTGTCTGAATTGCTCCAAAATCACACTTGCGCGCGCACCAAGAATACACGCTATAGAAACATTTTTAGAGCGCGCAACTTAAACTAAACTATTGTACGATGTTACTATTAGTATACTAAATGCAAAACCGGTGTTTTTGGAAAATTGATTTTTTCATCGATTTAGACTAGAGATGCCCCCTTAAGAGATATAATTGTCAATTCATCTGCATCGGTATTAGTGTATATTTTGGTCGTCGCCATGTTCTTGGCTCGTGTACTTAGCTCTCACTCATATATTCTACAGTGCAGGCTCTAACATGAGATAATTTCCTGTACTAGTCTTGCACAATTTTTTACGAGGCTTCGTGGATCTGAACGTACCCAAGTTCAAATGCGGGCGCAGTTAATACTCAAGCATACGACGCAGATCAGGACGTGCCCAGGCTCGAGTGCAAAAACGAGTACAAGTTTGTAATAGATGGCTGACGCACCGAGCTCAGAGTCTTCACGGATTATGAACTTATATATGGACATACCCAGGCACGATCGCGGGAAAGACTATAGAGAGACTTTAGAATCTCTCTCTCTCTCTCTCTCTCTCTCGCCGATGATTCCAAATTTCTTACGCGCAGCGGAGTCCAGGGGATTGCCGTCACGCAGAAGACGATGTACGTCACAAACTTGCTCGGCTTCACAGATCATTCATGCCCGCAGCATAAAATGCTCGTTTCCACCTTCGCGAAGGTGATTGCCGCATCCGAAGTAGTACACGCCATTTACTAATATCTCGAATGCATATTTTAGTGTACTTGCGTTCCTACACGTACAATCTGCGCTTGATTCCATGAGAAAGGACGCCTCATCGCCGGTCTTTCGTAAGTGGTCATCGTCGGCCCATTGGATTAATTTATTATTACGTGCGAGCTCCGTGGACGAGTTCACCATCGGCGGATGAGAACAAGCCCGCATCGAGTGTGTGTGAAAGAGAGGGAGGGGAAAGAGGCGTAATCTCTCATCCTCTCAGTATAAGTCGCACGCCTCGTGCGACTTTTTCTATACAAGCCGTGTCTCTTTTTTTATTTGTATTTTAAATGAATGATTGGCTCATTTCATTGCTACAGAAATTGTTTTCTTTTTGTTTCCCTATTTCTTCCCGTTCTCAGCTAGAGATCTAAAGACCTGGCTCGCACGTCGTGCTCACAAAAAATTTTTCTCCTTTCAACTTATCTAATATCAACTGGATCTGAGCAGCAGATATACATTTCTTTGAGATACTTCGTCCAAGCATTGAAAGATTTCAAAGCAATGAGATTTTCTGTGCAACTCCGTGGACTTTCTGATATCTTTATACTGATATCTTATATTATTCGAGTAACTTCGTCATCTTCTATATAGCGGGATTAGGTTGCTTGTACTTCTATTTAAGAGGCATATCACCTGTAAGTTTTATTTCATGTGCAAATTTTGCATCTAATTTAATTTTAATGGCTATTTAGAGCTTACTGCTGACTATAAATTAACTAATTGCAATATGTCTATTAATTGATGACGTTTATGTTTTTCATATCGAACATGGTGTTGATAAAGAGGACGGCAATATGCATAAAACATGCTGGGTGTGCATGCGCGCACGCGCGTGTGTGACTATGTTTGTAGAGAGTGAGAGAGAGAGAGAGAGAGAGAGAGAGAGAGAGAAGGAAAGACTTTAGGAAGAATGAAATATATTTTCGGTCTACTATATATCGCTCGGAGTTGTCTTAAAAAATACTTTTTTCCTTGACAAAATAGCACTAAATTTAGCCTATTGTAATACATATTGTAATAAAGTATTATAGATAGCTTTATAAATAAAGTACATGAATTTCTTATGATTCAATTGGTAAATTTGAAAATGGCGAAAATCAGAAAATTCGACAAATATAGCAATATGTGTGTAAAAATTATTTAAATAAAGTAGAGTGATAAGAGCATTCAAGTTACAAATGGTAATTTCACTCCATGACTCTGCGTTTATTCAAAATTGAAAAATATTGGACTTCAATCTGTTTAAATTAGTTAAATTTATGAATATATTCATTTTACATGAGTTAGTTAAATCTATATTTACGAGGAGCATGCATGCATACGCTAAAAATTAACGATTGTTGTGTAGCCTGAAGCTTACTCCTTAAAATACTATACCATTGCAGACAAATCAGTCTAGCCTTGTCCTTCATTGTTATACGAGCTGTTTTTTTCTGTTTTACCGGAAATATAATGAATGTAACCATAGACATTTAACAATTCTTTTTAATCTGCGGCGGCCAAAAAAATGGCCGCGCAAATTCATTGCGACCGATATATAAATTTATTATACAGATATATCGCGAACACAAAAAACACATTAAATTATAATAATTTATTTCCGTCACACACGCAAAAAGAATAATAAGTTCAATGTAAAGTCAAATTATTAGAATACACGAAACTATAACTACACGCAAATTAAATTAATAGATTTAACGTGGTAAATATACCAAAAACGAACAAAGGTCGCGACGACTACTGCGGAAGGTTGTCGACGCGACCGCCGAAAACCAAAGCATAGAGAGAGAACGCAATACATAGTCTCTCTCTCTCTCTCTCTCTCTCTCTCTCTCTCTCTCTCTACTGCTAAGCTTAAGTTCGAAGCATACAATAGAGGGAATACACTGCGCGCGGCAAGAGAGAGCCGCGTCATGTGTATTAGGCTGGTGGCCGCTATCCCCCTGTAATACACACAGCACACACACTACCGTACACTCTCATCGAACAGCGCGCGCCAGCAGCGAATATTGCAGTAGGCGAACGCGCAAGCCTTCTACTGGCGCGCGCATTCCAGTATATATAACGGGTGTTCGAAAACGAATTCACCCACTGTATTTAATTAAAATTAAATAAATAAAAATATTAATTGTACTTAATATATATAGATATATATACATACATGTATATGTACGTATACACTATTATACGTGTATACAATCACTGTACGCAGCACACCGGCTGCAAACATAAATAATAAATTATAAATAATAATTATTATGATTATTATTAAATAGTATTATTATTATTAATCAGCATTATTATTAATATAATTATTATAATTCGGCGGCTCGTTCGAAATTGAACGAGCGGCGACGGAAATAATCGACCGTTTTATTATAAAGGGCCTGCAAAAGGCAAAATGAACAGTTCGCTCGGTGAACCGACTGCCCCGAAGTCAGTCACACGAACTCTCACCGGAGCTAAAAACTCATCCAGAGCTCAAAATAATTCTGATATTAAATCCTGCCCGAAACTACTAATTTGATCTCTGTTGCGAGGCGCTCCTCAAAAGACAGACGACTAATAGCTTTACCTATCCTCAAATGAACGTGAGCCTGTTTGCGAGGCGCTCCTCAAAAGATCAGCCTTTCTCTTATTCTTTACATTTATTTTGCTTTCCGAAATTATTAGCTTTATCTATGTTGCGAGGCGCTCCTCAAAAAACAGACAGCTAATAATTTTACCTATGCCTAAGGAAACGTGATCCTACTTGCGAGGTGCTCCTCAAAAGACCAGACATTTTTCCCCTTAACTCTTGATCCTGGTTGCGAGGCGCTCCTCAAAAGACCAGCGGAGTTAAGTTCACCTTAGAATAAACCTATTTTAAATTCTACCTGCCCAATTTTTATAGTTCCCCGCGTGGAAAATAGCACTGGGAATCCGTGCGGAAAATAGCGCTGGATTAAACTATACGACGCGGAAACTAGCGCGAAGCCAGTAGCTATAATATATATGTACATCTAGCTAAAATTATTTCTTTTTAAGTAATTGTTTCAATTAATTTTGTCTGTTTTAGAAAACCTTGTAAATAGAAGGAAGTTTCGTAAATAAATTTCTTTTTATATTTTGTTATTAAAATATACTGTTCTTATAAATTATTTTCCTGATCAGCCGTCCTATCCCGAAATACTTCGTCCCCTCTCAAAGTACCCTAGGAATATACCGCGTATGCTATCCCGAGGGGGACAAGAGAGATTTTGAAAAATTACTTGGTTTCTTATCTCTATAAGGAAGTTTTTTGAGCTCTCTCAGTTAGAGGCAAGCTAAGGTAAACTATTATGTTTACGATGGTAATATTTGGATTATTTTTTTACGCATTTTTATCTTCTATTACTTTTACTATTTTTATTTTTTTTAATTTTTTAAAAATTTTCTATTTTCTATTTTTTAAATATTTTCCTGATAGATCATTATGATAGTTCACCTTTGGTATAGGCAAAATAAAAGTATGAAGGCCTACGATGGCTCGATCGCTAGAGCGAAGGACTTGTAACTTGGTGATCCGAGTTCGAATCCCGGTCCCGGCCGATTTACACAAGCACCGCTGTAATAATTTACATGTGCTTTGTTTACAAATACATCGTAGACCTATGTCGCTTATTAGCACCGGTATTTGGAAGCATAAATAGAGCGACGTTAAATAACAAAATAAGAAAAAAAAAGCACGCACACATATAATTGATTTATTGAACAAATCGTAGGTTCTGGAATGCTAAGCACTCGAAGCTCACATGCCTATACAAGTCACGTCGTTCGAGCATCGACACACGCGAGCTGTAGAGAGCAGGTCAACATGAGTTCTGCAGTCGCTGTGTTGTGGAGGGAATGTGCCTCTGCACCATAGCCATACAGCCTGTGCTAGCTATATCCGCGTCTCGTACGCATCTATTTACATGCGCGAATATTGAAAAAGTTCACATATATTTTCCAACGGTGTAAGCGGATCACTGCTGGTTGCAGCTCTGAAACAATAAATGTGGCGATAAATTTTTTAGGAAAGGGCACGCTTCTGATAGCACAGGTACTTTTATAAATATAGTGCGCGAGAAAGACATCGAAGGAAAAAAGGGTAAGAAAGAAAGAGTAATTGAGAGAAAAAGAGAGATAAATAAATACTTAAAGCGTGTGTCGCAGGAACCCGTTTGCCTGAGATCCGGCAACTGCTTTTGAGGACGGGATATCTGCCTCGCCATCTGCGTTTGGTCCTGATTCTTAGCAGCATTATATATATTAATACCAACGAATGCATCGTGATTGGTTGGTGATTAGCTTTGACTAAAATTACCGACGGAACGGATGCTTCTCTGATGTGTACGTGGTACCCGTTGTTGAAATCAGAACAAACATCAAGAGAGAGAGTGCGTCGGGCACTCTCTCTCTTCATTTCTATGTATTTTTTATCTGTATTACTTTTTCACTAAATGCTTGTTAGTTCTAAAACCGAAAAAGCACGTCTCCCTCTGCTACTTTCCAGAAAATGGGGAAGTCACCCCCGTCTTTATGTGATTTAGTTATATGACGACATATACTTTTACTTACTTTATACTTACGTCATAATTTTAAGGTTGGATGAATTTATACCTCCATTAACATCGTATATTTAGTATTGGATAATATATAAATATTTATTGAAGTTTTTAGTCATATAAGAACGAATGCTATAAAATTTAATTTAAAAATAATATAGGTTTCAGTTTTATGAAGTCAGCTCATCTCAGCTAAAATATTGAATGACATATATTAAAAAGTATGTCTTTATTATACAGTATATTAAAATTGATTAAGTTCTAATTTTATTTTCGAATTGTTAAATTTATGTACTTTACTACATATGATATATTCATACATTACAATATATTCTGCCTATGTTTTCTACTGCAATACTTTATAACTTTTTTCAATGCTATTATCTCTATTAATTGAATGTCTATTTTTATTTTATATTATATATTTAGTTTAATCATCTTCTGAATTTGACCGCACTAAGTTATAGAGAGAACAAAGGTAATTTCTTTAATATGCTAGATAAATCACATTATAATTTACACCTTGCACTTTCTATATAACTTATTATGCGACATGCTTTCAAAATGCTCTTTCACCTCAGTCATTAACTCTCCCACTGATGCTTATGGCGCTTTTATATCTTTCATTTTTTAATAAATTTTTATTCTTTGTTTTTATATTTTTAAAAGTTATCTTGTTTTTTTGCCATATTGACTTATTTATCTATGATTTTTCGAATCGCTAAGCAGTCTGCTTTGTAGCTATATTAAAATGAATGAGAACTGATTATTTGACTTTGATGCCATGTAGAAAAGTGGATTCGTCTCATTTTATTTTGCACTTGATTATAACAGCCATCCTACTATATTGAATTATTATATTTATTAATTTGTACATAAGCAGTCGACAAAAGTACAATCAAAGTAAATTATTATATTGAAATAAATATTTATATAATGTAATTTTTTTATGTTACAGTAAAGATATTAAGAAGAGGCTAGATCTATTTGAAAGTAATACAAATTCTTAAGATTTAGAAAGGAAACTTAGATTACATCGAATATGCAGTTTAATAGTAAACATCCTCCATATATTACAATAAATATCTTAAAAAATTTAATTCATCGCTGTTCTCCATATATATGGTTGTTATACATTTTTTGGATATCAAATTTTCAATTAATTCATGAATTGAATTTACTGTAATATGTAATAAAGAATGGAAAAAATATTGAAGGAAAAATTTCATATAGCACATTATTTTAGTCAACAGTTCGTTTCCATTTCACGAAAATTGATTTCCATCAATAAATATAATCACGCATTTTATACACAATATATTGAAAACTCCCATATATCTTATTAACTTTTCAAGGGCCGGGTATTGAGGCTTCGAAACCTGCTTTAAAAGTACCCAAATTCATATCTTGTATCACCCATCAATTATGTACAATGGTCCTATCATAGACCGAGCCGATATATCGGGACTGAAGGATCATGAAAAAATTTTAGTTCGGTAAAATAAAAATAAAGTCATATTCTGAGGTTTTGAAATGTGCTGCATCCAAATCTGAAGTCTGGTCGGTAATTCGAGGTCAAACAAGGTCACTTCAAGATCAAATGCAAAAAGTATCATATATATTCGAAGAAAAATTATATCTAAGAGTATCCCGAGGTACTACATCTGAATATGACACTTGTTTGATTGTAAATAGACATAATTATACTTATTCTTCTGGGTATGTGGTTATCTCAGGATTTATGCTTTTGAAAGGTACTTTTGATTTAGAAATATGGAGTTTTTAGGCTTTCTACTCTCCTTCTGCTTTACCCAGAGCTAACGACGGGAATGTAGAGAGTAAAGTAGCGCCTTTTTTCATTTGTTGTTATTTTTTATATTTTTCTATTTTTTTATACATTATTTCATTTTTTATACATTTTTCCATTTTGTCAAAAGTCTATTTTGTATTTTTCTCACATTGATCTTCTAAGATCCATAAATATATCGATAACATCTGACTTTATGACTTTCTTTTATTTTTTATAATTTTTTGCAACTTGAGGTAAGAGTTCTTTGGTGTGATAAACTTCCAAACACGGATATATACATAGAACAACTTGACAAGTTTTACATTCATAAGTGATTTGATGGTCTGGTTTTATTCATTATGCATAAACAGAAATTGCATTCTTTCTTTTTCCCTTGATCATTCCCTTGATGATTTTCTTAGGAAAGTTTTTCCCAGTAAGTCATCAGAATTTATCCCCAGTAAGCCTCTCACCATTTCTAAATGAAAATCAGGGTAAGAAATCTTTTTATTAGTGATACTTTTCATTTTATGTAATGCATGAGAATTTACCAGAACAGCATCAAGTAAGTGAAAATAAAAAAATTTTCGATACCATTTAGTAGATTTTCTAATTGTTTCTGCCAATGAAAATTGTCTGTCTATGTTATCAATCCCTCCCATATTTCTTTTGTAGTCCACTATACATATTGGTTTTATAATATCTTTATTAGTACTCGAATGTTTTCTCGCTATGCTTGCATAACCAACTTCATGGACTGTTGTTATCATGTAAACATCTTTCCTGTCCATCCACTTTATGGCTAACCAAGAATCGGTGTGGACTACTTCAATTTCACCTCGGTTCCATTTACTGATAAGCTTGGGCATTCCTTTTCTACTTTTCTTCACGGTCCTATACATACCAGTATTTTTGTCATGGAGAAAATTATCAAGTTAAGGAGACGAGTACCAATTATCTATGAAGATAACGTGACCTTTGTTGAAATATAGTGTTAGAAAATCAACTACTATATCTCCAGAGATTCCCAAATCAAATATTTCATAATCTGTATCAAATCCAGTATAGATAATGAATCGTAATAGGAATCCACTCTCACAATTATCCAATTCGAAAAAATGTTTACCAAACCTGTGTTTTTTCAAGAGTAAATATTGCTTGAACGTTAATCTTCCTTTCCACAGCATCAAACTTTCGTCCATGCAAAGGTTTTTCCCAGAATGCAAAGTAGAGGAAAAATTCTGATTTACAAAATTTGTTACAGGTTTAATTTTCCTCAGAGGATGGTTCTTGTAAGGTGATGCATTGTCCTCAATATTTTCAAAATGAAAAAACGTTAAATTTGGAGATATCTATTACGACTCATGTATTTTCTGAATATTGGAGTGGATAATAGAGGATTCATACTCTAATAATCTTTGACAATACACTTACGAACGTGGCCGATGTTGATAGTTAGAGCAAGAGAGATTCACAACTCCTCTACTGCTACATCTTTTCATGGAACCATATTAGAATGTAGTGGATCGGGATTTTACTTCTGCAATAGATTCGTATGTTGCAAAGTTACTTTGAAAATATTCGAATCCATAAAGAACTCAAAATAAGCTAATGGAGTATGCTCTGGTATAGGAATATTTTCATAAAATTTATCACAACCTACAAAGTTTTTTGTGAAAGAGATATAGACAGAATCGAAAAATACACCGTCATCTCTCCCAGGATCATCAAAGATTTCTGAAGAAGCATTTGGTTATGATTCATTAGTCCTATTGTCACCATACTCCTCTTCTGGTTCTGATTCACCACTACTCTAAGCACTAATTATTTTGGCTCAAGGAAGGGAATTTCTGTTGTAGATTGGTGATAGACTCTATGAGTTGTTATGCTGAATACCACAATTTTGTATGCATGGAAAGACCAACTCAAAATCAAAAGGTATTCCGTAGGAAAGATGGTGAAAACAAGTAACTAAGTGAAAAACGAGAGAAGATAATCAACTCAAACGATGTAATGAAAAGTACGAAAGTATTGTAATGATAGAGTGACGGTAGAGTAACGGTTAACAAAAGCTTGTCGCAAGCGAATCGTCGAATCGCGTCTTTTCCCCGGACTTATATCAGTGAGACGACTGTTCTTGTGCCAGGCCGCTCAACAACGGTGTTTCACCACGTAGCCATGAAGAGTGGAATTAGCCTTCTTCCGCGTCGGTGGTGGCCTGTATGCAGGCGTTGTATAAGTAACTTATGTCACTTATATTATTTCTTCTTGAATAAATTTCTAGTTATAATTGTACGATCTAAATTATTATGATATATACATTTCTAGAAAAAAGTATATCTGTAATTTTACTGGCAAACTAATTTCACGAGAACAGATTCAGATATTTATCTGATTAATGATATTAACAGAAATGCGATTAGTTGAATGAGAAAATTCGGTGTCAAGTACTCTCAAAATCTAACAACCAATTTTAAATATTTCCCTGGGTATATTCTCAACCTGACCTTGGAAATATCTCCATCTCTCTTTTTATTTAAGGTCAAAATGACGTAAAACTCGAACTCGGTGACTCCAAAAACATAAAGATATATCTTTTACAATGTTTGAAACCATATTGCTAAGTTTGACCCTCAAATGACCTTCATTGACCTTGACTCTGAAGTTATAAGGTCAAACCAACTTCGGATGCGAACTTAGCGCATCAATTTACTTAAGGGTAAAGAGGTATCCTAGCATTATGTTTTTGAGCCGATATATCGGCTTTCCGGCCCTTTAAATGTTAAATAATATGTCTTAATGAAATTATAGCCTTAGAAGAAATAATATAATCTAGAAATAGCCGTGTTCCTTTACATTATATATAACGATATTAGAATTTTAAAAAGTAATTATATTATTTAATAATACCCGAATTCATTAACATTGTATACTACATCTAGTACCTACATATATAGGTAGCGATAGTCTGAGGGAGCAATGTCTGCACAATACAGCAGATGGGGCAGAACTTTTCCGACGATAATAACAATAAAACGTAATATATATATATATATATATATATATATATATATATATATTCTAAGTATGTTTTGTTCACTCCCAATGATCGTGCCAATTCTTGTTGTGCTCGACACGACTATTGTTGTAACATGCTGATCTTCAACGTAAAAGTCACAGTTCTTGAAGTATTGAAACGACGTACGTTCTTTCACTAAAAGCGGCCTCACCATAGGTATTGGAGAGCATTCTATGAGCCTCAATCGTAAATTTCTTCATATTAAAGTAAAAAATTAAAACCTCCCGCAAATGGCGAGAATTTGGCTCGTATGCTGGTATGTTTAATCGAGAATAACTTTCTGATGCACACACAAATCAACCAATATTTCGACAACGTTATATTTACAAATACATAATCTTATTGTGTGACATGTACGATCTATTCAAGCCTAATATTTCTTTGAGATAAATTTTCTAGGATCCTCGAGATTAAACGTGGTGGATATTTTTTACTAATTATAATATTTACGTAAATTTATGTAGACTCCAGTCGACTTACTTGAACCTGCTATTGTGTATTATACATAAGAAAGGGCTGGAGCGAAACAAGCAATAAAATATCCATGTCTTAATAATAAATATCTAGTATTTATCCACTACAATAAATATTTTATATGATGAACATCTTTCACGTATCTCCTATACTCTATAACATATATATGTGTATGTTACATTCCAGTTAACTAAAACAAAGCAACTTATATAGTGTGCCAACTCTATTAGTGAGAACTACTGGTTGAAAATTAAATCAGTCAAGCTGATAATAAGCGAGAGTCACATTAAAGATATGTAATTGCTTGTATTATGGAGGGTAGAGAGAAGAAATAGAAACTCTGCTAAAATCGTCTTAAATGACACGGCATGACATCGGGACAGAATTGACCGAATTGTGGCGATACCCTGTGAAGTTGTTTGTTCAAATGAATTTCTCATTGTTTGAAGAAATGAGAATGAGGTTATAGAGTCAGCCTGCAGAGAGGGGAAAGTTAAATCTTTGTTCTTCTACTCTCATATCTTTTCTTCCCCTCACTTGCTATGACTTTTCTTTTCTTTCTCTATTGCACGCAGACCGTTCGAAAGATTTCCAAGAAAGCGACGTCTACTAGATAGATCTAAACTGCTATCTCCCGCTAATCTGTGATGACCTTTCCAATGTAAAGCGAGCGGTGTTTCCAGTCCTTCTCATTTTTCTCCATAGTTTATAGTAGTAATAGTACCTTGTAATAATAATTAATAAATATTTTTTTATTAAAAATAAAAATATTTTTTATTATTATTAAAAATAAAAATAAAATAAAAATAAAAAATAAAAATAAAAATAATAATAAAAATAAAAAATAAGAAATAAAAATAAAAAATAATAAAAATAAAATAAAAAATAAAAATTAAAAATAAAAATAAAAATTAAATTAAAAATTAAATTAAAATTATAATGACAGTCAGACTGTCCTTGTTTACATTCACCCCCGTAGACTAATCTGAAAATAAAATATTAGCTGAAAAAATTCTTTGTTAGTAAAGTGCAGTCTGACTGTCCCCAACACCCTTACCTAATTGAAGACTTGTCCAACGTTTCAAGCTCGCTACGGCTCCTCATCAGGGACTAATATAAACCTTATATTCTAATATATACCCATATATACCTTACCCTATATATACCCATCCCCACCACCAAATTTCGTAAATTAAATATAAATTCCCCCTCTACACAAATTGTCCAAAACCAATCAATTTAATAAGGAATGATAAACACTGTCCAATCTACCAGACTCTAACATTAAATTCACATTATTTCGATTCTTGGAAATGTGAATACTTTCAAGACTCTCCCGTTTATACTTATTATTAATACCATGTTCCAAAATATCCACATTCACAAAATCAAAAGAATGTAAAAACTTTAAACAATGCTCTTTTAAACCAGAAGTAATATGTGAGCTACGTAAACTATATTTATGCTCATAAATTCTCTTTTTTAAATATCTACCTGTTTGTCCAATATAGTATTTATCACAATCCATGCAATTAATCTTGTAAACAACTCCTGATTTTAAGCATAAATCATCCTTATGTCAAACAATCTCTCAGCAATCAATCTATTAATAAATTGAATTGGATAGCCATTATTAATAAAAGTCTCTCTTACTAACTGTAAATTATTTTGTCTAAAATCTTTATGTGACAATTTAATTGCTCTGTCAATGACACCTCTCAATGCTCCAATTTTGTTTCCGAATTGGTGGTGTGAATTAAAATCTAAAAACAAATAATTTTATTAAGACAAAATATATTAATAGACAAACATTAAAAAGGAAATTTGAATGTTTAAGAAATAAAAAACAATTTCAAAGCTATCAATTTAACAATGCAAACAATAAAAATTGGTTTAAGAATCTAACTGACAAGGAGATACCAAATGAAGTAATAAACATCATGTCTAAAGGTGCCAAACATGGAATATTATATTGTAAAAATAATCTCCCGATCAAAGAAATCATCGCGGAGGTTGAAAGTAATCTTTTTGGTTTAAATGATGAAGTAAAAAAGGAATGTAGGGCATCTTTGGTTAATGTCATTAGTAATTTTAAAAGAGAAAATAAATTTGAGAATTTTTTAAATAGTAATTTTATACATGATTTAATTACCGCGAAGAATTTTTTGAAAAATAACCCTAATATAATCTTCCAAAAGGCCGACAAAGGTAATGTAACTGTAGCTTCCAATAAAATTGATTACATAAATTGTATAAATAATATATTAAATGATGATAGTACTTATTTGAAGATTGGTAATCCACATATCATTAAGCTACAAAATAATTTGAAAGAGTTATTAAATAATTGGAAAAGAAATGAATATATAAATGATACTACATATAAGTATTTAAAATGTGAAAATGGAACTGTGGCAAAATGTTATGGGCTTCCCAAGATTCATAAAGAAAATCTGACATTTAGAATAATAGTATCTTCCATAGGTTTCCCAACTTATAATATTGCTAGATTTTTGTCTAATATATTGGTTAAGATAGTTGGAAGAACTAGTTCTTACATTAAGGATAGTTGGTGTTTTTACAATGAAATGAAAGATATTGTTATTCCGAAAAACTACAAGATGATTTCATCGGATGTAGTATCTTTGTTTACAAATGTACCTTTAGAGTTGTTAAATGATATTATACAGGAAAAGTGGAATGAAATTAATTTGCATACAAAATTGACAATGAATGAATTTATGAAAGCAATTAATTTGGTTTTTAATAACACAATTTTTTCATTTGATAATAAATTTTATGAACAAAAATACGGATGTCCAATGGGGTCGCCTTTGTCACCGGTTATAGCTAATTTAGTTATGGAAAAGTTGGAAAGTATAGCCTTGTCAAAATTGCTTTTTGAACCAATGATATTTAAGAGATATGTTGATGATATCTTTACAATTGTTCCAGAAGTTTTTGTGGATGAAATGGTGGATGTTTTCAATTCTGTACATGACAGAATTAAATTTACAAGGGAGGTTGGAGTAAATAGTCAGTTAAGTTTTTTGGACATTAATGTAATTAGATATAGTAATAATAAGGTAAAACTTAATTGGTACAGAAAGCCTACTTGGTCAGGTAGGTTTTTAGATTTTAATTCACACCACCAATTCGGAAACAAAATTGGAGCATTGAGAGGTGTCATTGACAGAGCAATTAAATTGTCACATAAAGATTTTAGACAAAATAATTTACAGATAGTAAGAGAGACTTTTATTAATAATGGCTATCCAATTCAATTTATTAATAGATTGATTGCTGAGAGATTGTTTGACATTTATAATACCGAAAATAGAAATAGTGCAGGAATTGATTTTAACGGAGGCAAAATTATTGTCTTACCATATGTTCGAGGATTATCTGAAAGAATAAAAAGAAATTTTCGGAAATATAACATTCAAATTTTCTTTAAAAATCGCAATAATTTAAGTAGATTGTTTAATAATTGCAAAGATAAGGATGATTTATGCTTAAAATCAGGAGTTGTTTACAAGATTAATTGCATAGATTGTGATAAATACTATATTGGACAAACAGGTAGATATTTAAAAAAGAGAATTTATGAGCATAAATATAGTTTACGTAGCTCACATATTACTTCTGGTTTAAAAGAGCATTGATTAAAGTTTTTACATTCTTTTGATTTGGTGAATGTGGATATTTTGGAACATGGTATTAATAATAAGTATAAACGAGAGAGTCTTGAAAGTATTCACATTTCCAAGAATCGAAATAATGTGAATTTAATGTTAGAGTCTGGTAGATTGGACAGTGTTTATCATTCCTTATTAAATTGATTGGTTTTGGACAATTTGTGTAGAGGGGGAATTTATATTTAATTTACGAAATTTGGTGGTGGGGATGGGTATATATAGATTAGAATATAAGGTTTAGATTAGTCCCTGATGAGGAGCCGTAGCGAGCTCGAAACGTTGGACAAGTCTTCAATTAGGTAAGGGTGTTGGGGACAGTCAGACTGCACTTTACTAACAAAGAATTTTTTCAGCTAATATTTTATTTTCAGATTAGTCTACGGGGGTGAATGTAAACAAGGACAGTCTGACTGTCATTATAATTTTAATTTAATTTTTAATTTAATTTTTATTTTTAATTTTTATTTTTTATTATATTTTTATTATTTTTTATTTTTATTTCTTATTTTTTATTTTTTATTATTATTTTTATTTTTTATTTTTATTTTATTTTTTATTTTATTTTATTTTATTTTTGTAAATGTCAAATCAATTTTTTGCGCTACTTGTCAGTGTCTATCAGCTAATCGGGATACACAGACCTAGTCCAGCACTCCTGCGCCTGAAAAAGGAGAAACTAGGCAGAACTATTGACGAACAAAAAAAACAAAATAATGTGTACTGTTGATAACGGCCTAACTAATACGCTTCCGCGTTTAAAAAACCGACTATTGCTGACGTAAATTAACTTTTCAATCCCTTCGCTTAGAACGAAGCAGAAAAAAAAGAAATGATAGGATATGTCAATTAGGGCCTGACTAATACGTAGGCCAATATCGCGGTTATAAAAAACGACCTTTTTAGGGGTTTCATCTCTGGTTTCAGTACAAAAACAGAGATTTTTATCAATAATTATTACGTTGACCTCAATACGACGTTCACCTCGAGATCAACGTCAAAGTCATAGCCCGTTGTGAAATTTTTTACTCTTTCTACGTGGTTAAAAGTAGGGTTTTGGGAAGAACTTAACCTCCAAATGACCTGAAGGTGAATGACATTGTCATGGAAAAAAAGTTTATATTAGTAAAGTACAATCTGACTGTCCCCACCACCTGTACCTAATTGAAGTTACTACTGCTGTTGTCCGACGTTTCAAACCGATACGGTTCATCCTCAGAAACTAAAATAAAATGAAAAGGCCAGCATGCTACTTTATATAATCCACCCCTCCCCTTTAACTATAAAATTCAAGAACATGAATATAGTACACTAATAGTAAACATAGTTATAATAATAGTAAAAAAATTATTAATAAAAGACGCTAATAGTAACTGTGTGAATTAGTAAGACAAACAATAACAATAACAATAACTTAAATTGTGCTTTCGTCGACTGCTTATATACAAATTAATAAATATTTTCATTGGTCCTACAGTCCCATTAAATCAATCGACAATAATACGTAATATATATATATATATATATATATATATATATATATATCTTAATAGTAATATTAATACAACAATATACAAAAATAATAAAAATTAAAATTAAAATTAAAAATAATGACGGACAGACTGTACTTGTATACAATCACTCCCATAGACTAATCTCAAAATAAAATATTAGCTGAAAAAATTTATGTCCATATCCGTGGCACTCCAACCGAAAGCGGTGCGGGTTGAAAATTCAAATCACCGCGGTACCGAGATCGTCGTGATACCAGACCCTGTATCTCCATCTCGATATTGTTCGCTGACGATGACGATGCCAGTGTCCTCAAGACAAATTTGCGTAAGCAGTTCGCTCGCCGTCCGACTCCTATTCAGGTTCGCCTGTAGGACTTTAACCATTTTGACGAGACCTGGCTAGGGCTTCGCGAAACACCGCACACCCCCAGACCCCGCAACATGATTTAACGCTGCGGGCGTGGTTCCCGGACAGAGGAAACATAGTGGGGGCGTCCTACAGCCGGACGCCTTGTGTCCGTGCTGCGCGCACCGGAAGCAGGTGATGCTCCTGTCTGGGTCATCGCAACCCGAGCCGCGGTGTCCATAGTCGAGCATCTGTAACAACGCTCGACCTAGAGCTACCGCCGGAAGCCGCAAAGGACCCACCCAATGGTCACCTTTCCGACTTCCAGTAACCACTGATCAGTCTCCCTAGAGGGGCTCACGAGGTCGTTTGCCGACTTTGTTCTCTCTCGTGAGCCTCACCTCGAGAGGGCCGATATAGTCCCGGAATGCGCCAAGGAGGGCTCTCTTCACTTCGTCGAATGTCGTGCAACCGTCCACGTCTCTGATCTCCAAGATAGTCTTGAAGGTCAGAGCGCGAAGTGCCGCATTTTCCCGACGACTTCATGCAGAATATTAGTAAAGCCCTCCTTGCCCTCCGTCGAAGCCTTCTTAAATTCGATCAAGACATCGCCGTTTAATGTTCGACATGTGTTCTTGATCGTGAGTCTGTGCCGCAAGGTGTTGACCTTATGGCGAAACCCTCCAAGGATCTCCGCGTAGGTCTTCCTCTCCGCGAGCTTAAGGAGCAGCTTCTCAGGCCTTGCCCTTCTCCCTATTTTACCTTTAGGTTTTATGGCACCCTCTCCAGATTTGGTGGCTCCCTTTTCCTTTGTCTTCTTCTTTTCTGCTTCTTTTTTGGCTGCCCTCTTTTGTTGCCTTATGGGGACATTCTTTCAACCTTCCTCAGACTATGGATCGTTTGGATTTGGCCCCACGATTGGACTTGGCAGCCTCGTCTTCTTCTTTTGTCAACTGTGGATGGTTCGAAGGCTCTTCCGCTCTGGCATGGACCGTTCCCTTCTCTACCACTGTATCATTGGACGCCTGACGCGTCGTCTTCGCCCTTTTTGACTGCATTGCGCTGTCTCTCTTCCCTTCCCTCTCCCAAGACCAAGCGACAGGAAGCACGTGCACCGGACAGGATGTGTATGTATGCACGTTATTGGTCGGCCTCCTACACATATTGCAAAATTTGTTGCTTCTTGGATGTTGACAGGTGGAGTACCAATATCCCTCTGCACCGCAGTTCCTGTAACTCGCTGTAGTTCCTTTTAAAATGCTTGTGGCTTGTGAACCATTCATAGATTGAGGATAAGGCTTGCTATTCATGATTTTCTGGCCTTTGGTAACTTTGCTGGTGGAGATGCTGGTTATACCTAGGAATGGTGTTGTGAGTAGTTACGGATGCGGTTTCATGGGGGGGGGGGGTAGGAAGTCAGGAGGTGAGCTGACTTGTAAGTCCATCAGGGCTGGTATCTTTCGTTTGTCCTTGACGGGATCAATTTCGTTTGTCCTTGACGGGATGCTTGAGAACGGGTTCGTCAATACTTGTGACAGGGCTTGTTTTAACTGATACCGAGAGTGGATTATATGCCATTTCATAGTGGGGGCTTTTATGCCCTCGTTGTTCTGCTTCGTGATCGATAGGGAGTGTTTTCGATGGACGTGGTATGTATGTAGAGGGGTTGGTATCGTTCCGGTTTTCCTCTTCATCAGAGGTGATTTTATATTCTTGGTAAGCCTTGGTTTTATATTCAGCTATCTTATATTCAGATTTTTCCGAGGTCTTCCTTTTCATAAGTACTCGGGGTTTTCGGGCGCGTTTTCCATTTGCTCGTTTTCTGAGTAGCGACGGAGCGCATAAAAACGAAGCGGTCACCGCGATAGAAACGAAAATCGCCATCCTCCGGAGTACTTTCTCTAATGAGCTGTCTTTTGGGGAGTGGCCTCTGATGGAAATGAGGACTCAGTCGATATGGTAGGGGACTGATGTATATATTTGGCTTCCCGAAGTATAGAGAATCGTGTCTCGTGAATTCCGGTGGACCACTACCTGACTGTGGGATGCTTCGGGCGGTCCCGTCTTGTGAGAAGCCTCTCTGTCGCAGGCTTAGTCCACAGCGATCCGGGCCATAAGTCCTCATATCTTTTCAAGAATGGGTTGCAAAATAAGCCCGTAGGTATGGAATGGCTGGAAGAACTAATACCTATCTAGGGCATCGAGTGGTGTGAAAGGAGGTATCACTGGCCGAGGTTAGCTTCATCGATTTTTTTCCTTTGATAATATCCAGGATATTGTCCAGACTGAATGTTATTAGGCCTTTACTTTTTCTAGGGCTTTGATTAATCCTGCTACGTTGAGAGTATCCACTGGGCTCCCTGGATTGCCCAGACGTATTTACGCTATTGGCGCGCTTATTATTATTGGAGTTCGCCGGGCCACTTCTCCGCGGTCGGAGATTGAACCTGCGGGGATATGGGTGTTCCTGGGTCTTCCTTGATAAAAATTGAAATCATTCCTTTGAATGTTCGATTCACCCGTTCTACAGCGGGGTTGGCCTGCGCGTAATAGTGTGATATCAGCTGCTGTATAACTCCCAATTCGCTGAGTCTCTCTTTGTCTTCTGTATTAGCAAATTCCGTACCGCTATCGGTGACCAGATATTTCAGGCATCCCGATTTAATTACGACTTTTTCTTCAAATGTCTTTATTGTTTGACCAGTTGCCTTGCGGAGTGGACGTATTTATACGTATTTCGTAAAGAGATCCTCAAATATTTATAGGTACATGTGCTGGCTTTTACTGGCGAGAAAGGGTCCGATTACATCAGGTGTCACGGTTGTCCATGAGCGGCTCGTCCGATGTTAGACGAGCGGCGACGGAATTTGTCGATAATATTGTTATAAATTGGCTTGCAAAAGGCAAAATCGGCAGTTCGCCCGGTGAACGACTCCGATAAAGTCGTTTCGCACGAACTCCTCTCAGAACTAACAACTTGTTTAGAGATTAATAAATCCTGATATTAAAAATCTCCGAATTATTAACTTGATTTATGTTGCAAGGCGCTCCTCAACAGACCAGTGGAATCTAGCGTATGTTTAGTTTTACTACATAAAATCAACCTGTTTTATTCAATTCGCTGCGTAGAAACTATCCCGAGGTATTCGTGCGGAAAACACCGCCGAATCAATAACATTGCGGAAATTAGCGCGCGTTTAAAAAAATATATTTAGTTAAATTTTTTTTGTCTAGTTTATAGTAATTTTGCGTTATCATTATCATTATTAAATAGAATTCGTTATGTTTTGATTTGTTACAGAACCGTGCCAAAGCTTGGAGGTTTAATTCTGAATAAACATATTTTTTTATTATCAACAAAATATACTGCGTTAAATTGGACTTATTTTTCTCATCCGCCGTCCGCTCCCGAAAAAACTTCCTCCCCTCTCAAAATTACCCTGGAATATACCGCGTAAGCTATCACGAGGGGGATAGAAATGTTACACAGTGATCTCTGTGAGATCAGGCTGGTCGTGCCTAATTGCTTCATCTGCGTTATGGACATTATCTGAGGAAGCTCCATCTTGTTTGTATGAAATTGGTTAAATCTTACTTTTAATTATTGTCTAATTGCTTTTAATTATAGTTAAAGTCTATTAAAAATGTATAGCAGCTATACATGTTAAGTTTTATGATTCTTTTTTTTAATAAAAAGATAAGCAGGATATGTAATTCCTGGGAAATGTTTTAGTGTTGTCTTTTTCTTTGACTAGCTTTCTAAGATTAAGAGAAAAAAATTTGACTTTGTTTATTTTTGCCAAAAAGAGAAATTTTATAAATAAATAATTCTATTTATTTATGTGTAATTCCATTTGACCTTCTGTTGATTTAGTGTTTTTTTATATTATTAGGAGTGTGAATAAGTCTTTCCCGTTTTGAGATGGCGCCACCAATACTGTGCGAGTATTCAATGGTTACATATGTCATAATCAAAGCTTATTCATATGTCAACAATTCCATACTAACACATTAGTTAAAATTTTTTCGTATCATAAATTTTTGATATCGTGAAAATGTCGAAATTTGAGCCGAGTCGACGTCATTTGCGGGAAGTTTCACTTTATTGGTTCAATTTGAAGAAATCTGCTGCCGAGACGCATCGATTGCTTCAGGAGGCTTATGGAGAAGGTTGTGTCGATGATTCAAGTGTTCGCGGATGGTTTCGACGCTTCAAAAGCGGTGATTTCGACGTGGAAGACAAGGAGCGTTCCGGGCGGCCGCAAATCTTTGAAGATCGAGAATTGGCGACTTTGCTTGATGAAGATTCTTGTCAAACGCAAGAAGAACTTGCTGAAGCATTGGGAGTTGACCGAACAACCATTTCCAAGCGTTTGAAAGCCATGGGAGTGATCCAAAAGCAAGGAAATTGGGTGCCGTACGAACTGAAGCTGAGAGACGTCGAACGGCGTTTTTTCACTTGCGAACAGCTGTTTCAGCGACATAAAAGAAAGGGTTTTCTGCATCGTATCGTGACTGGCGATGAAAAGTGGATACGTTACGATAATCCGAAGCGAAGAAAATCATGGGGACTACCCGGCCATGCATCATCATCGATGGCCAAGCCAAATATTCATAGCGCCAAGCTCATGCTCTGTATATGGTGGGACCAGCTAGGTGTGGTTTACTATGAGCTTCTGAAACCGAATGAAAGGATCACAGGCGAGGTCTATCGACGACAATTGATGCGTTTGAGCCGCGCACTGCGAGAAAAACGGCCACAATACTCCGACAGGCACGACAAAGTTATTTTGCAACATGACAATGCTCGCCCACATGTTGCACCGCCGGTGAAAACATACTTAGAAACGCTCAAATGGGAAGTCCTAACCCACCCGCCGTATAGTCCAGACGTTGCTCCGTCTGATTACCATCTCTTCAGATCGATAACGCATGGCCTGGCTGACCAGCACTTCCATTCCTACGAGGAAGCCAAAAAATGGGTGGATGACTGGATAGAGGCCAAACCGGTCGAATTTTTTCGCAACGGGATTCGTATGTTGCCAGAAAGATGGGAAAAAGTTGTAGCTAGCGATGGCCAATACTTTCAATAATTCATTTGTAACCATTTTTTCACAATAAAGGCTCAAAATTTGAAAAAAAACGGGAAAGACTTATTCACATACCTGATATTTTAAAAAGAAGTGAAAATCCAAAAAAAAAAATTTTAATGTTATTAATTATTTATTTGTTCATTTATTGTAGGCCAGGTAATAATTTATTTAAAATGTGATTATGTATTCCCAGTCCTCCAAAGTTGTTGGCTATTGTTTTTCTTCTATATGGACTGAATTCTAATTATTATTAACATTTATTGTTTATAATAAATAATTAAATTATTATTGGTAATATTCATAAATAAATGATTAAATTGTACGAAATAATTAATTATTCGATAACTTCAGTCAGTCTTATTCTTTAAATTATAGTTTTCTGTATGTTCCATCTCATTTCTGAGTAGTCGTCCTTTGACTGGTGAAATTGTTGTTAATTTTTTATGGTTTTTAATTAATGATCACTTTAGTGGCTCTTCTATCTATTTTTATTACTGTTATGTTTGTACGTTGTTATTCTCATTAGATTTAAAAAGAAAAACTCCAGAATTTCAAGAAAAATTTGGATTATCATTAATAATTTCAATTAGTTATTAGTATTATTAGTTAGTTAATTATTTAAATTTATGTGAAATATTCTTTCTTATCTCCAGTGATATTGCACCTTATTTATTATTATTAATAATTATCCAGAAATATGCATTATATTTTATATTTTGTTCGTTGCTCGCTAATAACATAAAATGTGCTAAAACTGCCTGTAAATGCGATAATAAGCTGGCTAAGTACGTGGCTCGTCAACCAGTGAGTTGACTTACTAACATTTATTACTAAAAATGATTAATTTTTACTGAATCCTTTCAAGATAAGTTTCCATCATTGTAGTGGTGTTATACAACTTACTGCACTTTGTGGAAATCGAGAATTCCAGTTTCTTCCACTGGTTTTGGTACTTTCAATTTTTAATATCTATGGTACAGTTTACTGCACCTATAGGTTATAGTTATATTATCCTTTACCAGGCAAAAGAAAAGGTGAATGGGCGAAAATGTTTTACTGCAGCTAATATAAATGTTCTTTTCTTGTTGTTGGTAGCAAGACTTGCGTTAGCTACCGAAGTGAGTTACATAACGCATAAAAGGAAGTGGTATAAAGGAGAAACGTCCACAATTTTTTAAATTTCTGCAAGATATTTTTACCCAAATTCTTATTTTTCACTTGAGCCTGTTAGGTTTATTTTCATCATTGGTGAGGTTTTTATCAACTTGCGGCACATTACAAATTTGCAAAATTCCAATTTTGTCCTATGTGAAAGGCAACTAACAAAATAATGTATCAGGTTCCAACTGTCAAGTTATGCACATGGTATTATGTGGATATAGTATTCTAAAAGAAAGCTGTGAACTTTTAGATGGACTTAAGCAGCAGAAGACACGAAGGGCGACTAATCATATAGGTTTATGTATAAAAAAAAACAAGATGCGAAAGAGAAAAAAGGAACCTAAAATGTATATATACAACATCATGCATTCTAATATAATAATATAAGTAGTAATAATCTAATATAATAAGTATAAGTAGTCTTTAGATCAATAATATAATGAATGAGTGATAACTGCATATATTTCATAATTAAATTATAATTAGAAACATATATAATAATATGAAATACTGTAATCGTAAGGTTATCATGTATTCATAAGTAAATCAGTCGTTTCAATTTCTTTTTTCATTTAAATATTACAATAGTAGAAAGTGAGATCATTTCAGATATGTTTATAGACAGTATTATTACTTAATAGTGTTTTCACTATTACTTGCTGATTATTTTGAAATAATTAGCAAGTATTTCTTGGCATGGATTACTGACTCTTACTCTTCTATTATGATTTATATTATTGTGGGCATATGCAAATATATATCAATAATGATTACACAGAGGATACATATATTTTATATCTTGCTTAAGCAAATTATTAGAGAATTATACCGCTATTGACATTATTTATCTGGCGTATATTATTGCTTAATTTGCACATGCCATCAATCAGATATGTGTGGATATATATATATATATATATATATATATATATATATATATATTACAATATGTACCTAACTTATGGGGACATAAGTATAGATAAAATAATAATAATAAGCAGCGAGATAGCTTAATTATAATATCGGGGGGTGGGAGTATACGCAAGAGGGATAGGCAAAGATCGTTTTTCATAAAATGTTGGTGAGTCTCAGGTCTTACTTATATAGATTACCTATGGTGAACGCACACCTGTGTGCACCGACAACAGTGGCTATTCGATTAAAAATATAAAAGTAAAGAAATTTTTTTAAATGACCATGCATTAACTGTACGTTAGTAAATGCGGGGAATACAAATTTAATTTTGCGTTCTTTCATGTGGGATCGCGCGTAAATCTATTTTTCAATAGTCTAACATACGGGCACCATTTGATAACCGTGTTTGTGTACGCTATACGGTTATATTCTTACCTTTGGTGTGGACATCGTCCCTAGGACTAATTTGAAATAATTAGGGACGACAGGACCAGGGTGAGAATATGTGGAAGGTTTAATGAGTAGACGAAATTTACTAAAGCGACTGTAAAGACTCTATTTCATACATCTAATTGTTTAATATTCAGTTTGAATTTGTTGGCTATAACGAGAAATGCTCTTACGAGTGGAAGTCTTGAAATCGGTGCATATGTTTCGCGAATGTCATAATTGTTTTTATCTTTGAATCCGCGAATTACTAGTCTGGCTTTGTATATGATTTTCCTTTCGCTTGTTGATTTCCGTTTGAATACGCATCGTGAGTCTAATGTATTTGCTTTAGATTGTTCTTTGAACATTCTGTTTTTACTAATTTCTAAAACTATACGTTTGGGGATCATTATTAATTTTTGCTAAAACCGCGTGATGTTTCACGTCTATTTCTCTGTTATTGTCTACGATACCTCTTCAGTACGTGACCTGACTCTCTGTCTTTTTGGTTTTGCTGCGTGTCAGCCTTGAATTTATCTCTCTGTTTAATATATTGTTTTACGCTCGAATCTGTTTTTGCTGGTTGTCTTTGGTTCCCTTGTTCATAGTGATTTTTATATATACTTTATATACTTGATTTATATACATTTTATATATATTTTTATATACTTGATTTTCGATGAACCTAACATCCCTGGACTCAAATTTCTTGTCTTCTGTTTCTTATAAAATTTTCTTAAATTATCTAGAGTTAAGTTGAATATTCAGAATGGAGATTCATACTCGCCTATTTCTAAACCTTGTACAACGAGTTTCCGTCATGAAAATAAGTGATTCGACTATAATACATTTCCTAGCGTTATTAAATTTAAACATGAATAATTTAAAATCATTCTTTTAGATGGTTCTTTCTCTTCTTCAATTACGGCAAGGCCGAATGGGTTCTTTGCCTTCCCTCCTTTGTTCTCAGATCTCTGAGTGTACTTAGGCTTTTTATTGAAGTTGTTATTTTGCCTGCCAAACTGGCTTATTTTGTTTGACATCTCGTCACGTCCTCGTTTGGTCCTACAGTCTCTGGCTAGGTGTGGGCAGCTTTTTGGTACTTGTAACAGAATATCTTTCCGGGGTTCATGCATTTTGCACTTAAGTTCCCGAACTGTCCACAAGAATAGCATCTTCGCGTTTCTTCTGTTATATACCCGCGTCTTTCGTTTTTATCACGTCTTGGCGTTCTCGTCTTGTCACTTCTTCTGGGTTCCGAACGTCTTCGTGTAAAGGGTGGAGACATTCGTCCCTTACTGACTACTAGAGAGCCCACAGGAGCTTCTCTCGCTAGCTTAGTAGTTTCTACTTGCAATATTAGATGTTTTAACTTCTTTAAATTCCATGTCCACACCAATCGCGCATTTATGCTAACAGTCCGCTAGTATAGTTTCAGGTGACGACCCTGCAACTGCATTGTAGAATATGTCTCGTTTTTCGGTAGATGATAACTTATTTGATCTCAGCGCGTTCTGAAACTCGCATACCTTGTCCTAGAATCAATTCCAAAATTCGGCTGCTTTCTCTTTAATCGGTGTATATTGAATTTAAATTTGTATAATTTTTTTTTCGCGGTTAGGCGCGTGACTCTAGTTTCTAACCTGTTATAATCTTGCAATTTCTCGATAATTTTCTGCGGCAACTTTATTATAATAATTCTTTGATAATAGATTACGCCAATGTGATTTATTATAATTTCGCAAATCTTATGTTCGTCATCTTCAATTTTTCTTTGCAAATATTTTAACAAGTCCGTTTCGTTCGATTCGCTTTCGTAGCTTAAGCGTTTGGTTTTTACTTCAGTCATAAAATAATCTTTAAATATGTCAAATTCCATTTCCGTCTTTAAACTGTATTTTCTCGATGTCCCGCTATCTTTGCCAATCGCGTGTTCAGCTAATAAATCGATTTTGTCAGTTTTCTTTAATTTTACTTTCAAACAGTTTGTTCACTATCTTCTCCATGTACTCAGAAAACTGTCTGTGATCGCGTTTCGTCAGTTCTCTTTCTATTTTCATTCTACTAATATCCTCCTCTTTACTAGTTTCAATCGCGTCTTTTTATCCTGTCGTATCGATCTTTTCAATTTCTCTGATCCTGTCGTTGTCTTCTGATTTTTTTCTCGTATACATCGTCGCGTCTTTTCGTATCTTTAAATTGATCGAGTCGTACCGACGAATCATTTTATGATCCGTTCAATTTCTTCTAATCGCGTCGTATTCATTCGTCGTCTTCCTTTTCTCTAGCGATTAGATCTTCGGATATTCTCTTAATGTTCTGATCGTTAATACTTATATCATCATCCCAATTATCTTCTACCTCTTCCCTTGGAATTTCAATGTCTTGAGATGTAATAGGTAATTTTCTATATGCTCCCTCAGAAAATGCGTTCCTGTTCGACCACATCCTGAACTCATGATCGTAGAAAGTTTTCTCTATTTCTTCCGACCTCTTCATGAATTAGACGACATTCTTTCGTATCTCTTCACATTCCTTCTGTTGATTAGCATCTCTTATCTTTTCTACGCTTTTTACTCTTGACAACTCCTGGAACTCCTGGTCCTTGATGGTGGCTAGGTTCAGGACGTATAGACGCATGGTATTTGCGAGCTGTGCAGCCATAGTTTGTACCAGTTCCCAATTGGCAACTTTTTGTTGTCTGAAAAATTCAGACCTCTCGCGCGCCGCTTTGATTCGCACCTCAGTTACTCTAGCTTCATTTTTCCTTTCAATATCTTCTAATGATTTACGCAGCTCCTCCCGTGTAACGGGAGCTTTATTTGTGCTTTCTGGAATTTCTAATTTTAATGTCTTTACACCTCTTGACCATTCTCTAATGAGAATTTCCTTTTAATCTGCTATAAGCAGATGGCCAATCTGGATGATCTTTTCATCCGAAAAATAAATGTACACGAATGATGCGTTTTCACTTGCCAATGAAGAATCAGGACGCACAATTAATAATAAAATGTTAAATTAGTGCTCGTATATAATTATTCTCCCGCGTCGATGGCTGATGTTGACTGAGAGCTACTTTCTACGATAGATTTATAGTTCACTTCGAATTTGCCTTACTAAAGGGATATTTAGTACTGCTAATCTAACTGCTCTAAATAATCTGCTCTTAATGTCCCCCTTCGCACCCTGATCGCTCAAGAAATTCATTTCTATTTTAAGTGCGCACTGCGTTCGCCTTGCCTCTTATATTAAAAACTCATCTCACTAACGTACAGGCCTGCATCTAATCAATTGCAACGCGCAACCTTGGGAATAGCTATATACCAGAGACACCACTAAGGAGTATTAGCAACCTCTGATGAGAGGACAGTGTCACAAAGTCATCACGTCGTTTATACGAATACTAAGTTCGTAAACAGAGTTTAACAGAAATGTCGTGTACCGACAATAAAAAACACTCCAGCCAACCTGTCTAGACTTCGTTCTCGCAACATCAACCACCACGCTTTGTGCCGTTCGCCCTGCGACACAGTACCCGCTCGATTCGTACAAAACTACAACTCCGACGTGTATATTTCCGCCTGCCTTCGGTAGCAACAATGCTAGGATTGATTCAAAATCGTTATCACGAATCAAAACCCGGACCCATACAATCTATCTAACCTAACGTATTCAAATAATTAAAATAATCTGCATGAGCGCGCATGCACGTCTATGCGCGCATACATCGATGCACACATGCATAACGCAGCTGTCAGGTGAATGCAGTTGCGCATACGCACCAGCATATACACGTGCTAGCGTACGTACACGTTTTAATTTTTCAAGAATGCTTAAAGTTTGCGGCTTTTACACCTACAACGTATCTACGGGGTCATTCCCGTAGATGAATACGAAGACTTTTTCGCATTATTTTCTTACACATGAAACATTCAGTACGAAATTATTGTTTAGCTAAATTAAAATTAAATTGCTTTATTTCCCAAGAAGCGCTATTAGTACACGCCAGAGACAGAAATTTTGCCAAGCAACATTTCCATGGGGAATTCATAAGCTTGCAGCTTGTATTTGGCTCTCGCAGAGCATTCTTTTCCTCCGCTCTCGGTATTCAATTCTCTCTCTCTCTCTCTCTCTCTCTCTCTCTCTCTTTATTAAATGAAATTCTAATTCTTTCTCTTTCGGAGCACTTCCATTGGTTAGGTTACGCTCCGCTTATTCGCGTATGCGCGATTCATTTATTCTCTAGCCGCGGCACCGTTCACATGGATGCATCGTGCTGGGCTAGCGGTACATGCATCATTCTCTCTCACACACTCGAACGTCTCTCTCTCTCTCTCTTTCTGTCGCTCGACGTTTTCTTTTCCTATCTGCACGACTATAGGGCGCAGCACACATGTACAATGTACGCCGCGTGAGTTAATACGCTTCTACACATTCTCACACCATGTTCTCATGCATACACTAGTCCAAGTGTAACTATACCTAATATAGGCAGACTGCGGGTGAGCGCACGGACACAGACGAACACACACACACACATGCACGCACACCTGTGAACACTAGTCTTTACTTCATAGCCCCGTAATGCATTCAAAAACATACATTCAATATCTCTACGACTATTCGCGCACGTGTCTTTTTATTTACTATTAATAAATAATTACTTAATTGTTCAATAATTCATTACCTCCACTTAATTAACAATTGCTTTAACAAATCATTAGTTAAATAATTACATCTCAAAATTCAAATCCTTAATTACAGCCCATTAAATAATTTAATCACTAAATAATTAATTAATTAATAACAATTTCAAATTGTTAATAAACAATTTGACTCTGATACAACATTATTTAATTTCAACAATTTACTATTACAACTTTTGCGCCACACAATCTTAATTTATTAATTAAATATTTATAAATAAACAATAATTTATTTATTGAAAACTTTTGAAATTGTAATTAATTATTGAACAGCTCTCTAATTTTCTACTTCTTCCAATCATAAAGTAACTTTTACTCATTTTTATGTTTTACAAGTAATAGTTAATAAACAATTTAAACTATTTATTGCAAAATTCCTTATCACGTATCAACAATCGATTTATTAAATTTTTATTCAATTCAAAATGTTTAATAAACAATCATATGTCTATTACAAATTACTTGTTTATTGTACAATGTGAATAAATAATTACTTGTTACAAATAACGCGTACAAAATGAACGCGTTGCTTTATCTACATATATATAGGAATATATATATATATATATATATATATATATATATAGAGAGAGAGAGAGAGAGAGAGCGGTATATATATATATATATATGTATATATGTGTCCACAGTATCGAACTACGAGGACGCGCGCGTTTTTACCTTCTAGTGCTTGGGCATTGCTTTGTCGAATACACGTACACATATATAGCGTCGTGTTTTCTCACTCACTCCCATGCACGTATACTATCATGCGCTCTCTCTCACTTTACGCGCATATATACCTATGCGTCTTCTCTCTCAATCTACCGCGCGTATATAGTCATGCGCTCTCACTTACTCTACCGCGCACCTGTGCTCTGTAGCACTAGTGTACTCATATACTCTCGCACTTCCCGCGTGCATGTACACACACATATATCTCTTATCTCTTCTCTTGGCGCGCGTATACATATTTTCTTTCTTTTTGTCTGTCGTATGAATGCGACAGGAAACTTTCTCTTTTCACGCATACACACACTCACATTCGACTGTCTAAATTATATTCTTTATTAAACTGCGTGATCACTCTGATCTATATTAAATTCATACAATTTTTTACTTCATGATAGATTAATTAAGAATTATTATCTATTAAGATTTATTAATTTGTACGCTTGCACAGGCACGTATATATCAGATACGTACACGTGCATTGATACTTTATAAACTCAAACATTCAAAATTATCATTGCGTGAACTCTACCTGTATATTCACGTGTAAATACATATGCACTGGGGTCTAATAATTAGTTAAGTGTGTGTATAATTTTCATTATGTATGTATATGTCAACATACATACGTATTAGAAGTTTGCAGCTGTTACACACATTATACATTAGCGCACGTGACCAACTATACTTCTCTCTGTACGCAGTCTCGCGCTGCAATAACGCGTACGTGTTCAAACGAGTGGTCGTGCTGATCACGTGATCCCAATCTCGCTTTACTTAATTACTAGAAATCGCGCGTCCCTTGATTTTCTCGAATTGTTTTTGCAGTGCAATTCGAGCTATTACCGACCCTCTTTTTGTAATGGTCGTTTTCGGTCTAAGATTCTCGGAAACACCTTTGTTCGGCATTGAGATATTCCCGCACTTCTCACTATAAATCTAACATTTTTCTAGCGGCTCGTATTTTAGATTCGAATTTCTGCAAAAATTACTTCGCGACATTCCCGAAAGTCACATTCATGCACTCCTTATAATCTAATTCTAATCTCCCTTACTATCTAAAATCACACATTCGTACACACATCTTAAGACTATAACTTACATTTCTTTGATTTCGCGGGCTTCTTATTCGTACTCATCTCGATATGCATGTCTTTATGCATCTTCCTTCCTTCTATTAATATTAACTATGGTTCAAGTTAATAGTTAGATTGATGATCACGGCAATTGCTTACAAACTACGGGTAACAGGCCTTTATTCTTACTCCCGTACTTTAGATTTTTGACGCGTCGAAATCTGTTTTTCTCAGCTCGAAAATTCCAGAAAAAATCTCGCGTCGATTCCGAAATACGCGCCTAAAATCTTACACGTCGATTTTCAAATTTTACGGCCCTAGAATTCCACGTGGTTTTTTAATTCACGTAAATCTGAAAATCGCGTCAGACTATAATTTGCTATATATATATATATATATATATATATATATATATATATATTCTCAGCACTGTAGGTGTGCTGCGCCCAATAACCTATTGAATTTAGTATAGTAAAATAAATAAATAAACGGATTTATATATATATATATATATATATATATATATATATATATATATATGTATATATATATATATATGTATATAATTAACTAACGAATGTTTATTAACGCAGCTGTACTCATCTAGTGGCGCGCTCTTCACAAATACCAATACATATGCGTTAGCACAACGAAGTGTATCGCGCTAACGCATCTATATTCCTACAATATATATATTAGGAGTGTGAATAAGTCTTTCCCGTTTTTTGTAAGAGATGGCGCCACCAATACTGTGCGAGTATTCAATGGTTACATATGTCATAATCAAAGCTTATTCATATGTCAACAATTCCATACTAACACATTAGTTAAAATTTTTTCTCATCATAAATTTTTGATATCGTGAAAATGTCGAAATTTGAGCCGAGTCGACGTCATTTGCGGGAAGTTTCACATTATTGGTTCAATTTGAAGAAATCTGCTGCCGAGACGCATCGATGGCTTCAGGAGGCTTATGGAGAAGGTTGTGTCGATGATTCAAGTGTTCGCGGATGGTTTCGACGCTTCAAAAGCGGTGATTTCGACGTGGAAGACAAGGAGCGTTCCGGGCGGCCGCAAATCTTTGAAGATCGAGAATTGGCGACTTTGCTTGATGAAGATTCTTGTCAAACGCAAGAAGAACTTGCTGAAGCATTGGGAGTTGACCGAACAACCATTTCCAAGCGTTTGAAAGCCATGGGAATGATCCAAAAGCAAGGAAATTGGGTGCCGTACGAACTGAAGCTGAGAGACGTCGAACGGCGTTTTTTCACTTGCGAACAGCTGCTTCAGCGACATAAAAGAAAGGGTTTTCTGCATCGTATCGTGACTGGCGATGAAAATTGGATACGTTACGATAATCCGAAGCGAAGAAAATCATGGGGACTACCCGGCCATGCATCATCATCGACGGCCAAGCCAAATATTCATGGCGCCAAGCTCATGCTCTGTATATGGTGGGATCAGCTAGGTGTCGTTTACTATGAGCTTCTGAAACCGAATGAAAGGATCACAGGCGAGGTCTATCGACGACAATTGATGCGTTTGAGCCGCGCACTGCGAGAAAAACGGCCACAATACTCCGACAGGCACGACAAAGTTATTTTGCAACATGACATGCTCGCCCACATGTTGCACCGCCGGTGAAAATATACTTAGAAACGCTCAAATGGGAAGTCCTACCGCACCCGCCGTATAGTCCAGACGTTGTTCCGTCTGATTACCATCTCTTCAGATCGATGACGCATGGCCTGGCTGACCAGCACGTCCATTCCTACGAGGAAGCCAAAAAATGGGTGGATGACTGGATAGAGGCCAAACCGGTCGAATTTTTTCGCAACGGGATTCGTATGTTGCCAGAAAGATGAGAAAAAGTTGTAGCTAGCGATGGCCAATACTTTCAATAATTCATTGGTAACCATTTTTTCACAATAAAGGCTCAAAATTTGAAAAAAAACGGGAAAGACTTATTCACATACCTAATAACAATTTCTTCCACTTTATATATTAAACGTTCGGTGTCAGTATATAGAAATTTACATTTTTCTCTCTCTTGCTTTTTCATATAAGAGTAGTAAAAATCATGAAAAAGTGTCTTTAGTAGGTCTACGATGCAAAGCCCAACATACATAGGCTTTGAAATTGTTACATTTGTCCTAATACTAACCAAATTTTGTTTAAAAATGTGACAGCTGTGAAGATTTTGTAAAGCTATCCGTGCTTCTGTTTTATATCGAATTATGAGTTTATTCACTAATCGAACCGCTACGGAAAATCGTTCTAGCTGTCTGCTTTCTCTTTTCTGTATTAAACTCTATATATAGTTCGAGCCAAGGCTTCTGCTCAAAATTCAAAATTCTATGTATTTTTTTAACCGAAGAGCATTATCGAATACATGCTTAAGTGAATAGTAATGAAATATACCTTTTCTTTTCGTTAAAACTAGTGAAAGGTTTCTTCTCCTTTGAATCTTAGAGTTTACTCTGCATAAAAATTTCAATTACGATGTTCGCCGTAAATTTCTTCAGGGTACTCTCCATTTACCTCAGCAATATAACTTGTATCTGAATCTGCTGGAGCATTGAACATGTCTGGATTAGATTCATAGTCGATCCATTTAAATTTTTCAGTTGACAGATACTGAGTCATCGCCCATCCAAATAGACTATTCATAACATAATTTAAATGAGTTTTTTCTTTATTTTTTAATTGTATGACGTATCCATATATAGATTGTTTATCCTTGTATATCGATTCTAGCACTGGCGGATTCCACCTTGAAAACCTCATTTAATTAATAACAACACATCAATATTTTTTACAAACTCGCATTTAATATTAGTCAATTTAAAAGCTACTGCAAATGTTGATGCAGGTTATGTAAAAGTGAGTAGGACATAAGTTCTAGTGACCTTAATAGATGTCTTTCGAAAACTTTCGAAGATATCAGCAATCACATCAACAGAAGAACATCGGTTTTGAAGTATCAATCGGAATATTCTCTTAAAGTTCTTATATTGAATCTATCCAAAAATTTCAAAATATACTTATAGCCTATATCACCAATGTATGAATCCATTAAATTATTATAGAATTCATTTTTTATTGCAGGTTTATACATAATACTCCGTCTAATCCATCTATAAAATCATATGATAATATTCCGTTTCGCCTAAGGATGTGAATCCATATGATTGAAATTCCTTTATAATTATGTTTTTGTTCCCCGTCCGACCGATAGGTTCATGTTAACGCTGTCCCCGCAAAGATCAAAGGCGTATCTCTACTCAATTGAACTTAAAAGAGAAATAGTCAGTCACCGTATTCACCCCGTCTGTCTCTTCTCATGCTACGGCGTTGCTTCCTTTTACTATTATAACTGCCAGTAGAACCTGCTGCTGTGGCGTCCGAATTGGAAAAAATGTTCTGTTTTCTTTCACGAACGCATTACTTTTTCGTATTTCCTCTTTTCATTCGAAAGACGAAAAATTTTTGTCGTGAGACAAAAATAAAATTTTCGTAATAGCAAATATATAATCCATTTATTTAATTTAAAAATAATTTATCAAAGTATACAAATTTTTTTCCATTGCAAAAAGTGATGTCAAGGAAAAAAATGAGGACATTTACATTACTTTAAAGTATCAGGTGAATAACAAAATATGAACTTGTAAAAGGATGAGAATATTTAAATAATATAAAAAAGTATTACTCTAAAACTCATCAAATATTTGACAAATAGTTATACCTATGTTGTTTTCTAAAAAAGAGTAAGTTAATAAGCATACATTAGAATAGGGAAAGTGCGGGATCGTAGACGCGTTGACGAGGCCGCCCACTGACTCCATGGTTGTACGCAACGACGCTTGAAAATGCTATGTTCCGGCTCGTCTCGTACATTTCTTACACACTCATTTAACGCATTTAGCTATGAAGAATCCTTTGAAGGGCTGCCAGTGGGAAAAAGTAGATAGGATCGAAAGATGAAAGTAAAATGGGTTAAAAATTTGTGTGAGGCGAAGCAGGGCATAGCATTTTAAAGCGTCGTTGTGTGGGAAGCAGATAACTGCACAAAGATACTACATTGACTTTTTCCTGTTCCTTCATTCGCTCTCTCTCTCTCTCTCTCTCTCTCTCTCTCTCTCTCTCTCTCTCTCTCTCTCTCTCTCTCTTTCGATTGTTCGTTTTCCATTTGTTGCACTCTTATTCCCCTGCCCTCACTCTCTGTTACACGTAGAAGTCTATTGCGATAACAGTTGTCTATATAGACCTGTAATTGCTATCAGAATAACGCAAAGCAGAGTATTGTATCGTGATCAATTTGAAGTGTTTTCACCGATTAAAATTTTCCAAAATAACATTTTATATTTTATTTATATTGGGTTTGCAAGTAAGTTTCTAGCGTTTCTCAAAACAGGGCGTCACCAGTAGATCCCGGGCAGAAATTTCAGACCTTATATATTATATTTTTAGGTTGAGTGTCTGTCTACAACTTTATAGTATTATATTTAAGCATTTCTTTCGGTGTCGTTTATTCTATCGAGTAAAATCATGTCAAGTTTCCAGCCATATAAAACTTAATTTGCGGGTAGTGCTGCTTCTATTATTTAATATAGAGAAAAGTGCGGCTGAAGCCCATCGTTTGTTTTCAGAAACTTATGGGCTGGAAGTTATTGGTGAACCGAGGTGACGCGATTGGATCAAACAGTTCAAAAGTGATGATTCTGATGTTGACGACAAGAATAGCTTTGGAAAGCTGAAAAGTTTTGAGGATGGGGAACTAGACGCTTTGCGGGATGATGATCTGTATCAGATTCAAGAAGAAATTGCTGCATCATTAGGCATCACGCAAAAAGTCCGAAGCTTTTACATTCTGATTTTACCTTCGTTTAATAACATTCATTCAAAAGGTTGGAAACTGGCTGCCGTACAAACTGAAGCTGAGAGATGTCAAACGGCGATTTTAAATGTCCGTAACGTTGCTGCAGCGATATAAAAATAAATCATTTTTGCATCGTCTTTCACTAGTGATGGAATATGGATTTGTTATGATAACCGTAAATGCAGAAAATTATATACAAAGCCCGGCGAGCCCGCCCAATTGACGCCGAAATGAAATATTCACGTAAATACGGTCATGCGCTGCATAGCTGGGGCCAAAAGGATATCGTACACTATGAACTGCTTCTGAGAGGTCAAGCTATCAAAGGACCATTGTATTGTACCTTATTCGTTTGAAGCGAGAATTACAGGAAAAATGGACAGAATATAATACCAGGCATGATTTCGACATTTTTCATGACAATAACACTCGGCAATAACATATATTACGGTTTTGGTAAAAAACTATTTGAAGAATAGTGAATCGGAAATTATGCCTCACCCGCCTTATAGTTCAGACTTGACACCATTTGACTACAAATTAATAAATATTTTTTTATCGGTCTTACAGTCCAATCAATTCAATCTAAAAATAAAAATTAAAAATAAAAATTAAATTAAAATTATAATGACAGTCAGGCTGTCCTTGTTTACATTCATTAATCTGAAAATAAAATATTAGCTGAAAAAAAGGACTGTGAGTCCCTGATGAGGAGCCGTAGCGAGCTCGAAACGTTGGACAAGTCTTCAATTAGGTAAGGGTGTTGGGGACAGTCAGACTGCACTTTACTAACAAAGAATTTTTTCAGCTAATATTTTATTTTCAGATTAGTCTACGGGAGTGAATGTAAACAGGGACAGTCCGACTGTCATTATAATTTTAATTTAATTTTTAATTTAATTTTTATTATTAATTTTTATTTTATTTTTATTTATTTATTTTTATTTTTATTTTTTATTTTTATTTTTATTTTTTATTTTTATTTTTAGATTGAATTGATTGGAATGTAAGGCCGATAAAAAAATATTTATTAATTTGTATATGGGCAGTCGACATAAGTGCAATTAAACCATTTGACTACCACTTGTTTTGATTAATGGAGAACGCTCTGATGATGATACGCTTGAATGCAGTAGAGGGAATCAAAAATTGGTTCTATAAGTTTTTGTTCTTAAAAGACGAGAAATTTTTTTGATGCGGAAGTTCTAAATTACCAGAAATATGAGAAAAATTTATATCTTTCAACGACGATATTTTGAATAAAGAATAAATAATGTTTGAATTATATATATATATATATATATATATATATATATATGTAGATTATATATATATATATATGTATATATATATATATATATATATATATATATATATATGGTAGAATTAAGCGTTTGACCATATGGGAGCAGCTCATAGTGGATCATTCCCTTCCAATCCCACCAAACACACAGCAAAACTTTCCTCGCCGTCAATTCTGGCTTGGCCAGTGTTCGGGACAATCCACCGGCCTTGGACCACGACCATTTTCGCTTGATATTATCGTATATGATTTATTTTTCGTCACCAGTCACTATCCGCTTCAAAAATGGGTCGAGTTCGTTCCGTTTCAACAGCACATCGCAGACGTTGATTGAATCCAGAAGGTTTTTTTCATCAAGCTTTTTTGTATCCAGCCTTCTGCAGATAGTTTAAAATAGATTGATGACTAACTCTCATCACCTGAGCGATGTCACAAGATGCTGCTACATGCCGGTCTAACTCGATAAATTCCATGATTTGATCGGTATTCGTCGTCTCAGGTCTTCCGCCGGCTGGCTTATTCATGACGTCGTTTTCACCGGCTCTGAATTGTCGAAACCATTCCTTTGCGGTTCGAAGTGATAGCGTGCCATCCCCCAAAACACCAGGATTTGCCTTTGACGAAGGAAAACTTTAAAATAGTGCGAATTTCGGCTTTAGTGAACTCCATGTTTACGCGTCTATAACTTCTGAAAGCAATATCCAAACTAATCATACATAGCGTCGTTTTGCACGTTATGTCAAGAGCTTTTAAATAATGTATAGTATTGCCAGATACGAGCTCTGTAGCGCTTTCTACATAGCCGCGAATTTCATAAGACAAAAAGACGGAAGGGAGATATTTGACAACCTAATATTTACATTGCTATGTAATGAATTCAAACTCATTAGAGAAAAATGTAATAAATATTGTTACATAATTAATTTACAGAAAGAGAAAATGTGCATGCCAATTTGTCGTCTTATCATTAAGTTATAATTTCAACATTTTAAGAACATACCTATATTTTCTTTAATTTTTAGCAGTAGGGTGGAATAAAAGGGATTTACTGGCGAAAACTGAGAAATGTTTTAAGTGTGTATACCTTTTTGTAACTTCTGTCCGCATTACGATCATCGGCACGTAACGAACTGAAAGTTTTAAGAAAAAAATATGTGTGTTCGCGCGTGTATGTGTGTGCATGTGTGTAAAAAAACCTATACACACTTAAACAACTTCTTTGACGACATCAGTTATTCCTTTTATTGTATCTCTTGTTGTGCCGATTCTGATCCTGGCGCCGCGGACATTTATTATCCCCCTCGATCGTAGGAGCTTTAAAATCAGCATCTTGAAAACCACACAACATAAGTATTTACGTTTACCTCGATGGTGCTGGGGGTTCAAAATTTTAACGCAGTCTTCAACATGAGCATGGGCGATCTCCCCTATTAGCTCTGATTCAACTTTGTTCCACGAATAGATGGATCCATGGTTGATATGGATATCTCCAGCAGTTGGAGCGTCAATTAGAGATAAGAAGGAGATGTTGAACCCCTGTGTACTCCATGCAAACAGCTTTGAAGCGATGGCTTGATTCTGAGCTCCTAAAAAACCAAAAAGCCAAATGTTGGCTTTTTGAAATCGAAAACCTAGTTCAGCAAGATAGTTGAGAACTCTTCTTAGCCGAAAAAAATTGTTTACGCACCGCCAAGCACACGCCCGCGATCCAAATCGCTGCAGTGTAGTTTTGCACATATAACTACGACTTTGGTCTTATATTATCACTTGACATTTAGTTGAGTAAAAAATTTTTAGTTAAGTTGACAAAATATTAGTTAAATCAAATAAATAATTTATTTAACTAAAATTTTGTTAATTTAATTGAATAATTTGTGCTTCAACTAAATGCTGCTAACTAAATACATTTTGTTGAATTTATAAATGTTTTGTTCATTATATATTAAGAGTGTTGCATAGCTCAATCGCAGCGACACGCTGATCTACTAGAACGAAAGTAAATTAACTTCGATATCTCATTCCCTCAAATTTGATTGTAAACAGTTAAAAAAAATTTTGTATAAATCTGTAGACAAGCCTACAAGTGATTAAAACTATCTTAAAATCCATAACATTTCTATAAGTAGGATAAACATAATGAAGTAAATTCGTACAATTTTCTCTTCTGCTCCTCGTGGTTTAGTGCTATCAAAGAAAGTAATTATTATAAATTTTAGGTGTCATTTACATACATAATTCGAGAGTCTTCACTCATAGAACAAAACAATAAATCAAATAAAATTTGTTTCATCGTTCTACAAATTTTATAAATAAAATGAGACGTCGAAGTAAATTTATAATACACGAAATACCCTGCAAGTGATAATCATTATTTTTTTAGATATGAAAGAAAGAACTTTACTTTTGGTATATTCGAAGAGATATCGCAACAAGCAGCAATCCGTACCGTATATATATAATCGAAATAAAAAGAACCCCGATAATCATTGTAATATTTCAAATTCATAATTTACATAAGTAATTATAAAAGAAAATTATGCGATATAACGAAATATGTGCAGATTATATAATATTTTACATTATGTATTACATTACTGTAGTTTTTCCATACAAATGAGCTTTTATGTTTCCAAAGAACATGAAGCGTACAAGTACGCAGTTTATGTATATATACGCACACAATCTTCAGTGTTCATGAGTTAGTCAAGCGTTTCGACATGCGCTTTCTTATCAAAGTATCACCTATTAGCTGTAATACGTCTGAGTGAGACAGAAAGCGAAGATGTTTACTACGTCTGGTTTTATTTCTTTTACACTCTGCTCCAACAAAATCAGCTTAATATATGCATTATCTTTGTGTCGTAAAGGCCCTCGGGTGAAAGTGCTATGTGTATATATATATATGTGTGTGTGTGTGTGTGTGTGTGTGTGTGTGTGTGTGTGTGTGTGTGTGTGTGTGTGTGTGTGTGTGTGTGTGTGTGTGTGTGTATACGACTGTACTCTAAGCTCAGTTTAACGTTTGCTTTGCTTCCATTCAAACCTTTTTGAAAATATACATTTCGGTGAATACTTCGGAAGAGCGCGCGCATTCCATTTTACTGAAAATTTATGCATTTATGTTTTTTGCGGAAATTATGATGAATATCATAGTTGTTTTTTGCTAAAATTGAATTTGAATGGCGAAATCAATACAAAAAATGATGGTCTTTGATATTAACTCGGATTATAAGTATATTTTAACAAATTGTTTTCAAAAGAGAGTTGTACATCTCATAAAAGTAAATCTTTTTTGTTCTGTTCATGGTTTTGATACAACCGATATTTCTGATGAAAAAGTTAATAATTCCGTCTAGGGTTGCTTCGAAAGTCCGCGAATTCCAGCTATACTTCTGAAAGCACCGATATCTGATTTCGCTCAAAATTGACATATTGGCCTTTTTAGTATGCCGATTATTAATATCGTTACGGTTTTTGGTACATTTTGGATTTTTAGGGTATAATAAATATATTAAAACTACGAAAATGCATAAACATGTGCAAATATTTTTAAGAATGTGACATGTTTTTAATAATAGTTTTACATTTACTAAAACGTCTATTGACTCCTATTTCTATTTGAGATAATTTTGTTGTAGATCTTTTATTTTTTGAAAAAAACGCAATGAGTGAGAAGCGTTCTTAGCGTAAAATTTTTGCACACATTTTTGTATGCGGCTAGTTCCATGCACGATACATCAGAGCTCCGTGGACCGATGTAGGAAGCCGCCCATGATCTTTTCTCTCGAATAGATCAGATATTTTTTACTAAAACATTATATTTATCAGACTCTGTCGATACGCACAAATATTCTTTGCTATATTTGTAGAGAAATGGATTTGCTATTATAGAATTTGAATATATTGGGTGTATATCTTTGCTTTTGCCATTTTGCATTAGATGGCTGTAGCGGTAAATGGTAGTCGAAATAAATAGATCGTAGATGTCATACCATAACCTTAAGTATTTATAAATTTAATGTCATCCAAATATTAATTGATTTATTTCTGTATCATAAAGTTATTCTGGATTAAACATGTCAGTTTGCGAAAAATACTCGTCATTTGCGAGTGATTTTAATTTTCTGCTTTAATATGAAAAAATCTGCGGCTGAGGCTTATAGAATGCTCTCATATACCTATGTTGAGGCCACTATTAGTGAATGAACGTGCCGAGAGCGGTTTCAACGCTTCAAGAACGGCGATTTTCATCTCCAAGACCAGCATGGCGGTGGAAGAGAGAAGGTTTTCGAAGATGCAGAATTGGAGGCATTACTTGACCAAGACTCGTGTAAAACGTAACAAGAATTGGCAGAACCATTGGGAGTGATGCAACAAGCTATTTCAATACGCCTGAAAATCATAGGAATGATTCAGAAACAACGAAATTGGGTGACATAGGATTTCAAGCCGTGAGATGTTGAACGGTGTTGGTTTGATTGTAAATAGCTACTTGCAAGGCAAAAACGGAAGGTTTCGTTACCAGTCACAATGCATCGCATTGTGACTGGTAACGAAAAATGGGTTTATTATGATAATCCCAAGCGTAGAAAATCATGAGGATGTCCCACCCATGCTTCACGTCAACGACTAAACCGAATATTCACGGTTCCAAGGTCATGCTCAGTATTTGGTGGGACCAACTCGGCGTAGTCCATTATAAGTTGTTAAAACCGACTATGGCAGGCGATCGTTATTGAATGCAATGAACGCGTTTGAACCGACCATTGAAAGACAAACGGGCCCGATACACCGATAGACATAAAAGAGTAATTTTACAGCATGGCAATGCTCAACCCCATGTTGCAAAAGTGGTCAAATATACTTGGAATCGTTGAAATGAGAACTTCTACCCCACCTACCGTATTCTCGAGACATTGCTCTTTCAGACTATCACTTATTTCAATCAATGGTAGACGGCCTGGCTGACCAGCACTTCTGGTCTTATGAAGAAGTAAAAAATTGGATCGATTCGTGGATCGCTTTAAAAGATGACCAGTTTTTTTGAATGCGGGATTCGTATTCTCTCCAAAAAATAGGAAAAACTAGTGACTAGCAATGAAAAATACTTTGAATTATTAGTCAAGACATAATTCGGATGTTACATTTCATTTAGTTTTTATCGAGAAATGCTACTTGCTAAAAAATATATAGATTAAAAAAGATATATTTTTATAAAATTTACAAATTTTATTAAAAATTTTTTTGTTATTTATAGTCAATTCCGAAACAAAATTGCAAAACCAACGTTTTTCTGGATTTTTTTTTATTTAATTTATGAAAATTCAAAATATGCACAAAGCCACTATGATATTCACAATCAGCAACCTAAAATATATAAATTCATCCATTTTGAGTAAAAGCAGGTAAGCGGAATAATTACAATCTAGCGGCAAGTGCACCCTATAAGTTACTCATCAGAGACGTTGGGATGTTCGGACTCCTCATCGTTTAGAAAAGGTGGACAATATCTCTCAACTCTCAGCAGAGCTATACTATATATATATATTCACACAATGCTAAACTTCTAGATAAGGATGACAGACGATATCGTAAACATCTTTTTGCTTATATCATTATCCCCATTCGTATGAATCACTGTCGCACAGTGTCCCAGATGTAAATACTCATATTAACGGAATGATATCGGGAAGGCAAAGTTATATGTAAATATTAATATTCATTTAGGTTAATTGTTAATTGTTTTTTCACTACAGGTGAATGTCTGTGATCCAATCAGGGCTCAGAGAAGCATGTCATTTCCCGCGAGCAATGAAGAAGGAGGTCAAACGAACGGAAACAAGGCAAAGTCGAGCGAACACGGCAAAGACCAGTAGTTGTTACTTTTTTGTCCATTCTAAACGGTCGCGTAACTGTTCGGATATATTGACGCATATACGAAGCAACGTTCACGCGGCTTGTGAATAAAATTTATCTTTTTTCGTCTACAACGGTCTATTCCCATATTTTTTGTCAAGCTACCCTTTCTTATAACAGCCCACTCCACTGCATTGGAAATAATGAATAAAGGCGGATGTTTACTCTAGGCTCGCGAAAAAATCGGTATAGTTGCTACCACAAATGAACTGACCGCGAGCGCACACGTGTGTTTTATAAACACAAATGTGCAACTGAATTTTCGAAATTTTACAAAGAGTGAAAAATAGATATTTGATAATCACTTTCACAACTGGCAAAAATACTGATTGTAAGAAAATTCGAATGGTAATAATGGGATAAAATGAACTTAGAGGACTCACGTAATGCCTTCATAATTATTTTATACGATTTTATATGTAACTGGAGCCCAAACATCCAAATTTTTTCACCATTCAAATTTCTTTGTAATCAGTATTTTTGCCAGTTTTAAATGTGATTATTAAATATCTATTTTATAATCTTTGTAACTTTTCAAAATTCAGTTGCACATTTGTTTTCATAAAGCACACGTGTACACTCGCGGTCAGCTCGTCCAGGCCAGCGAAACAATGGCCTTTTCTGCATTATATCCAATGCAGTGGAGTGGGCTATTATAAAAAAAGATTTGACAAAAAATATGGGTAGGGACCATTGTAGGCGAAGAATGATAATCTTTATTTACAAGACGTTCTTCGCCAATTCGTCCATATATCCGATCAGTTACGCAAGCGTTGACAATGGACACGAAGCATGACAACCACTGGTCTTTGCCGTGTTCGCTCGACTTCGCCTCGTTTCCCTTCGTTTGACCTCCGTCTTCCTCTCTCGCGGGCAATGGCCCATTTCTCTGAGCCCTGATTGGGTCACAGACATTGGCCCGTAGTGCAAAAACTATTAAAAATATTTATACATAACTTTTCCTTCCCGATACCAAGCCGCTAATGTGAGCAGTTATATCTGGGACACCGTATATATATATATATATATATATATATATATATATATCAGAATGTATGTCTGCATGTATGTCCTTTATAGGCGCCAAAACTACTAAAAACAATCAAATAATTTTTGGAAAAAGTTTACAGTCTATAATTAGTAGCTTACTCATAAAATGACAAAAGAAAGTTATTCATTCAAAATATATTAGGAGTGTGAATAAGTCTTTCCCGTTTTTTGTAAGAGATAGCGCCACCAATACTGTGCGAGTATTCAACGGTTACATATGTCATAATCAAAGCTTATTCATATGTCAACAATTCCATACTAACAAATTAGTTAAAATTTTTTCGCATCATAAATTTTTGATATCGTGAAAATGTCGAAATTTGAGCCGAGTCGACGTCATTTGCGGGAAGTTTCACTTTATTGGTTCAATTTGAAGAAATCTGCTGCCGAGACGCATCGATTGCTTCAGGAGGCTTATGGAGAAGGTTGTGTCGATGATTCAAGTGTTCGCGGATGGTTTCGACGCTTCAAAAGCGGTGATTTCGACGTGGAAGACAAGGAGCGTTCCGGGCGGCCGCAAATCTTTGAAGATCGAGAATTGGCGACTTTGCTTGATGAAGATTCTTGTCAAACGCAAGAAGAACTTGCCGAAGCATTGGGAGTTGACCGAACAACTATTTCCAAGCGTTTGAAAGCCATGGGAGTGATCCAAAAGCAAGGAAATTGGGTGCCGTACGAACTGAAGCTGAGAGACGTCGAACGGCGTTTTTTCACTTGCGAACAGCTGCTTCAGCGACATAAAAGAAAGGGTTTTCTGCATCGTATCATGACTGGCGATGAAAAGTGGATACGTTACGATAATCCGAAGCGAAGAAAATCATGGGGACTACCCGGCCATGCATCATCATCGACGGCCAAGCCAAATATTCATGGCGCCAAGCTCATGCTCTGTATATGGTGGGACCAGCTAGGTGTGGTTTACTATGAGCTTCTGAAACCGAATGAAAGGATCACAGATGAGGTCTATCGACGACAATTGATGCGTTTGAGCCGCGCACTGCGAGAAAAACGGCCACAATACTCCGACAGGCACGACAAAGTTATTTTGCAACATGACAATGCTCGCCCACATGTTGCACCGCCGGTGAAAACATACTTAGAAACGCTCAAATGGGAAGTCCTACCCCACCCGCCGTATAGTCCAGACGTTGCTCCGTCTGATTACCATCTCTTCAGATCGATGATGCATGGCCTGGCTGACCAGCACGTCCATTCCTACGAGGAAGCCAAAAAATGGGTGGATGACTGGATAGAGGCCAAACCGGTCGAATTTTTTCGCAACGGGATTCGTATCTTGCCAGAAAGATGGGATAAAGTTGTAGCTAGCGATGGCCAATACTTTTAATAATTCATTTGTAACCATTTTTTCACAATAAATGCTCAAAATTTGAAAAAAAACGGGAAAGACTTATTCACATACCTGATATATAGATATATAGTAATTGCAATTAAACTATCAAACATACATTTTTTTATTTCCAAATATTTGAAAGATAAAAGTTATCGAATTATGAACATCAGACAAAGAGCGCTTTCAATTAATTTTGTTTCTGAAAAGATGTGCATTAGTTAAAAGTGCAGGATTTTTTGGGATATGTTCATAAGTATAATAGCATTAATAATAGATACGAACATCTTTTTTATTTTTATAATTTTAAATTAATAAATCAATTAATTACATTTCGATTCTCTAGGGATTATCTTCTATTGGTTAGCTATAACAAGCATGTACAAGTAACAAAATATGTCATAGAAATAAGTCTCTACTGAAAAAAAATTTATACATGTAAATAAATGGTTTATTTAATATAAATAAACCATTATTTAAATGTATATTATACTGAAATGTTTATTTAAATATAGTAACTATTTTTTTAATATATGAAAACTAAGTATTTAAACAAAATATAAAATTTGACTGTAGTATCTTAACTTATTAGGCCGTAATTTTCGTAATCTTCAACGATGTAAAAGTACATTATATATTATATTGCAATAAATATTAACTATATTTACATAGTTTCCCATCATTTTTATTGTATTATATATATATATATATATATATATATATATATATATATATATATATATATATATATAATGTAATATATTTGTATTATACGAAACGCAATGGAAGTGAATGTTTAACGCAAACAATCTGTCATTAATAAGTCAGATACATTTACTATCTCGGGCGGAGCCAAGACAATTGCTAAGCTCTGAACCATAGTTCGTGTACTCTTCAGCACTACAAATCTTAAGGCAGTATTCTACTTTACAACTTTGAAAAAGAATGTTTTTTTTACAATTTTCGAAAGTAAATATATTCAAGATTGTTAGCTCAAAATTTTAGAAAGATTCAGGTAGTCTAACTATACTTTTTCACCTTTCGAACGCACTTACCTGAGCGCGCTATTCCAATCCGCCCAGCACGCGCGCCGGATAAGTCATCTACCTGGCCTTGTTCGCTGCAGTAGCTGTTCCCCTATTGTAAATCATTACACCTATATATATTCTTATCAAAATATATACCTTTGCTTCTCAATATTATCTTCTCTTTATAGTTTTGCTTCTGCATTTCAGTTCTGTATTTCAGTAATGAAGAATCAGAAAAACTGAAAAAGTCTAACGATCCGAGTTTTGATTTGAAAGTTGATAATACTGGTGGTTATTTTTGATTCCTTTTTTTACTGTGTTTTCAATAAACTCACAGTGGGCCGTGTGTTCTGCTTACCATGTACAAATGAAATTTTTACAATATGATCTAACAAAAATGGAATTGCTGGAGAGATGTTTGGGCAGAAACACTCAAAATAACAATGAGTGTTTCAACTCAGCAGTTTGGGCTATGGCACCTAAGCATGTCTATAATGGACAAAAAATCGTTAAAATTACATGCCTCACTGTTGCCTGTATTTTTAATGAAGGATTCAGCCCACTTTTCAAAATAATGGAAATTATGGGCGTGAAAATCGGCCAAACTGCCATGCACTTCGCTAATATGCGCGACCAACAGCGCATCGTCGAGAGAACCGCTGCTCGATTGAGGCTTCTAAGGAGAGCAGAACTCAAAAAAAGCAGCTAAATTAGATGAAAATACTCGCCTGGAGCAAGTTGAAGGCATATTATATGGCCCAGGCCTCGCTGATTGAGCGTAAGATAATTTTTTCAACGATTATTCACTTATAAAAACTTTAAACGCGTTTTTATCAAAACAGCGTTTTCAAGTACCGTGGTCGTGAAAACTAATAAACTATTGAACCGATCCTTATGAAATTTTGAACACATTCTATATGTTCGTATCAACCGTCCTAACTAAAATCAACTTAAAATTTTAATTCTAACTATATTTTTATTACAAAAAAAGACGAAAAAAAAGCATTTTTTTCTTTCGTATTTTAGCCGCCATTTTGTTGATTTTACACGTACATAAAATATTCTAGTTAGATCGGTTTCTGTAGTGATACTGAACATACAACTATTTGATTTTTTTGTTTCAGACCATCCGTCGGCAAGATTTTACGACCACGACAAGGTTACCTACTTTTTGAGGTGTTGGCTTTGACCATACTTTACATGTATAAAAAATGTACAAAATAAATAAAATAAATAAAAGAAAATTTTTTTATGTACTTCAAGAGAGTATTTATTAAGCAATACAAATCCTACATCCATATTTTCAATAGCATTCTCAGAAAACTTTCATAGAAATAGCGTTTTTTTCAAGGGTCTAAAGTAGAATACTGCCTTCATTTTAAAAATTAATTATACAACTAAAACATACTTTAGGTTTACTTTATATAAAAGTATAAGATAAGGCAAGTATGGTGTATTAGAAATTGTAATCATTTAAGAGTATTTGTAACGTAACAAATATGTTTTTGCTTGTCAAATAAACCTACCTGTTGATTTCAAATAGTCGATTCTTTGAAAATTACAAAATATTCGTTCGTTTTAAATATGTATTTTTTTGTTTCAAATAAATATAATTACATAAATATTTGATGGTCTGAAATAAATACACTTTTGCGAAATTAATTCATTTGCATTTAGGCTTCTTTTGAGTGTTCAGTTCAATGTACATTATATTATTAGATATTTAAAATCTTACGATTAGCTTATAGCTTACAGAAATTGAAATTGTTTATATAAACTTGTAGTTTTATTATTCAGGTTTTCACAATAAATTCAGCAAATTATAAGATATTGATTGCCACCTACACGAATCTGCTTACATGTAACAAATAACAACGAATTAATTACAAATTTATTTTTAAAAATTTTTTGAAGAAATTAATTGTACAAAATCTCAACTTCATATTCCATTAAAATTAATAAAAAATTCTCTTTGTGAAAATTATAATATTGCGTAAGCTGAAAATGAATTTTTTTAAATAGTTTGTACGTGTACCACCTATTGTTCTAATTAAAGTGGTCCTAATAAATCATTTCTGATTGTATATTAATTTTATAAAAATGATATAACTTTAACATTATTTAAGAATTAAATTTTGGTTCATAATTTAGAATGTAAAATTGTAATGTACGATTACAAGTTTTGTCTTTGAATTACAATTATTGTTAAAAAATCCACTTTGAAAAAATTGCCCTCGAAATATAATTTTTTTTTTAAACATCACATTACAATAAATTATATAATATTAATCTATAGAAATTATAATAATATATAATATAGAAATTATTTTCTACATAAGTTTTGTCAGGTTAAATAGCATTCATAAAAATATTATTCAAATAATGTCAAAGCGACTCATTTTAATAATTGTTTGTTTAGAATGTATTGTATTTTTGGGCTAAATTGTATTTTTACAATTCGGTGACAATCTTAAAAAGAGATTCGTAGAATAAATTTAAAATTCATTTCCATTCTTTATTAATAATATTTTTATGATATTCATCTACTGTTTACTGTTCGAAGGTTTTCATTTTTAGACTTTTACAAAAATTTAATTTTATAGAATTTTTAGCAGGAGATTGGTTTTGTTAAGCTTATTTCATCACTGATAGGAAAATCTATTTGCTTTTTGAATTAACATAAATGCGATTACAACTGCATTTTATATTAGTCGTCTTAATCCAGTATATTAAAAATAGTTTATTTATGTTTTATGGAGTGCTCATATGCCATATCCAATTTTTACAAAATGTATAGTTTGTAGCTTACTAAAATCTTTCAAAAATTCCTTCAAATTTATAATGTTAAGTATTATTTATAGTCTTAAGAAGCATTTTGATTTCAGTTTATTTTAAAAATTGATACGGTAATTAAAGTAATTAAATCAGCATAAAATATTATTCCAAAAATTGCGTGAATAAAGATATACTGTAAATTATTATTTACGTAATACATCTGAAATATAAAAAAACTGTTCATGAGCGATTGTTTTCAAACTTGACAGATAGCCGCGCCAGATAGTTTACATTTCTTTCAATTTCGACCTATGGTTTGGTAACTAATTTCAGATCATGCACTTTCAAGAGTCCGCCGGCTTCAGCGACTGGCCGCGGCTGAGCGCCCGTTCACAGCAGCTAAAAAGTCGTCCTGTCTTGTTATATGGGCTCTGGCGATCTCTCATTATTATCTCTGATATAAATCTATGCACTTTCTGAACAGTTCCTCTATATTAGCTTCTACTTCGTTCATGGTATAATATAAAGTAACTCTAGTCTTCACTTTAAATTATTATTTCCGAAGTTGATATTTATTACAGTATTTTTATTATAGTTCTTTATTATAAGATTACCAATACCATTTCTACACTAGTGAGATATATTAAATTTCCCAATTGTACATTTCATATGAATAGTGTATTTTTGTATAAAAATTAAAATTTATATTATGGAAATTTAAATGTCTGCTACATTTCTTCACATAAAAAATCAGGAAAAGCATAGCATTATCTTTAAAATTGTTTTCTCGATTTATTTCTATAACTTTTTCAATTTTATGTAAATTTGTTAAACAAGGTTTGTAAATTACTAACTAAAGTTTTTAATTCATAGGATCAATACAGCTTAATAAAATTTTATAATTGTTTTCAATTTTATCTAACAAGTCTTTATTAAAAAAATCTTTATTACTAGGTAAGTCAATAATTAAGCAATTCAATAATTAATATCAAATATTGGATTACAATTGGAGTAGATATTAATTTGATTTGGGTATTCTTAAATATTATTAATAATTCATTTTTATATTTTTATTTATAATTACCAATTTTTTAAAATTATAACTAACTGTAAGGATATTTGAGTAAAGCTTTTATAACTAAAATTGATTGTTTTTTGCATATTAATGTATTAAATTCATCTGCTAAAATTTATTTAATAATATAGAAAATATTTTTCAATGTATTTTTATTTTATATAAATATTAAAGTTAATGAAATATATAAAAATCTAGTATAACTGATATGCTATTAGGTAGGCTATTAGGTGTTAATTTATCTAATACTGAGGTGAATTATATGTAAACTTATTTTACAAAAAGTGATTACTATTTTATAATTTCTATTGTTGCAAATTATTGTACAAAATATTTATTAAAAAAGAGATTTTTTTATTATTTAAATTAAATCTAAAGTAAAATATTGATGTTATTAATCTTTTGTTAAAAATATTAAATTAATAATTTAAGATTTATTAAAAAAAAATATTATGAATTAAATATAAAAGAAACGATTTATTTGAAATATTCACTATAATTTTGATAACATACCTTTTTTTGTATTTTTTTGATAGAAAAATAAATTTAAAAACAAAAGTTAATTTTATATTTTTTAAAAGATTGGTTCTCACATAACTATACTAATGATAGATGACACTTGTATTTTCAAATTAATAATTTTTACATTTATTTTGGTTTTATCCATTTTATAATCGTAATTATTCAAACTGGACTTACTTACAGTTTTTATTATTTAAGAAGGTTTTCTGTTTTAAACCAAATTATAAAATTATTTCTGACATTGAAGGTCATAAATTAGATATTATTGATAAGTTGCATTATTCATTATTACAGGGAAATTATTCTTATAGTTCACACAAGATATTTTCTATTTTCTTATAAATTTCAATAATTTTTAATTAAATATATATTGTTTTTTTTATTTGTAGGAACTATTATTATTAGAAACACAACTTTTCTTAAACCTATTAAGAGAAAATTTTGATAACCTAGTTTTGTTACAAATCTGTTTTTATTATTTATTTATTTATTTAATCCATATATATTATAATATAATTAAGATTATATAATAAATTTATAAAACAATGCAACTCCTACAGAGAAAATAATTTTCTATGTGTAAGTAGGGTGTATTAACTTAGAACTAACTAAATTAATCAAATGAAAATTGTTCTATATATATATACACACACTAGCTTCCTATTTCTCTGCTTCATTCCAGATAATAATAATGTAACCAATTTATTAAACAGTTAAATAATATTTATGCTCAAAATTCTCTATGTATAAATATATAACTCTATATAATTTTCAGCATGACAATATTTCTGGAGAAAAAAAATCAATAAATCTGTCTTGTGTCCCCCTGTAAGATCGTCAATGATGTGACTGTATTCAGTTAATTTCGAGATAGCCCCTAGCCCTATTTTTTTTTGGAGATATATTTATTTTTTGGGGTGCCGATTACGAAAATTGTAATGGTCATGAATGAAAATTGAATATTTATTCCCATATTCATGAAAACTCCATAAGTATCATGGTTTTTTTAATTTATCTCAGAAAATAAAAAGCGTTCAAAATAAATTACAAACTAACAGAATAGAACTATTAAATTCATTTTTTTTTTTTTATACAGTTTTTTGGTGCAAACAATATTTTTGGAGAAAAGTTAAACAATTCCATCTCAGGGTCCTCGAACGCTTGCCTAAATAGTTCATAAGGGTACTTTCAAATAGATTTTTCTTGAGAAATACTGCTTGTAAAGAATAAATGCATTTAATAAAAAATATGTTATTTGATTCGATGTATAAATTTTTTGGAAATTTTTTTGGAAATTTACGATTTTCCGGTTCAAAATATAGAAATACATAGTTAATGCAATTAAACTACAAAATAGACATTTTTTTTAGTTCCAAATATTTAAAAGAAAGGTTAAAAAAGGTAATTATGCGCTTCAGACAAAGAACACTTTCAATTAATTTTCTTTTTTAGGACGCAGATTACGAATATCGTAATAACTTTAAAGTGGAATTTAATATTTATTCCCCAATCCATCAAAAGTCGATGAAAATAATGGTTTTCCGATTTTATTTTAGAAAATAAGAAAAATTTCAACAAATTTTAAAGCCAAACTTATAGGACTGTAGAGAATAAATACATAGAATAAAATATATTTTAATAAATATTTTTATTGGTCTTACAGTCCTATTCAATAGAACAAACTAAATATATAAAAAATGCGATGAGTTTTCAATAAATAAGTTTCTCTGAGTTAGGGAAAAAAGCCTATACTAGCTTTAGGCTACAGAAATAATTTGACTTTATTCTATTACTCTTAAGCTATTTTTCTACGTAGTCGGCTTGGACTTTAATACATGTTTTATCTGTTTATAAGCTTAAACAAACTTTACTAAAAAAATGGCTGTGCTGTTTTTGGATCTACAATTTCATGATTTTTTCGATTTCGTGATTTGAAGGGAAGTGTTGGTCAACTAAATTTTTTTTTAACTTTAGGAAAAAGAAATAATCATTTTATGCGAGATGCGGAGGGTATGGTGGATGATCAAAAATTTTCCATTTAAATTTGTGAAGTAATGTTTGTGTTTTTTTCTTTTTGTTTTGAGAAAATGAGGCGAAGCGTTGAAATGAAAAAGCAATATTTTTTATGTAAACAAGTTTCTTCGGCAATATTATATTAGTCCGGGAGCCAGCTATATTTTTATGTCATATATTTTTGTCCTCAGCCGAAAATTAGTTTAAATGATTCGTTTCAACGTTCTCTAAAGCGTAGTGATTGTCCGCTGCGTCAATTAATCTGGATGTGGCAACGTCAGGCACCCAAACTTGGTAAAAATGTTTAAAAATTGATAAAAACCAGGTTGTATGAAATAATTTTGAGTTTAGAAAAAAATTGCTCAAACAAATTTGTAAATCCTATTGAAACAAATTTTTTATGTTCTATCCATTTTTGCTCTAAATCTAATAATTATGGAGAAAAACGCAATTAATTATGAACATTTCGAGTTGCTATCGGCCCAAATCATAGTCGATACGTCAGGGATCTACCTCACCGCTCAGATCATACATATATGGTACATACATTCATACATGGTACAAACACTTTTTAACTTTAAATTTGATTATAAGATTATAGTTTTAAAGCGAAATATATCGAATGTAACAAATTTATAAATTATTACAATAATATACACGACTCTTTAATTTATAATAATTAGATATCTGTATACTCGTATAATGCATGCGATAAAATTATTTTAAAGTGCTTGAAAAATTACAGAAATTATGCACGCTCGTATCACATTCTGTCAGAGAATCATATAACAGATAAATATGACAAAAATTGTTAAAATTACAATAAGATTCTGGATAATTTATTAGGTGATTCGATGACAGTGCACTACGCGAGATATACATCGTGTTTCAGGTTCCCCGAAAGCGCGTTCTACTACTGCAGTTTTATAATAATTATTAGGAATGCAACAATCTAGAACGTATATCGGCTGAAGCAATGAAAAGTACGTTCCCTATAACAGAAACGTGCGTAGTGCACTCGAAAACGCGTGCTTGAACTGTAATTTAAAATTTGCAGCTTCAATGCCAGATTGTTGCAGTCCTAAATATTATTGCAAATAAACTTATATGTATTATAGAACAAGATGGAAAAAGAATTTTCTGAGGATAAATGACAACTGATGGGTAAAACGGCAGTTGTAGCCCGCGCTTTCGGGGAACCTGGAACCCGATGGATGCCTGGCATGGTGCACTGTCATCGAATCACCTAATAAATTTTCCAAAATCTTATTGTCATTTGAATAATTTTTGTCATATTTATCTGTTATATTATTCTTTGACAGAATGTGATATGAGTGTAAAATTTTTTTGTAACTTGGAAACCACTTTTACATACAGCATCTTCCAAGTCATTCTAACATATTATAATAGGAAAATGTATTTCTAATAAATTACAGATACTGCATATATTATTTTTCTAACTTAAATATATTTGTGATAATCAAAATAGAAAAATGAATGTTATAGACAAAGTTCTTCGAATTTTATGGTGAAAAGCATTAAAAATGTTGTATATAATAACATAAAAATGACGATATATAAAACAGTAGAGAGTTTGTTAAATATTGATTTAAACAACATTTGGAGACCTACCAACATTAAATTTTTTACATTCCATATGTTTTTGCTTTAAAACTAGCATTTTATAGCAAAACTAAAAATTAAAAAGTACTTCTATCATGTATCATCTGAGCAGCGGGGTAGATCCCTGAAGTATCGACTGAAACTTGAGATGATTACAGTAGCTGAAAACGTTTATTATTAATTGCGTTTCTCTCGATAATTATTAGCTTTACAGCAAAAATGGATATAACATAAAAAATTCATTTGAATAGGATCTACAACTTTTGTATGAATATTTTTAAATACTCAAAATTATTCCTTAACACTTAGTTTTTATCATTTTTACAAAGTTTGGGTGCCTGGTGTTGCCACATCCAGATTAGGTGCCGCAGCAGACGATCACTCCACTCTTTAGTACATTCAAAGGACTCATTTAAACTAATTTTCGGCTGAGGATAAATTGGTCACTAAAATATGTCGCTGGCTCCCGGACTATATGAATTTAATTTCGGTGAATTTGATATTCAGGACGCATTATTGTCAAAAAAATGTTCAATGGCTGCATCGCATTGTCGGTATACGCGTCCCTCGAGAAAAACTGTGTGTCATCTTCGCACCACCTGCACATTCAAAGAGTCTTTACTATAAGTCGTCATTAATTCACTGTGGATCTGATTACTGTTTAACCCTTTTGCAGTTAAAAAATGGATAACCGCACATAATTCATAATCGGACCCGCTTTGCACTGGTAGCTCCATGATGGTCGAGTTTGTACTGTTGAAAATAGTGTTCTTGGCCAGCAAAAGCAATTCGAAAATGAATCCATTATCAGCATGATTGAATAAAGTAATTAATTTTAAAATTGGTAATGACACAATCACTGAATAAGGTATCAACTTAGAATATGACACGGCTAAAGTTGTTTTTGAAGATAAGGTAGCTCAACTGACATCTCAAGCGGGAAGAATTAAAATGATTAGATAAATCATCAGTCAGTACACCTGTATCATCGAATGAGAGGGAGATATTAAAATTGCCACCTATAGAACTAGTGAAGTTTAATAGCTATATACAGAAGTGGTGGGAATTCTGGAGTGAATTCAAAAAGATACATAAAGATACTCGAATCGTGAAAGAAGATAAATTTCAGTATCTTCTCCAGTATGTGACTCCAGATTCGTCAGCCGCAAATTTAGTACATTTCTCCAAAGTAATTATATGTTTGAAAAGTCGTGTTTGCTTTGATGATTATTAGATTGAAGTGTATGTGCGTGAACTCCTGTAACTTGTCTTGCAAAATGCTATCGTACTCGCAAAGAAGGTCATTCTTTCAATTTTGTACGATAACATCGAGTCGCTACATGCGATAGAGTCTTTAGATGTAACAACGGTTAAGTGTACTGCGCTGTTTTTGTCGTTAGTGAAATCATCATTAGCTGAAGAACTACTAAGCACATGACAGAGAATGAGGTGCCGCGTAAAGTAAGTCATAATGATACAAATGCCTACTTAAATAGAAGTCGATCCAAGGGTTTGAAATTAAATCTGTGAACAATGGCAGCGGAATAAAATATAAAAATGAAAAAACGCGTGCCAATAAAAATGCACCCAGTTAACCTTTAGACTACTGGCATTTTTGCCTTATAAATTGATATTATACATAAAAACACCTCATATCTCTAGAGTAGCTGTGAAGGTCACAGGTGGCTCATATATGAACTAGTACGGCAGTCTAAAGGTTAAACAGGATTATTATCGAGAATGGGATGACCTAAATCGTATCTCTTTTTTATTTCAACGATCATAGCAACAACAAGTCGTTAAGCTAAAGTCGTTAAGGCTTGTTTCAATTGTTTGAAATTGGACACTCCTACAAAAAGTGGCCTGTTTTTGTGAAGTTCTTTCGGACTTATATAAAAATGAATCAATGTTAATTTTGATTGTGTCCGATGTCAACGGCAAGCTATTCACTGGAAATAGGTTTATCTTAAAATATGAATTAGTGGCGATTAAAGCGTACTTTAGTTGAACCGTAATGGGAGCTATAAAAAGACAATAAGTTCTAAGGATTCCGCCTTGTTTATGCGAAAAATGTTTGCCAATAACCAGATAGTAATTGATTCATAGTCGTTAAATGTATTAAGGATTCAAAATGGGATAGAATATCAACAGCAGTGAGAGAGAGAGAGAGAGAGAGAGAGAGAGAGAGAGAGAGAGAGAGAGAGAGAGAGAGAGAGAGAGAGAGTGAGAGAGACGAATCCATTCTTAATTCTATATGATAAATTATGGTCGTTCTAAAGTTCGATTACCCACGCTTAAAAACCATCCACCGCTTGAAGAAAATAGAATAATATCATCACAAATATTAGAATGTACAATGCAATAACTGCGCAAAGATGGCTTTTATGCTGATTATAACGATGTATTTAACGAGTGGCTTACGATTATCTCAGCTTGCGTTGCACACATTTAGATGCGCCCCAGTCTTATAACTATATCACTCACACACCGCACAAACACATACAGTATAAAACAAAAATGTGCAAAGTTTCCGCAAAACAGAAAGTAATGAAATATAAGTATCGAAAGGACACTGCAATGGAACCCGATCAGAATGACATGGACGCTCAAATAATTAACTTTCTTCGCTGTATTGTACACAAAATAACTGGGTAGACGAAGTAGGCATTTCATTTCTATTAATATTATAAGTTGGGAGGGAGATCCCTTGTCTTTACGGAGCAGACATACTACTTCCGAGCAGGGTCATTTGAATACCAGAAGCAAAGGATAGCGATAATTCCGTTCATTATGATTTGCGGGCGGCAGCTGCGAAACATTTTTCTCCAAATCCAGAAAATGGCTATATATATATATATATATATATATATATATATATATATATATATATATTTTCTATTTCACTAGTGATTTAAACATCATATAATAATATTATTTTCAAACAGCTGGAGCGCAGATGGCGCGAACAACGCCAGTTCGATCAAATGTTAAGGTGTTGCTTACTATTTTCTTTGATCTTCATGGCGTGGTGCATCAGAAGTTCTTAACACAAGGTCTTATAGTTATAAAGAAGCGCTACTCTGAAGTTATGCGGCGTTTGCGTGAAGTAGTACGAAACATATTTGGCCCTCTGTGACTTTTTCCTGTTTGTAGAACTGAAAAGACCCATGAAAGAATAACTTTTTATTACCACGGAGAAAATAAATAATGTATCACTGGAAGAACCGAAGGCTATACCAAAAAGTGCTTATCAGAAATGCTCCGAAGATTAGAAAAAGCGCTGACACAAATGTACTATATCCGAGGAGGATTACTTTGAAGAGGACAAGATAAATATTGATGAATAAATTAATATTCGGTAACAAAAATAAACAGTCACTTTACTTTTCTACGTCAACATTGGATACCAGGCAGAAATGTCAGACCTCATGTGCTAATATATTTCTAAGTTATCTATCCGTACGTCGAAACTAAATATTTACGTAAATAAGGTCATGCCCTGCATATTGTGGTATCAAAAGGGTGTCGTATACTATGAACTGCTTCCAAGTAGTCAATCAAACCATCAAAGGATCATTGTATTGAACTTAACTTTTTTAGTGAGTATTACAGGAAAAATGGCCAGAATATGAGACAAGTCCATCATTTTTCGTCACGATAGCACTCGGACATATGTTGCAGCTTCGGTCAAAAACTATTTGGAGTAGATGGGGCATTCTGTCTCATCCACCTTACAGTCACGACTTGACACCATCTGACGAATACCACTTATTTCGATTAATGTAGAACTTTCTTACGAGAATACGAGAATACGCTAAAGTTGAGCAGAAAGAATAAAAAATAGGTTTGATACGTTTTTAGGCTCCAAAAACGAGGAATTTTTATGGTCGAGAATTCATAAATTGTCAGAAAGATGAGAAAAAGTTATAGCTTTCGATGAACGATACTATGAATAAAGGATATGTAACTATCTTTTCATAATAAAACCTCACATTCTAGAAAACGATACGCTGAAAACATACTTGTACACCCAATAATGTATTTTAACTTGCAGTAAATACTTTTGTTTTTACACAATTTGCTTTCAAATGAAATTACTCTGCTTCTACAGAAAGTTAAACTTTCGCTCTAGTACAAAGCATCAATTATTGGTATATATAAATCTTTTAACATGTTAATTGTACAATTTACTATTCTTGGGGCAGTAAAATACCACTTTCAATCTTTAGGTATTAAAATAAATAATAAAATACATTATTCAATAAAATATTATTATATATCTTATTCTCTTAAAAAATCGGTTAAAAAAATTTAAAAAAGAATAAGCGAGTTTTCTTTTAGCAAAATAATAATTTATCCCTATAAACCTATTTTACGTAATATATTATAAGTTATAAAATAACTTATTAACATATTATATTACAGTAATGTATCTGTAATAGAACATTTGTGATATTAAAATTTTAAGTAGTATAAGTGCAATAGTTTTGTAACGTTATTGTTACCTACATGTAATATAAAATGCCTGCACTTATTCTAATGTGATGTCATAAAAAGATTACATAAACTTTTGTGATACTTATTGGTAATAAAAGGAAACTGATACATAATATTTCGGTTGATATACTACTGTTGTCTGATTGAAATAATGCCGAAATGATACAGTAGTATTCAGAAATATTTCTCGTATGTATTGTTTTCGCGGATATTTTTTTAGTAGCATATCTCGGACATAGGACTGCAATGTTTATATAAGTTTAACATTACGTTTGTGTAATGATATAAATATAATATTAAATGTCCGCACTTATAACAATATAACATATGCGAAGATTGACAGAAATATTTTATTTATATTACCGAAAGAATTTGGATATACTCAATCATTTTATGTATGATTTAGGTTTTCTTAAGGAGGGAAAGTACTTTACAATTTTCAACAAATTTTTGCATGAAAAATTAATTTATCCCTTCAAGAATATGATGAGAAAGATTCAAAGTGAAATTCAAATTCTAATGAGAGTTACAGCCTGTGAGCGTGACTCATTTCAGAGTGTACCACACATGCGCTATACGTATACAGCGTGCTGAAGGAAGGTCAACGCCTCCTTCATAATCCCTTTTGTGCATGTAGGGCCCTATCTTTAATTGTATTGGAGCAGATGTTCCGAAGGGCGATTTAAGTGAAAAGACAGTTACAGACTAGAGATATAAAAGTTTACCGAATTCTAGTAAATAAACGCTGTGTTAGCTACTCAAAACTCGATCGAACGTTTGGCGAATACTGTTGAATTTTCGGAGCCAATATATAAGTTATTCCAAAAGAGAGGAAATCGGTACTTCTCGAGCATCACGTCCTCGAAAATACGTTTTCAAGGCATTGAATTTAGGGTGACGTACGAGGAAAGACCAGAAAATGCAAGAGGCAAAATGCTATTCCTCGAGGACAATATCCATCACTTGGACAGTTTGACTACTGACTCTAAAATATTTGCATTCCAGCTTTAAAATTATTTAAATTGCTAATTTTTTTTTGCTGCGCATGTACTCAATAAGGGCTACAATTCCATTTTAAAGATTATGGTTACTTTGAATAAGAAGAGTGGGACTCAATGCAGATTATTTGCTGGAAATACGTATCATGACAGGATTGGTTGGCACAAATGGCGAAGCTCAAATGAGGCAAAGGACGTCCGATTAACCGGATCCAAGAAAATGCAATATTTGATGGAGTTGAAGGAATATTGCGTACGTCAGAGATCGCAGATTAATTGGTAAGTCACTAAAATCAGTAGTTTTCATGGGTAAAAAATTAAACGCGTTTTTATAAAAACTACAAAAATATAAAAATACATTTTTTAATTTTGTAAAAATACATTTTTCAATTGACGTAACTTCTCGTTCACAATTATATTTTTATATAATTATATTATATTATCTTTTATACATTTAAATAATTATACTTTTCGCATTAAAAAAGTAATTTTTTAATAAATATATAACAAATAAATGGTATTTTTTTAAAAAAAGATGTCGAATTTATAATTTTATAATTTTTACTGCATTTTTAAGTAATCACAGATCGAAAATATACTATTATTCAAAAACTATCTCTTTTTTAAATATCAGATCACCTAAAAAAGTTTGAGAAATTACACCTATTGTAAAGTTGCTCGTCGCATTGTGAACTACGGCACTGCATAACACCGCCATTTTCTTGTTTTTTTTTTTTAAATAAAAAATCATCTAAGATTTAATGATAATATGTAAAAAGTTTATTAACATTGTGGACATAATAGATATTTTTATCTTCTCAAAATAAAATTCTTAAAAAATCCTTCATTTTTTCATCTCTAAAGGAGTTTCCCGTTATACAGAGGAATATATAAGCAATGTTAAAAAAACATAGACAAGCAGAAAGAGCACTTTGATCTTATGTGAAATACCGCAAGGAAAGCTATATTTGTGATGGCAGGTACTACGTAGGTTGCTATATATATGTTAAGTCTAATAATGAAAATACAGAATTTATTATGTCTTTAAGTAACACTTTTTCCACTCTGATTGAGTTACCTCCAAAATTGAATGCATCAACTGCTTCTTCAGGTGCCGGAAAACGTTGACCACGCAATTTATTTTGGATATGCTGAAGTAAAAAAAAAGTCATTGGGTGCCAAATCAGGGCTATAAGGCGGTTGACCCATCAGTTCGATGTTTAGGCTTATCAAAACTTCGTTTGTTTGAACCAATATGTGAGAGCTCGCTTTGACATGATGAAGAACGATCCTTCCTTGCCGATTGTTTTTTCGTATTTCACAAAGCACTTCTGGCAAACAACTGGTTATATACCAATCAGAATCAGAACTATTTGGTTTCGGGTTTATAAGCGTAGATCCAAAATTCGTCACGTATGTAGATATTATATATAGCTTTTGATACACTGTGATTGTGTTTCTTGGGCATTTCTTTGCACCAATTGGCACGAGCATCTTTTTGAGCTTTTGTCAAATTATACGGGATCAAACGTGAACAAACCTTTTTAACACCTATTTGTTTAATACCTAACACCAATCGTTTTAATGCCGAAAGATGCCTCAATCTTAAGGTATATCTTATGATGATCTTGCTTTATCAATTCGCACACAGCATCAATGCTTTCTGGCACAACAACCGATTTTGGACGACCTTGACGGAACTCTTCCTGGAGTGAACTGCGGACACGATTAAATTCATTATAGCAGCGTTTCACAGTGGCCAAGAATAGGGTTTTATCCCCAAAAGTTGAAGTATGTTAATCGATGCATTCTTGTCTTAATAAGCCACATTGAAAGTCGTAAAAAATCATCGTACGAAGAATTTAATGAGTTAGTTCCATTTGTTCGCTGAGACAAAATTTTCAAGTCACTATAGATGACACAAGTTATACTTTAATGACAAAACGTACTGAAGAAGTTTTATGGTTAAAAGGTCTAACTTTCAATTAGACGCATCAGATGGTGCCTCCACACACTTGGTATGCCAAGGCTTAAGATATAAATAGCAACACTCGTAGTGTTTCATTAACTCTGAAACACTGGAGATGAATTGTTATTTGTGGATGCCAATATTTCACTTCCACCTAGCAACTTCACCGTATATTACTAGTAACATTTCAAATCTACTTTGTAACGATCCGTCTCCTATTTTCTTCTTGCGGTTTTAACATTTAGATAGTTTTTAGGGTTCTGAGGAAGATGGAAGATCGTGTCGGGACGGGCGGATTGATTAGATGAATAACTCTTTGTAATTTTATTAGATCCTAATAAAAATGACTTTATTTATTTAATCACTAAAGACGAATAACAATAACAAAAAAAAACAATAGGTAATAATAAAACAATGAAATATATTATACTAGTCGGCTAGTCTGTCTTGATTTTGCTAGTCACTCCCTATAACAAACAAAAAAAAAGAACAAAAAAATATTATAATATTTTACTATTTAATAATTTCTTTCATATTATAATTTTATATTTCCGCGTATTTCGTTGCGATTTAAATTCCTAATCCTATTATCGACTATTCGACCTTGACCGATTTTCGCTCTCTGTCTTTATTTGCTTTTGGTCGTCTATTTCCACGGCCTGAGTTTTCGCTTTCTCGCAATTTATCGTATTCAATTTTATATCATTCCGAGGGTCTCTTCGTCAATAATATAAAATTATTCATTTTTAAATAATTAAAGAGCACTTGATCTTATTTAAAAATTATTATACGCTCTTATTAATTAACTATAAATGTCTCGCTACAATTTAGATTCGGAGAAATGTCGCGCCTCTTTCTATAATACTTTAATTTTATGGATTTGCCTATCTTGTCGATTTATCGACACTTTACAATCATTCTGCGTTAGTCTAGTTGTATTAATTCGAGAAGCTCCTCGCTCGTCATTAATACCTTCTTAATTTTATCTCTGACAAAGAAGCGCCTTTTCTCAGAGATAAAATCTGACTTTTAGCTTTTTACCTTTTTAACGGATTTTACAATAATTTTTCCTTTTTCAATGGCCTTTTCGAGTGTCGCTCGGTACGGTATTTCTTGTTAGCAAGGGAGTGTCCTTTCATACACAAGAGATGTATATCTTCAAACCAGTAAAGGAGCGCCTTTTCCTCATTGAATAGTTGGCACCGGGAGACGACGGGTCGGTCGGTCGAATTTTGCTGTTTCCCTTTCTTCACTTGAGACGTGCCTTCCTCAGCAAGTGCCGTAAACGAACAGGACTTCTATTGAAAAATAACGCACATTATACGAACGAAAAGTACGTTATTTCATTTTAAATTATAATTTTATCAGTTCTTATTGGTCGTTTATTTATTTATTGACCGCTGTTAGTATCTAGCTATATTATTATATAATACAAGTAAACTAGCTTTTATTTCACATTGATCTATGTGTGTTATTTATTCACTATACTATATATATTACTCGCCGCTGAGTAACGCACGTTACAACTTTTTGAAAGATGGTGTTCGCATGGTATGCGCACAGGCGAAGAAAAACGAAATGCAGTATCTTTATAACCGTCAAGTTAAATTTGTAGTGCAGCTGTCAAACTAGTACAGACCTTGAAAGGCACGTTCGGCTCGAACGCTGGAAATTTAATTTTATTGTATCTCTCTTTTTTCTACTTCCTAGTTTATAATGCAGGGAAAGTCCCGAGCCGACATGGTCGACCCATGTGTTCTTGGTCCTATACCTGAGCGCTAGCCCGTCACACGGCCGACTGACGACCCTTTGTGGGGGCGGTACACACGAAGCCTGATGAGCCGCTCCGTAGGAAAGGGGAGTAATAACGTAAAGCTAGAGGCTCTTACTGTTTTCGTTTCTTTCTGCGTAGTTTATTCAGTTTTAACAGAGCATTCCGAGCGCTTACATCTTTGCTGTTCTGTGAGTTTTGCCATCCGCCGACTTTCCTGTCTGTAAATCACGCGCGTTGCCTTTTTGTGTGTTTACTGCTCGCTCGAGTCGCTGTTAGCTACGGCGCGTAAGCAATTTTGTGTGTTAATTTAATTTTCTTTGTGTAAATATCGGTTTGTGTGTTTTATCGCGCTTATATATGTATATATCTAGCAAGTGACAAGCGGACTAGACACATTAGAGGCTGCCTGGTTGAGTGCCTACGCGCTCTGAGCGGATGCCATTGCGACAACCCGCCGGCCGCGGAATTGTCCGAACGCACACGGGGCGAGGGCTGTACCCGTGTCCGAGACGTCGGAGCACCGTGGCGCGTTTTTTTCCTGGCATACCGCTTCTCATCCAATCATCTAGCTGGTTTTAAGACCACGGCAGGTGTGTCACCGTCGGTAAAGAGGCCGACGACAAGTACGTAAACTGCGCGAAGGGTGTGAATATAAAATTTGTATGTGTGTTGATCGCGTCTCAATCTTAAAATTAGGTTTTGTATGTCAACGTAAATATGTATTAATTTATATTAATTTTAGTCCGTGTAGTAATCTCATATATAAATATATATATATATATATATATATATATATATATATATATATTTTTTTAATAAATCGTAATTGTATGCTGGATCCGGCTTTTCCCCTTATCCCGAGGGGGTTTTAACGCCAAATCAAGTATATTATTTATTACCGCGTAAATATTGTTTAATTTTTTTATTATCCCTATTTACTCATTTCCCACCTCCTAGAATTCACCATTTTTTAGCACAGATAAAAACAGATAATTTGTAATATTACAGATGTGAATGTGAGGTGAAATTTTTTCGACTTTACCTAAAAATGCTGTTGTCAGAATTATTTTCTGGTTTCTATTCCACAGTAGTGCATCTCACTAACTTGTGTATCATTTTTTGGAACGATTTCCACATATATATATATATATATATATATATATATATATATATATATACTTTGAATACAGTTTATATTTGCAACCAAATTTATTACATAATATTATGCGTAGGTAGTAAATTGTTTTAGTTTTTTTTAGTTTTGTTTTTTTTTTGTTTTTTTTTTGAGGAGTCTGAATGCTATTTATGCATTTCCAATGACCGTTCTCCAAGAACATTCATGGAAAACGGCCGTCGGAATAAGTGCGACTCGACATAAATCCCATGTCACTATGCACTAAACACATACCTCCGTGTTGCACCGACATCAGCCCGGAACTGTTATGCACATTACTTCAGCCAGGGCGGCTGTCCTTGCGTGGTCATTTCACGTTCATACCTTTCATCCCAGTTTCTCATGCATACTTGATACCGCGTTCACTCTCACATACTTTCATCATCCAGACATCTATCTGCTTTTTTGCTCCGTAGCGCATGCGTAACGTATTTTTCGATCAACTGCCAGCTGTCCGCATCCGTTGTCATAAGTTTCGTTACGTTTTCTGGCGTGATCTCGCCTATCCTCATCTGTAGCCCTAGTCGTAACTTAGTCCAATGGTCGCACACAAAGAACGTGTGCTCCACATCGTCCTAAGCTCATCCGCAGTACATGCATTCCGGAGAGGTAATCCTCTTCATCCTGTAGAGGTACTTACGGAAGTATCCATGTCCGGATAGAAAATGGGTAAGGTAGAAGTTCACCTCCCCGTGTTGTCTCGCCTTCCACGGACCGATTTAGGGTATAAATCTTTTCGTTCATCGTCTCTGCAGTGTCTCGATCTTTTTTATCCGTTCTTCAGTTGCAGCGTCTTCCCTTCCAACGTTCGAACTCCGCTCATGAATACGTTTCCGTCCGGCCGTGAGCTGATCGATTGGAATGATCTCAGCGATCACGAAAACCGCGCCCTCGGACACGGTGTGATACGCGTACGCGATTCTTAGCGCGCCCACCCTTTGTACACTTTTCATGGCGCTCGCGCGTTTTCTGATATTCATCGCATCGGCCCATACCTGCGTCCCGTAAAGCAGTATCGAGTGGGTAACGCTCATCAGCAGTCTTCGTACGTTCTGTCTAGGTCCTTTCGTGTTTGCCATTAGTCTGCTTATAGCCTTTGTCTTTTCAGCTGCCTTATTGGTCACGTATCGTAGGTGCGGCCAGAAGCTCAGCTTTGTATCCAAGGTTACCCCAAGATACTTGACCTTACTCCTGGTCTCTAATTTTTCCGTTCCTAACATGATCGGAATTACCGTCTCTATACGTCTGCAAGTTAGTAGCAGTAACTCGGTCTTTTGCAGCTCTAGTTGAAGTCCGTGGTCTGTCACCCATTCTGTTACTCATTGCATGACCTGATTCAGCTTTAACTGAATCAGATGACAGTCGCGCGCGACTATCACGGCTGCGACATCGTCAGCGTATACTACGAGGCATACGTCTAAGGGCATGTCCAGTCTTAGTAAGCTGTCGCACTGTACGTTCCAGAAATTTGGGCCCAGGATGGAACCCTGCGCTTCCCTATCGTATTAAGTAGGCAGAGAGAACTATACGAAGAAGGCAAATCAAGGTTCCTTTTAGTTTTACTGATGAGAACCAGTCGAGCCTTCCATTGTCTGCTAAAGACTTCCTCAACCAGGCACCCGTTGTACAAGTCTAAGAGGATACCCGGGCGACGTAAAGCGACCACCCGAAGCACTTCGCCAGGTATGCCATCGAGACACGGAGCTTTATTAGGCTTCAACGCATTTGAAGCCCTATAGAGCTCTTCCTGCGTGAAGAGAGGGACATCCTTATCTGTTCTCTCGTTCGTCTCGTCCGTTCTATCTGGATGGGTCGGGAAAAGTCCTTGATCTATCCGCTCCATCATTTCCGCGTGTCGTAATACCGGTGGGCCTCGAGCCCCCAGTGCGCGTGTCACAATTTTGTAACCGCTTCCCCAAGGGTCTGAGTCCACCTCGTCGATGAGTCGAGTCCAATACCGTTTCTTATTGTCATTGATCGCAAATCTCTGGTAACTCCTGGCGAGACTATACTGCGCAGAGTTGAGTCACACTCCGCCTCGACTTCGGGCTCGTTGAGTGGTTGACATACTGGTGGCTCAACCGTCCACCAGTATGTCTGCCGTCTGTTGTGTATGTTCCGTTTCTTGGGCATGGTGTCATCGCATAGACGTTGGAAAAAGCCAGTCGTCGCCGCCGCTAACGCCTCTATCCTAGTCCGAATTCTGTTCGAGGCCAGAGTCACATCTGATATCTAATTACTATATCCGGGTCGTCTGTAAATCGGTGTCGTTCTGAGTACTGCGAGGTTTAGCCTTGCGGCCATCTCCAGCAGTAGTTGTCCCCGTCTGTTGGTCTATGGCATTTCCCACTCGATCGCTCGCGCGTTAAAGTCGTCCGCCAGAATTACGTCGCCAGGGATTTCTTGTATTGTGTCCTCGATTCTCTCGAGTTTGGCTGCGTACTCGGAGGTACTGTAGTTTGGGCTTAGGTAAACGCTAACATAGGTAACACGAGCGGCCCTGGCCCAGACACAGCCCTCCTCAATCCTATAGCGTGCGATGTTCGACGCGCTCTTCCCTCGAAACTAAACTGCAGACTTGCCCGAGCTGCTAGCGAGCCAAGTCGGCGAACGTCTGTCTTTGTATTACTCACTAATAATGAGCACGTCAGCGTCCAGTTCCACCGCAATCTGCGGGAGCAGCACGTCAGCTACATTATTCTCATTCATGTTGCACTGGAGTATCGTTATCGTCATTGTGTGACTGTCTTTGTTTTCTGTTCTGTTAGGGCTGCCCTGAATGCGGCACACGAGGACGATCCAGGTAAGTGCCCCCTGTCCCGGGCGTTCTCCCCAGTGCACAAGAAGCACTCACCACGGCTCTTACAATCCCTGTAGGAATGACCCTCGAGACCGCATCACCAGCAGCAGTTTCGTCTGTCCGGTCTTTTAAGTCTTTCCGTAAATGATCGAACCCGAGGCATCGATAGCATCGCGGGACACATACCATAGTTCTTATTCTTGAGATAACCCATCCGATTTTAATACGTGCTTTCTTTAAGAGGTCAGTAGCCTCTTTTACGTCGAATTCGCAGACCGACATTTTCTGTCCTCGACTATTAACGTCGAAGACATGGGACCGACAATCCGCGGTCTGTCCCATTTTTTGATTTAACGCGTTCGTGATGTCCTCATCGGTCGTGACACAGTTCAAATCTAAAAATTCCAGTGTCACCCTGGAGGTCAAATCTTTCACGTCTGCAGTCTGTCCAACAGCGTCTTGGAGAACCTGTCGGAAGTCGGTTATGTTATTCAGTCTAGACAACTGTAGAAGTACCGCGTCATCTTTCGACTTTCTTATTGTTCTGACCTGAGTTTTACTCTTGTCAGGGTTCACCTATTGACGTATTGTCCGTACAACGTCCACGTACGTCTGTCCCTTAATCGGCCTGATCATTATCGCTCCTCCCTTACCTTTGAGGTGAGAGCGATCAGACCCGCAACCTTGAGGTCGTGTGTGGGTCTTTTCTGCCATCTGTTCCTTTGTTCTTTGCTTATCCATCTCGGCCCTTTTTGGTTCTTGAGACCACCGTGACCGAAGCTTCGGCATCAGTCGTCCGCTGTTGTGCAGTCTACTGCTCCGGAGTAGGGGTCTGACGGTCTTTTTTCCGTTTTTGAAGAGTTGCTTGCTCACATTCGATTACTTAGGACTCTGCTGATAATATAAAATTGCTGTTGCAGTTTACTCTCAGCAGCCTCCTAAGTTGCTAGCGAACTATTTGCATTCACACTCGCATTCCCACTGCTACCTGTCACATTTTCTGGTACATCAGCCAGGTTGCCTACTGATGTACTAGGAGAGCTGGGAAACTCCATAGACTCTAATGAGTCAGTTGCAGGCGGCACCTGAGAGCCTGCTATTACCTTTTTGGAAATTTTCACTTTAATTGAGTAGTTTGTGTTATCTGGGTTATATTTGTGATGGTCAGGAGGATTACTTGTTGGAGAGAACGGTTCAGCGTCCTGAATCTCCCCAATACTCAAGCCCTCCTACATTCCGGTGGCCGCGGCTGCCTCACTCTCCCTCGACTCGCAGCAGGGTCTCATCTGTACGCCATACGGCACTACTACGAAAAGCAGGATTTGACGTCTGGCGACGTCTTACTACTGTGTGAAGCAGCCTCTCATTCTAACTAGACTGGCTTCGGGCCCCCTACTTGTGGCGGCCCTGGAGTGCCATCTGGTTTTACAACTGTACCCTCCAGAAGGTGAACACATATAAGCATGAAGTGATTCCCTCACAGCTAATCCCACCAATCAAAAAGTAATCATTGCATCCATAAAATCTTTCCGTCGCTCAAACTGGTCACAGTCAGACGTGAGATATGCCCATTTATAGGGCCTCTCATTCATTCATAACCCGCCTGGAAGTAACCTTTTTATAGGGTCTGCATCTCTACCATTCATGGGAAATACCCGTTTATAGAGTTCCCGATATACTCTCTAGTCCGAGCACGGCAGTCTTGCAGATATGTAGGTGTGTGAATGATGAGTGGGTGTATAGACCAAGGAATACCACTATTTTCGCTCGAATTTCTTGTCCACGGCCACTTATTCGTCACCCCTAGGAGTGCTTATTTCGTGACTGGCCGCAAGCAGTCGTTTCCCTAACCGCAACCCCGGGGACGCGTGTGGTAGCTGAACTCAAGGCCCCACTAAAATTGTTTTAGGTAATGGGTCTGTAGATGGCATTAGTATTATTTTTCTAAATATAAGTAAGCAGTGTGCTTAGTATTCTCTTGAACGTAAGTATTGTACATTAATATTAAAACATCGAGCCTTTCATCATTGTTAGTTGTCTATTATTTTAGAATGTCACCTAAAGCGTGAAGCGATCATTACAGGGATCCGTTGGATTGTGAATGAAAAACTGTAGTTCGGAGTTTTTTGATTTTAAACCATTTTGCGACTCTGTTCATGGGACTGATAGAAAGTTTTTCCCTTGTTCCGTTAATATGACCCTCAGTCTGCAAAAGATACAGATAAACTTATTCATTAACGCGTCAGTGATGTAAAATGGACAAAATATTTTGCAGAACTATTTCAATAAAAAATTTTGAAAATTGATCCCGAATCGTAAGAATGTATTCATTTCGAAGTTTTGTTGATGTCAGTAGTCCATCTACTTCTAGTGTTACTTTTTGAATAGGCACTGCTCGTGTGTCAGTGATCACTATTGGTTGTTTGGTCTTTAAAAGTATTTATTTTTTTAACTAACAATCCAGCCGTTCCTGAATTCTCTTTGAGATAACGCCTTTTATGAATTCTCTTTGGGATAACGCCTACTGCTCGCAGTAGTAATCTTATTTTATCCTATTGTAAATCTTTCTTACAGATAGTTACTTTTATCGGAGAATCGGCAAATACTATCTTAATTTTATCAGGGACAATTGACCAATCGAAGTTTCGATTGCCTTACTTTTGGCAAAGCTTATTACATCTTTTTCTGTTTTATCAAAGACTTGGCTTAAGGTCGCTAGCATTTGATAAATAGTTTTTTCGATAATACTAACTGAAGCTTTATTTAGTATTCACTGAATGAAAAATTATACATTTTCTATTTTTGTTTTGTTGCACTTTTACTTTTAAAAAGTTAATCTTAAGCTTACGGAATTCGATTAGTTTCCTAGCATCGTCATCACATTGTTGCCCATCACTACTAAAAAAACAAATTAAGTTGACTATCCGGTGACAAAATGGTTCCTTTGATTTCGTTAATAGTTTGACATGTCTGGACTTCAATTCGACTAGTTTCCAAACTTTTGAATGAATCCCATAGAGTCCTAATTCCACGTTTTCAAAATTTTTCGACTTTTTGTAATGATCCTTGTGTTCAACTACAAAATAATCACTTTTGAACTGTTTCAACCACTCGTAGCATGTTGATTAACCAATGCATTCCGCCTCATAAGTTTCCGAAAGCAAACGATAGGCCTCTGCCGCATTTTTCCTCATACTAAAGATTGGAAGAAGCGTTTCCTGCAAATAACGTTTATTTGGAAATTAGCCATGATTTTGCTCGATAAAATAAACGACACCGAACGAAATGCTCAAATATAATGCTACAAAATTGTTGAGAGATACATAACTTACAAATGTAACACATGAGGTCTGACATTTCTGCCTGGGATCCAATGGTGACGTAGAAAAGTAAAGTGACTTTTACACACTAAATGAATTTCTTCTCTCACTCTAGTTAATCCCTCTTATTGCATCTAGTCGGCTTATTATTTTACCGTACTCCCTGCTCAGACCATCGACAGTCGTTACCGCTGGAGAACCAACATCTGGAAAATCATATGAACAAAATACCTACCTTTATCGCTATGGCCTTGATGATCAAAATCTTACTGCTGTCTCTCACATAAACATCGGCAATCTGTCCTATCATCTATTATTTATTAAAATCTAACAAATATTTATTTTAAGTAAATTAAATTAATTAAAATGAAGTTAATGTTTATTAGAATATGATAAATATTTATTTAAATTTTATTTCTTTAAAAGAAAAGCATACTTATTTACAACGAATGAATATTTTGTAATGTTAAATAAACTATGTATTTGAAATAAACAATTAGTATTTGCAATAAACGAATAAACAATAGATAGTAAAAACTAAAAAATTTTATATAAATCAAAATAATATTTTCTATTTTTAAAAAAACCCTTTACTCCAAATAAGTAAATACTTTTTATCAAAGGATGGAATATATTCATTAGTCTACATCCTGCAAGTTGTTAAAAATTATCTATCTTCTTATATTTTAATAAATGAAACACATGCGCATTATATAACACATCGAATATCAAATTTAGTTAAATACGTAAATAGTAAAAAATACAAAAATCCAAAAAAAATCGATATCGTAATGCTCAATTTCTATAAATAATTACTTAGTAGTGTAGAATATATCTATAGTCAATTTTTCCTGAAACTATTATTTTATTATTTTATAAATGAATGAATATTTATTTAATATATTCCATCTGTTGATAAAGCTATTCAATTGTTTCCAGTGAATGGTTTTTTTAAAGATTGAAAATTTTGTCTTTCCTTTACTTATATTTTTTCTATTTTTAATATTTATTTATTTGAATTTAATATTTGAATATATGTGTTTTATTTAATAAAATAGACGAATTATTTATTAATTTTTAACAACTGACTATTACATATTTTAATAAAATTATTTAATTGTTTTTTTAATTTATTACTTAAATAAAGTATGTATCTATAGTAATTTGAATATCTATTTATTACATTTTATTTTTCGCATGTATGTAGTTTCATTTAATAACATTCAAGCAATATTTATTATTTTTCAATAATTTATTTAGTGCTATGTAAAAATTTTTTTTTCTATTCTAGTAAACCTAATTGTTTAAAAAGAAAAATACATGTTTGTTTATAATAACAAAATATTTATCCGTTTTAAATGTTTTTTTTGTTTCTTTTTTTCTCTTGTTTTGAATCTTAGAGAAATATTTGTTTGATTCAAATAAGTACACTTTTAAGAAATGTATTTATTTGAATTAAAAAAATTTTTCATTGGGGTAATACAGTATAACTTGTATTCATTAGTAAATTAAGTGATATTATAGGATAAATAGGAATTGAATCAAATCTATTGTATAAAAATGTAATATATGCTATTAGATAATGAATTTTCGGATCCTGGAATTGTTTATATTAACTTACATTCTCATTAATAAGTTTTGAACAGAAAATAAAGAAAATTATAAGGTATCAAATGCTACCCACATGTATCTTCTCAAATAATAACACATAAAAATTAATTAAATACGAATTTATTCTTAAAATTTTTTTTTAAATATGTTCGATCATGATATATTATTTTAAATTTGATAAAAATGTAAAATAATTAAAATATTTACAAGTAATTCAAGTTGTCAATAAATAAATAAAAAAATTGAAATTCAAATATAATATTTTTTTCTATATGCATTTTGGATATTTCATCTTGCAAGACAAATTGTGTTTTGATTTCCTATGTCTATTATAATCATGTTTATAATCTATTTTTTATATATATTATCGAGACCGTACTATTATCATATTAAATTAAAAATTATGTATTCAATCAATTGAATCATTATATAAATAACTTTATATTTAAAAAATTAAATTATAAAAATGTGATCTTTTTTCCTCTGTTAATAAAAATTGTAACGGGGCGCTTGATCTAACCACCTACCTTTGTTGTGCCCGATTGCACGCTTCGTTATTAAGGTATCTTGTCCCTGTAGCGCGGACGTCCCCAAAGAATCCGGGCGCAGGATTTTATATTTTATAGGAATATTTCATAATATTATTAGATCAATTGCACATAAATTAGAAACACAATATTGAGCAATGAATATATACAAATATTATCCTTTATTAATAACTAACTATCGTTTTTAATACACTGAACCAAGTTTTCGATTAAAAACAAATTACTAGATTCCAATTATAATGTTACTTCGACAAATGACTAATTTTATTATATAAAATATAGCTTTATCATACTTCTTGTTTTAGTTCTTATTACTTTTTAAACTAATTACTAAATATTTTTTCATTGGTCTTACAGTTCAATCAAATCAATCCAAAACAATACGTAACAACATCAATAAACATCTACATTAACATTAATACATCAATACACAAAAAAAATAAAAACAAAAATAAAAATTAAAAATTAAATTAAAAATTATAATGACAATCAGACTGTTCTTATTTACAATCACCCCAAATTACTCTTTAAACTTCCGTAACCTTTTGCTCTTCTTTCTCTCTCTCTCTCTATCTCTCTCTCTCTACTCTTTACTTGTCTCGTTCAACATTCTCTGTAATAATAATATTTCTCTTTGCTTAGAATGCTGTGATGATAAGACTCACACGCAAAGACAACTTTCCGATGGATAAGATACTTCAGCGAAAACTCTCTATTACTTTTGAAAGTGCACAGGATTACTGATCGTGACGACGTCCAAAGGTCGAGAGCGCTTGCGCCCCACGTGTTTTCTTCACGCAGTTCGTTCAGCGCTCTTCCATTTCTCTCCACTCATCGTCGCGTCTAATACATCGATGACTGGCTGACCCTTACATCTGTAGGAGATCACACTCTTACACACACATAAACAGCAGACAATTTGCGTGAGAGAGGCCATCGTACTCTGAAAATTCTAAAACGACCAATGCCCTGTCGCAAAATGAAAATGTAAACAGTAATTAATTTTATTAGTGGAAATAAATTTGAATAAATATAAAGCGAAGGCAGAAGATATGTACACATATTCAATTTTTCGATGTCGTAGAAAAATTCAATTTCAAACCCTTTTCTTTCATTACGATTACCCAATATTATTATTTTCGATGAAAGGATCGAAATCTATTTTATTTTTTACAATATATTTATTGCAAAATTTGCAATGAAAATTTGTGAGAAAATTTGTACATGTATATTTTTGGAGTATCGTCAATTCCATAAAATAAACACTATAATGAAGATTATTCAAATTTATCAGAGAAATAAAAGTCTTAGATCTCAGTGAAATATATAATTTTGCATCTAGAGCTTTTTAATATTGTAACCGGGTGCATGTCCTGCTCCAGGACGAGGATGGCAGACACGGCCGTTGCAAATGGTTGTGTCCGGCTTGACTAAGCCCCGGATAAATACGGCGAGGGAGAGGGGTGGTTCGCAAGGGGCGAAATACCGAATGCAATGGGAGCGGAAATGTATGAGGTAAAAACAATACGCAGGCGATTAAAAGTTGAAAGCATCTTTATAATTTAATAAAACGTAGATGCACTAGTACACGCGAACTTACGGGGCGTAGAGCGCAGGCTGAAAGCCATCACAGAGACGGCGCGCGTGAAGGCGGAGAAGAGAGAGAGAGAGAGAGAGAGAGAGAGCTAAAAGAGCTGCCACTTAGAGGTGCGGTTGGCTCGCTCGCTGTCGTCCTCGCTCGGCGAAGTCCTGGACGGCGGTAGTTGTAGTTGCTTGTGGAGGGATTCCTCACAGGAAAGCGGTTGATCCGCTCTGAATGGATATTGGTTGGAAGACAAGTCGGACTCGGATGCCTGGAGTGCACCAAATGGGAAAACCGATAGCAAAAATAATGCCTCGTAATCGACTATCAAATTTTACATTTTCTACATTTTCAAAACAATGAAATTGTGTTTGATCACCCCTTTAGAAAAATAAAATCTATTCTTGATAACTTGAAAACAAAGTTTTCATATATTTATGCTCCAGGAGAAAAGTTATGTATCGATGAATGTCTTGTTCTGTGGGAAGAACGCTTAGCCTTTAAACAGTTTCTATCACTAAAACGTCATAGATTCGGTATCAAAATATATGCACTAGTTGATTGCGAGGCCGGGGTGACCTTAGACTTTATGATCTGTACAGGGGCTAATACTGACTGTGATGATTTTGAATTAGGTGTTTCAGAAAATAAAGGCCATATTGTTTACACGGATGATTGGTATTCCTCTCGAATATTGGTAGAATTTCTACACGAGAAAGACAGCTTTGTGTGATATAGTCAGAATAAAACAGAAAAGGATTTTCTTGCTGGGATTTGAAATTCAAAAAGCAGCAGTTAAAGTTGAGCAAAATTTGATTTGGATTGCCTTGAAATGGCAAGATAAAAAGGAGGTGTACATGATATCATCTGTGCACGAATCCGGATTTACAAATACCGGAAAGAGAGATTACAATACTTGTCAGTATGAATAAAACCAACTTCCATAGTTGATTATAACAAGAATAAAGAGAAGAGTCAAATCTATAAAACATTATCTTTGACCGAAACACTCAGAAAGACAATGGTATGGTATGAAAAGATATTTTTCCATTTTCTTGATCTGGCTCTTGTAAATTCCCATGCTTTGTTCAATGGGAGTAATCTCGAAAATAAATTATCTTTTCCACACTTTAAAATAACAATTATTTTGAAGAAGAGAAGCGTGGAAGCTCTCAAACATCTACAGTGCGTCTTAGAGAAACACATTTGTCTGAGTCACTGGAAAAAAAGATGTACTATATGTCATATGCAGAAAAAGAGAACAGAGTCTAAATATCAATGCAATACCTGTTCTTGAACATTATGTATAACTCCATGCTTTTATGATTATTGTACTAAAAGTGATAATAGAATAATCAGTAAGCTTCCATTGGACTAATTCTTGCTTCATGCCGATGAGAAAAAAAGAAGAAAAAAGAAAAATACTCGCACACACATGCACGCGTGTGCACACATACGTATGCAACATGAGATCAGATATTCTTCATATCCACGTCGTTGATCTTGGGTAGTACTTAGAGCGGATACTTGCAGTCTTTGAAATAAGGATTTATCATATTTTGTTCATCAAAAAGTTAGAATTTTTCAATTTTGACTTCATAATCATAATTAGCGACCCAAAAAACCTATATAATATATACTTTTCTATTCGTATAGAATAGTTTTTTTCAGTTATGAAAAATTTAATGTGGCCATGACCGTCCCGGACTGGCATGACACAGATATGCGTCATGCTCCAACTCGCAAACATTTAGTCTCAGTTTGGGTTAAAATTAGGGACATATGATCACTTTTTCATACAAATCATACGCATTGAAAATATATAAAATCCAGGTACTCTAAGGGTTAAAACGTAAATATAAAAATAATTTGAAACGTAAAAAAATTAAATCAAAATATTAAATATTAAGTTTTATACATGAGGTGCATATACTATTATAAAGAATAATATAGAAATAATCAAAGCATCAAAGGTTAGGAAAATGATGTCCGATGAGAATATTATGTGCTAATACTTATGTATAAGCATATTTTATTTATTAATGTAAATGTTTTTTAGATTTTATTAATTCTTTATACATTTGTGTAATTTGAGATCTTTTTAATGTGTCGCAGGAGAACATCGCCAAATACCTACACATATACACCTACACGAACAGAACACATAATTATACGCATCCAAGACATCGAGGATTCGAGCACGCACGCAGTACCGCGTGACGTGGCCGCAACCGCAGGCGCATCAAGCACCGTAGCCGAAAGCATGAATATTTTTTTTTTATTTGAAGATAAGTACTGCAGAGTTGTATTGAGTGGTGGTAAAGACATCTGCTGATCATGCCTTATCAGAAGCAGCATATAAAAGACGGCATCCACAGTTTACAAATAATCGTTTTGAAGTGAGAAATGAAGAACGTGGAAAACCACCAAAAATGTTTGAAAACGCTGCACGACAAATGATATTGCATCAAGCTGTCACTTTGAGTCAAAGGGAAAGGACAGATATGTTAAATGTTGTACTGCAAACAATTTCTGACCATTTAAAAACTATGGTGAAGATCCAAATTGTGGAAAATGAGTGCCACATCAATGGAATAAAGGTAGCGGAAAAACCGAAAAACACTTTGCGACAAGAATTTTTGCTTCTAAGGCATGAAATAAAATAAATTTTGAATCGAATTATTATTGGTGATCAAAAATGAATATGGTTAAACGGGGCTAATGTTCAACATCAACTGCTAAACTAGATCAATTCGGTAAGACGATAATGCCATATGTTTGGTGAGATGAAAGTGGCGTGGTACATTAAAATTTATTAAGTACCGGTGAAGCAGTTAATACTGATTGGCGTCGGTACTAAATGATCTATTTGAATCATTTATTGATTGGAAAATGATCTCAATGGTTCAGAAAAAATGGTAAGGTAAATTTGCTACATCAATGGGGTACACATTGGCTGAGCTGCACTTAGATTACTACGAGAAAGTTAAAAATCGGTTGTCTGATTGGTTTGCTTCAAAAGACAAGCAATTCTATTGACATGGTATCCACAAATTGCCAGAACGGAGTTTAAAATTTGTAGAAAACAACGGCCAATAGATTGAATAAAGTGTCTTTCACATTCCCATGAAAATTAGTGTTTGATTTCCACAAAAAATGCTCACTTTAGTGTTTAATTTTCACATTAGTGTTTAATTTCACAAAAAATGTCACAAAAATAGAACGAGAGCTTTAGATCAACGGTGCGTGATAATGTCTCGAGCAGGTTGAAACGGATCCTTCTCTTTTCTATCGAGTTATTACTGATGATGAAAGTTGGTTGTTTCAGTATGACGCCGAAATTAAACGACAAAGCCAACAGTGATTGTTCCCTGAAGCGCCAAGGCCAATGAAGGCAAGAATGAACAATTCCAAAGTGAAAACCATGTGCATTTCCTTCTTCGACAGCAAAGGGGTGTTTCACAAAGAGTTTGTACCATCTGGACAAAGATAAATCAAGTATTCTACCGGAGTGTGCTCGAAAAATTATGAAAAAGGCTGTTCGTAGTGCGTCCAGAGATTGCGAAGATTTAGGTTCTGCATCACGACAATCTTCCTGTCACAGTACGTTCAGTCTGTTCCAGTTTTTGGAGTCTAACTTCCATGCCCGAAACATCCGAAAAAATAGCATGGTATGAGCCAACCGACACGACAGCATCTTCAGAAACTTCTCTAATAGATATTCGATGATTTTTTTAACACAATATAAGTAGAGACTAACATTTTATATTACAGATTCGTTATAATGATGTAACTTGTCAGCGAGGATAATATCAACATAATCAGTAGAAAAAATGATAATTAATATAATATATATGTAAATATTGTATTTGTCATTTACGAAAATATATCAACATTAATCCCTTCATTTATTAGGTATAATGTATAACGTCGGGCTAAATAATTCAAATAAATTACAATAATATAATATTAATTAATTTTTAAATAAACAATAAAATACATATTAGGTGTACAAATAAGTTTCCGCCGTTTTGAAAAGATGGCGTCAGCGATAAGATAACATCGAAATTGTCAGCTAGAAAAAGTCGTATAGTATAAGTTGACATTTGGAAACAGTATAACCTTTTAATACCTCTGACTTTTTGCTAGCATCACTTAGTTTTCATCGTATTAAGATGTCAAGTTTTGAGCCAAGTAAACGTCATTTGCGGGAATTGTTAATTTACTTCTTTCATTAAAAGCAAGCTGCAGCTGAAGAACATCGGTTACTCATAGAAGCATATGGTGATATTAATTTGAGTAAGAGAAGTTGTCAGGAGTGGTTCCAAAAATTTCAAAGTGGTGATTTTGCCGTAGAGGACAAACACGCAGTGGAAGGCTCAAAGTGTATGGTGACACAGAATTTGCACAAGATTTAGAAGTGACTCAACAAGCTATTTCACAATGTCTTAAAACCCTGAGTATGGCCCATAAGCAAGGAAATTGAGTTTCTTATGAACTGAAGCTAAGAGACGTCGAGGTTGCTTATTCGCTTGTGAACAATTGCTCAAAAGGCAAAATCGCAAAAGATTTCTACATTGAATCGTGACGGGAGACGAAAAGTGGATTCACTACGACAACCCAAAGCGTAGGAAGTCATGGGGTAAGCCCTCTATTTCGATGGCCAAGCTAAACATTCATGGCAAGAAGCTAATGCTGTGCATTTGGTGGGATCAGCTTGAAATACGAACTACTTCAACACAATCAAACAGTCATCGGGGAACCTTACCAACAACAGCTGATGTAATTGAGCCGAGCATTGAAGATTAATCGCCTACAATATGCCAAAAGGCATGATAAGTCATTTTTCAGTATGACAACACTGGAAGATATGTTGCAAAAATCGTAAAGGAAACTTTAGAAGCACTGAATTAGGAGGTGCTACCCCACTCGCCGTATTCACCAGACATTGCTCCTTCAGACTAACACCTATTCCGAGCAATGACTCATGGTCTGGCTAAGCTTCACTTCTTACGAGGAATTGAACAAATGCGTTGATTCGTGGATCGCTTCAAAAGACGAGCAATTTTTTAGACAGGGTATCCACTTGCTGCCCGAAAAATGGTCAAAAGTAGTCGAAAATAATAAACAATATTTTGAATTACATTATTTGTACCTTTTTTTTTACAATAAATTCTTATTTCTTTATTAAAAAAACGGCTGAAACTTATTTGTACACCCAGTATTATATAAATTATATATATATATATATATATATATATATATATATATATATATATATATATATAATATTTTAAAATATGATAACCGATAAGAGTTTTACAATGAATAATAAGTATATATCTGGATAATAAATAGACCTGCAATATTATATTTATATAAATTGATAACAATAAATAAAATTACATTTGGGCAAGAAAAACAAATTTGTCACATCTGCCGAAATACGGCGTTTGACTCATTGGGTTGACGCAAGTCTTATACGTCAGAAGCGTATGCGTTTACGACCAAAGGCATTTAGGTAACACAACACGTGCATTAGCAATACGTTAATGTAAATATTGAATATTTTTAATAAAATAATTAGTTATAGCAACAAAGATTTATTTATAACAGATTTAATAAATATAACAACTATATTATAGGACTTCTATAATAATTATTATAAAATTTTAACATAATCAATTATTAGAAATTAATAAAATTAAAGAAAGATCAATGTAATAAAAAAGCCTATAAAAGATTAAGAGGTTGAGAGAGGGATTTTCCCATGGCAATTACAGATCAGGTATATAAAGCCCCGAATTTTTCCAGTAGTAGTAGTAGTCACCAGCCCAGGAGCAAAGAAAACCAGCACTCTTGCTATCTAAAAGAAACAAATAATTGCAAATAAAAAACTACACTTTTTACTTAAAATTAATTATTATTATGTATTTTAATAAATATTTTTATCGGTCTTACAGTCTTTATAATATTATATATTAGCTAAAATAATGACAGTCAGGTTGTCCTTTACTAACAAAGAATAAGTACTTTTATTATTTTTTTTTTATTTTACTTATTATTGTACTTTTATTTTTATTTTTATTTTATTATTAATTTAATTTTATTTTTATTTTTAATTTTCTGACATAATTTATTGTAGTAATAAGTTTTATTTCAGATTCTACGGGGATGATTTTCTGGGGATCTGACTGTCATTATTTTATCTAATATATGATATTATAAAGACTTTAAGACCGATAAAAATATTTATTAATTTAATTCAGAGCAGTGAACGTAAGGACAATTTTTAATTTTTATCTTATTATTTATATTTTCCTTGGAGAGAGGTGTGATTCCTTGAAAGTAGGGACCTGATTCTCCTCGCTACACTTTCTTCTTGCTTCTATCACCGTAAAGTCATATAAAAAGTATTTAATATAAAATATTTCATGAGATTTGTGCATTGGGGATGTGTATTTGGGTGACTCCGGCCGTCTAGCTAATTTTAGTCATACCGCGCACTTTTCACGAACAATTAAAAAAAACAATCGTCCCGAGTTTAATAGTAATATTGCTGATAGATACTGAACCAGCAAGATATTTTCTATTGATTAATCATACATGGTGAAAGTGTTACGTATATTGTATATTGGTAAGTTTAACCCCGGCATTAGGAGACGAGGCATATATTAACTTATTCATCTCTTTATAAAGAGATGTACAAACAAATGGGATGCTTACGCCTTGAGATCTGAAAGATAGGTTAGGAATCTGTTACACTTTTTATATATTGAAAATACAATTTTAGTTAGTTTCCAGCGTTTTTTCTTCCAAAATATGAGTTTCTGTCAATTTATAAATTCCGCGCCAAAAAAATGTCTTGGCTTTCAAGCCCAAGAACCTATGAAGCCAATTTTTGATTGCCTATACTGAACTGAAGTATATTCCCGTAAGAGCGTTTTGCATTGATCGAAACAAGACAGATGATGTTAAGTTTGGACTGTAAGGTGGGTAATTCAGAATTTGTAATGCACTATTGTCCAAATACTTTTTGATCGAAGCATGTGGCGGAGCGTTATTGTGTTGAAATATAACGAACTCACGCCTGGCTGATCGCGCTTTCTATATGATTTTCTGCGCTTATGCAGAAAGTTCTTTCTGAATCTGACATGAATGATCATCTAGCAAGCGTTCAATTCCTCGTCTTCAAAATTTTCGTGTTTCCGAAGCGACCCTTGTCTTCAACTTCGAAATTACTGCTTTTGAACTGTTGGAACCATTCGTGGTACCTCGATTAACCAATAAATTATTTCCTATTCCGAAAGCAAACGATAGGCCTCAGTCGCAGTTTTCCTTATATTAAAGAATAGAAGCAGCGCTTCCCATAAATGACGTTTATTTCGCCGAAAAGTTGCCATTATTTTGCTTTATAAAATATACAACATAAAAAGAAAGTCTGAATAATAATAATGCAAAGTTGTTTTTATATAGTAAGCTGAAAAATGTAAAACTTTGCATCTGATATTTCTGGCCGGGATCCACTGGTGAAGCCATCTTTTGACAAATGCTGGAAACTTACATATACACCATATATATATGTATATATATATATATATATATATATATATATATATATATATTGGGTTGTCAAATATCTACGTTCTGTCTTTTTGTCTTATGATTTGGCCATCTGGCAATACTATACATCATTTGAAAGGTCTTGACATAACGTACAAAACGACGCTATGTATGATTAGTTTGGACATTGCGTTCAAAAATTATAGCCGTGTAAACATAGAGTTCACTAACGCCGAAATTCGCGCTATTTTAAAGATTTCCTTCGTCAAAGGTAAATCCGCTAGAGAAACGATACGTGAGATTAATGGTGTTTTGTGGATGGCACGCTATTACTTCGAATCACAGAGGAATGGTTTCGATGATTCAAAGCCGGTGAAAACGTCACCATGGATAAGCCAGCCGACGGAAGACGTTTGAAAACGAATACAGATCAAATCATGGAATTTATCGAGTTAGACCGGCATGTGTCATCTCGTGACATCGCCCAGTAGATGAGAGTTAGTCACCAAACTATTTTAAACCATCTGCAAAAGGCTGGATACAAAAAAGCTTTTTATTTGGGTGCAGCATGATTTGACGCAAAAAAATTTTCTGGATCGAATGAACGCCTGCGATGTGCTGCTGAAACAGAATGAACTCGACCCATTTTAGAAGCGGATGGTGACTGTCGACAAAAATGGATCACATACGACAGTATCAAGCGAGAACGGTCGTGGTCCAAGGCCGATGGACCGTCCCAAACAGTGGCCAAGCCGGGATTGGCCAGGAAGGTTTCGCTGTGTGTTTGGTGGGATTGGAAGGGAATCATCCACTACGAGCTGCTCCCATATGGCCAGACGCTTAATTCTACGATCTACTGTGAACAACTGGACCGCTTGAAGCAGGCTATCCACCAGAAGCGTCCACAATTGGCCAACAGGAAGGGTGTAGTGTTCCACTAGGACACCGCCAGAACATACACTTTGTTGATGAATCGTCAGAAGCTACGGGAGTTCGGATGGGAGGTTTTATCACATCCACCATATAGCCCGGACATTGCGCCAAGTGATTACCACCTGTTCCTGTCCATGTCGAACGCCCTTCGTGTTGTAAACTTGGATTCAAAAGAGGCCTGTGAAAATTGACTGTTCGAGTTCTTCGTAAATAAGAAGAGTTTCTACGAGAGGGGTATTATGAAGTTGCCGTTTAGATGGAAACAGATTGTCGAACAAAACGGCGCATATTTGAAGTAAATTCGAGCACTGTAATACTTTTTATAAAGCATTGAATAAAGGGCAAAAAAGGGAAAGGAGATATTTGACAACCTAATACATACATATTATAGCGGCACTCTTGTAGGATCGCGTGTATATAGCTTTCCGCCTAGTGGTCATTCAGCTACTGGCGCCGTATATAATATTGATATAATACATTACCTTGTGCTTGCGGAGCTAGCGTCTTTCTGAGAAGAGGAAAGGTAATATGTGTCACAATAACGAGGCATCTGTTCGAAATAAACTAATAATTAATTATTTATTTAATTGCTCGACAATGGTACAATAGAACCGAAGAAATGTTAGGTGGTAGCTGACACACGGCTCTCTCTTCGCGAGCCGTATTTAGCTCGCTTTATATTTTCGCGGCGGTTACGCAGCACTGAATATTCGCGCGCTCCGAGCTAGTAAGGTGGCCACGGCAGGATCACCAGGGCGGCGGATTCTACACGGTGTGGATGATGGAGCAAAATACGATGCAAATACTCAAAACCAAGATAACGCAATACTTAATAAAACTACATACGATATTACACTAGTGATCCCAAGGTGACTACCTGTGGATCTCACGAAAGTTGCACTCGAAGACGAAAGAGAAGAGTAGTACTTACCTCGTGCTCTCTACTCGTCCCTTATTCCTCGGAGATGACACGTACCCCGTGGCTGGCGTCTCGGGATGATCGCTCCCGGCTTAATGTTCGGTTCCTTGCCCTCGTAGGATTGCCTCTCACATGGTACCTGGACTTGTCCACCTGCGCGGATATGGAGGTCACCCTCAACGCTTTGCCCTTGATGGCTTCTATCGGCTCCGCTTATTGGCTACCTGGCACCGTACTCGTAAACGCAAGAGAACAGTTGCTCACTCGGGCTCCAAAACACGACAGCTCTTTATTCCTTATGCTCCGAAACGCAAGAGAGAGAAGTCTTCTCCGATCCCGACACCAGCTGCGGCCCTCCCAAAACGGCGTCTTGGGAAGAGTTTTCCTCCCCACTCATCTCCGCTCGGTATAGCTCGCGACTAGCGGGTATTTGGTCGAGTAAACAAGACTAAAGTATCTTTCTGTTTACTCTTGGGATTTACTGACCGATAATATTGATTTTAATAGGACATCCTGCTCTGAACTTATTGTAATGCATTTACCGCGTTACAATATATATATATTAGGTGTACAACTTTGCTTCCGCCGTTTTACAATAAATGGCTGTAGCGGTAAGAGGTAGTGACATAAATAGATGGTACATGTCATACAATAAGCTTTGGCATTTTTAAACATAACGTCATCGAAATATTAGTTGATGTATGTCATAAAGTCATATCACTGCATCATAAAGTTATTCTTGATTAAACATGTCAGCTTATGAAGCAAATTCTCGTCAGTTACGGAAGGTACTAATTTTCTACTTTAATATCAAGAAATTTGCGACTGACTGTCATTGAATGCTCTTCAATATCTATTGCGAGGCCGTTATTAGTGAAAGAACGTGCCGAGAGTGGTTTCAACGCATCAAGAACGGCGATTTTCACCGCGAAGACCACCATGACAATGGAAGAGAGGTTTTCCTACATGCAGAATTGGAGACATTACTTGGTTAAGACTCGTGCCAAACGGAACAAGAATTGGCATGATCATTGGGAGTAATGCAACAACAAATTTCAAAACGCCTGAAAGTCATGAGAATGATTCAGAAGCAAGGAAATTAAGAGTTCAAGTCGAGAAATGTTGAACGGAGTTTGTTTTCTTGTAACAGCTGCTTGTAAGGCAAAGACGGAAGGGATTTCTGCATCGCATTATGACTGAGGCTGAAAAATGGGTTCATTACGATAATCTCAAGCTCAGAAAATCATGGGAATATCTTGGCCATACTTCTATATCGACTGCCAAACCGAATATTCGCGGTTCCCAGGTAATGTTCAGTATTTGGTTCGACTAGCTCGGCGTAATGTATTATAAGTTTTTAAGATCGACTGAAACAATCACAAGCAGTCATTACCGAACGCAATTAATATAAACGGCCACAATACAACGATAGACATGAAAAAGTGATTTTACAACATAACAATGCTTGATCCCATATTGCGAAAGTGGTCAGGACATACTTGGAATCTTTGAAATGGTAAATTCTATCCCACCCTTCGTATTCTTCAGACTTTGCTCCCGCAGATTATCGCTTGTTTCGATCAATTACACACGGTCTGGCTAACCAGTACTTCCAGTCTTATGAACAAGTAAAAAATTGGTGGATCGCTTCAAAAGATGACCAGTTTTTTCAACGCGGGATCATATGCTGCCCTACAAATGGAAGAAAGTAGTGACCAACGATGGAGAATACTTTGAAATATAAATGTATAACTAGTTTTTTACACTAAAATGTCGAAATTCGCAGAAAAACGGCGAAAGCCAAGTTGCATACCTAATATATATATATATATATATATATATATATATATATATATATATATATATTGTGATGTGGCGAAATAATTTGAAATACTTTAAGTTTCTATAAATTCGCGCGCACACAAAAAATAAATTTGTTAAGGTAAATCTTCACAGACTCAGCTCCGCGATCTCACTAGGGGGAGGGGGGCTTGCAACGAGAACAAAAAACACGAGAAAAAATAGAACAGTAGGAAATTAGGCACAAGGGCCGGAAGGAAAGCACATTATCTCTCAATAACCAAGTTTATTTCTGTGACGTCGCCATCACAACCTAATATATATATATATATATATATATATATATATATATATATATCTTGGTACACGCAAATTCTCATAGCACCGAGCTACCGTGCAAAGGCCGCTTTCAAATCACATTCGACCTCGCCGGATCAGACCGCGCGAGATACGCCTACCTCCTCGCCCGACGAAAATGATGCTGGGCCCGTTGCGGAAGGGTGAACTGTGGGATTACTGCCGCCTCACTGGGTCTGGTACGGCGTCGTTACGCCCAGGGATGACCGCTCGCCTCTTCTTTTTGTCCACTCTTCACTCCAGCTTCCCTTTCTCGCACTCGATCTTGACCTCTTCTTTCACCCTCTGCATAATGATAGGGAACAGAGAGAGAGAGATGCGATTTGCCACTTTTAATTAGCATTGTGGAGGTCGAATTACTGTTGACATAGCCGGTAATAGCCCCGCTTTGGATACGGAAATTGCTTAATTGAGAGCAGTCGGGATACGGGGACTAGCTACCGAGTGATCGAGGCTACGCGGCGGCAGAGCTCTCTTTCTCCACGTCCCCCAGTCTCTCTCTCTCTCTCTCTCTCTCTCTTTTAGTTACCTATCTGCTCCTTCGCTTCGTCTTTGCCATGTAACAATGTATATATTAGTATCTATACATACTCAGATGTTGCGTTGGAGAGTCAACACATGCGGTCAACGTTCATGATCCTCCATCAAAAGCCACACCCCTTTAGATGCTGGTAGTCGAACTGTGATAGTTCGATCAAGTATCTTTCTCTCTTATGGTGACCATCGTATCATTGAATTATATATTAGCATTATATAATTTATGGGCGATATAAAGTGAATAAGGAGGAAATGAGAAAGTGAGAAACGAAACAATGAAGGTAGTTGCGGTTGAGTAGTGGCTACACTCAGAGTGCGTGCACGCGTTCGATGTCACAAGAAAATTCTTACTCTGCGAATATTCTTATGCAAGTGTTAGCCCGAATGCGGTGGGGAATAACTCCGGTTGTAGCGCTGATGACTGAATTTTCTTGGGGCATCCTACTTTTCACCTCAACAGAAGTATGCCACTATCGCAGTCGCATTTGCTATCGTGTGGTTTGTAGGGGTTCCAGTCACAGTGTCGCGACAAATGAATACTCGCGTTCTACGCACTCTCCCTCGGTTATGCGGCGCTATAATTACCTTCTATCTCACTAACGTGCATTATCGGGGTGCCGCTCACCTATTCGGTTATAATGCTGCTACGTACGCTCGCTTGCCTTGACATTACAATCAGCCACATTCAAGTTAAAATCTTCGCTGGAACGTTCTTCCTTGCTGTACCCGTTGTCGTCTACAGGGTCGTTGTCGTCATTATAGGAATTCTGATCGGCGACGTGCTTACCACTATCTCTGCCCATAGAATCTATCAAAACACAGACGAACGTTCCGAGTTTCGTTGCAATTGGTAAAAAGATCACCAAAAAATTCGGAGTAAATTTGGCGTTAATACCTTGTGTGCCACATGACATGTGCATGGTTGCGCCGACACATGCGATCGCCAATCGCGTAATGAACGTCGCAACGTTTCGCATTATACAAGTTTCCTTTGCATATGCCTACAGCGTGTTCTTCGCTGCTTTCATATGGAAATCAGGTAGCTTCTCCATACGTTTTTTCCAATTCTCTACAGCAGCCTGATCTTGCGCTAACAGGCTATACTTTCCAGTGGAGTCATGAACGATGTATTATACACAAACATCAATTCGGCGATATGCGCATCCCAGGTGTTTGTGACTCCTCAATAAAGGCGATTATCGTGGTTTTTAGAAATCGGTTGATCCTCTCTACCGGATACTCGTACCCTCGAGTAGAAGTGGAAATGGACCCATTACGTCTCCAGGTACTGCTCAAGGGTGGGTGACCGTTCGATGGACGATTAGGCGAGTACCTCACATTGCTGGTATATAGTACAATCACAGAATAATGGGGTCACAACTGTGTGCAATGTGGGCCAATAGTATGATGCGTAACACGTTCATGTATCTTCATGACATTCACAGAAAACGGTACGGTGATCTACTTTAGACACAACTAACTTCAGCGCATCCTGGCCATCTACTAGATCATCGATGCCAGGGTCAGGGCGATAGTGGTGTTGTCGTTGCCCGATGTCTGTCTACCATGGCTGATAGGTGGGATTACCACTTTCTTACGAAGGCACAAATACCAATGATCTTACAAATCGGTGGTGCGGAGACTCATAGAGCAGCTTTTCCTCGTACAAGCGAGAGAAGGCGTCTGATGCAGTACTCAATGTACCTTTTCGATAGATGATTTCATAGTCATATCCTCGTAATTTCAAGGTCTAACGGACGAATTTACCCGTGGGCAATGAATGCAGTCGAGGAAGGCTACTGTGCTCAGTTGTCACCTGAAACTGGTAGCTCTCGTCGTATGATCTGAATTTACGTACAGCCCATACTACTTCTTCGGTCCGAACTTACTTTTCTGCTGACAATAGTCAGGCATCATAACTTCACCAAAATATGTGCTGTAGCCATTTGAAGTACTTGTCAATTCTCTCCGTAGTAATGGTTACACCGTCGAGGTAGGCAAAGGCTACCGGCTCAATTGCAAACCCGATTAGCTTGTTGTTTAGCTGATGAAAGGTGGCAGGCACCCCGATGAAAACATACGACCAGCTAGGCTATATTTACTTACCAGTCAGCGGAACCGTGATTTAAGAGTCCCAACTCGGTCGTTATGATATCTGACTCCTCTTCGCATAAGCTATGACTAGTTGTCAAAATAAACTGGGGCATGTGAAATCGCCAACACTTATTGATAGAATTCTCTTTATGGTAAAAAAAAGTTTTATAAGTAAAGTTACAGAAATAATTTTAATTCGTAATCATTTTTCCATTTTTTGTAAATTTTAACGAAATTACAGGCAGCTTGTTCTTATTAAAGTTTCAATTACTAAGATAGTTATTATAAATAAGTAATTTACGGAATGTCAAATTTTCAATAAAGGAAATATTGTGTGTAATTTTCCAGCATTTGTCAATAGACAGCGTTACTAGTGGATTCTGGCGAGAAATGTCTCACCTCATGTGTTATGTTTGTAGGTGGTGTATCTGTCACCAACTTGGCAGCACTACATTTGAGCATTTCTTTCGGTGGCCTTTATTTTAACGAGTAAAATCATGACGAATAGATTCATTACCATAACATTAAACGCAAAAAATCAAAATATTCACGTAAATAAAGTCACGCTCTACATATGGTAGAATCGAAAAAGTGCTGTATACTACGAACTGCTTTTGAGTGGTTAAAGGATTGTATCGAACCCAAATTATTGGTGGAAGCGAGCATTACAGGAGAAACGGCCAGAATATAAGACCAGGCATGATTCTATCATTTTCCATCACGACAATGCTTGTAACATGTTGCGGCTTCGGTCTAAAACTATTTGAATAATAGTGGATGAGAAATTTTACCTCACCCGTCTTAAAGTACAGACTTCAACATGACTTCGACAGACGGCACCATCTGACTACAACTTGTTTCGATTAATGCAAAACGGTCTTACAGGAATACACTGCAGTTCAGTAGAGGGAATTAGAAATTGGCTCAATACATTCTTGGGTTCGAAAGACAAGAAATTTTTTTGGTCTGAAATTAATAAATTGCTAGAAAGATGAGAAAAATTTATATTATGGACAATATTTTGAATAAAGTATATGTACCCATGTTTTCATAATAATAACTCATATTTTGGATAAAACGCTGAAGACTTACTTGTACATCCAATATTATAGAGTACTCGATTTAACATCTGGCTTTAATCAGGTAAAACTGGATCGTACAGATGCCTGCAAAACTGAATTTAGTATTCCATTCAGCACTAGTACAGTTTCCGTAGAATACTGAAAATACTTAAATATTGTAATCTAATAGCTGAGTACGACACTCCCTGTAAAAATTTTTCCTAGATATCAGGACATCGTCTTTTACTGTTCGAACATGAAACTCTCCTATATACGAGGTGTCATCCAAAAGTAAGGTGAATTTTCACTTTTTTTTCTGATTTTTTTATTTAATGTTGGTACAGTTGTCCCAATTATATGGTCATAGTTTCAGTTATGTAGCATTTTTAATTTGACCGTTTATGCCTGTTCAGAAAAAATGGATCAAAAAATTTGCATTAAAATTTGCGTGCAAAATACAATGAAGTATTCCAAAACACTTGAAATATTGACAGTGGCTACTTTAAGTGGCTACTCTAAGCCAAAAACATGCGTAGAAATGGTACAAGCTTATCTAAGAAGACCGGGAAGACACCTATGACGAACTTCGCTCTGCCAACCTAGCACGACAACAACTGACGAAAACGTTAAAAAAGTGAAGAAAATAATTAATATAATAATATATTGAATATATACTGTATAATGTTGTATAGTATATAATAAGCACGCCAAGTTTTGATCAAATGTTAAGATGTCGCTTACTGATTTCTTTGATCATCATGGCGTGGTGCTTTAGGAGTTCTTAGAACAAGATCGTATTGTTATTAAGCAATTTATCTTGAAGTTGAACGCCGTTTTCATGAACAAAGACGAAAATATATCTATAATTCTGGAAAAACCTGATTATTGCAACGCGATAAGGCGCCAGTTCATATACCATTGCTTGTTCCTAATTTTTTGGACAATAATAAGACCGTAATCATCCTTTCACCATCGTCTTCACTAGATTTGTCCCGCTGTGATTTTTCCTGTTTGCAAAATTGAAAAGACCCATAAAATGACGACATTATACTACAATTGTCGAAGTATAGAAGGCATCGCTGCAAGAGCTGTAGCCTTTACGAATAGTTCTTATTAGAAATACTTTGCACATTAGAAAAAACGCTGGCACAAGTGTATTATTACGAGGTGAACTTTGTTTCCGGCCGTTTTTAACGGAAAAAAAATATTTATGATGGAAAATGGATACACGTTATCTTAATCAAAATATTTTCCGTCATTTTATACTACTTATTCCCATCTTTCTGATAATATGGCGATACATTGGCAAAAAAACGATGGAAGCTTCGGGGCGATCCAATTCTCGCACTTCTTGAGCATGTCGGAACTGCGTATCAATGAGGTCGTGCTGCATAGATCAGAATAGATGGTAATGAGAAGGCGCTATGTATAGCGAGTACGCTGGGTGCGGCAACATTTCCTATTCGAGCTCCAACAGGGTGTTCTTGACGGCTTTCATTACATGTGGATGCGCATAGTCATACAAGACAATGACTTTTTGCTTATTGCTAGCGATTGTTGATCTATGTTCGATCAATATCTGTTGTAAATCATTCATTTAGCGTTTGTATACCTCTACAGTGACAGTTTCATTCGTAGAACAGCACACCCTGTTGGTTCTTCTAAATGCACAGCTATAACTTTTGGCCGTCGATGTTCCGTTTTGGTGTTGATGTGGACGGTTGGTCTGGCTCCACCCATGACTTTTTGCACTTTGGATTCTCATAGTGGATCCACTTTTCATCACCAGTTACGATAAGCCACATAAAACTCTTCTTTTTTGTCTTGCCAGCAAGGACAGTGCGATGTTTGGTCGATTTCCAATTGGCTCTTTCGGTCAAATTGCCTAGCATCTATTTTCCTACATTATGAATTTTTTCTATCGCATGTAAACGCTTGCCAACTGCTCTTTCACTGACTCCTGACTTATTAGCGACTTCTTTCTACATTTGAGCTGAGTTTTCGCCTAATAATGCTTGCAATTCACTACTTTCAAATTCTTTCGGTTGTCCAGAATGTTCTTTCTCATTAACATTAGAATATCTACTTTTTAACCGCTTAAACGACTCTTTACATGTTGTAAGCGAGGGAGCTTGTTCGCCATAACATTCTTGAAACAATAGATAAGCTACACGTTTTTTCAAATCAAAATAGTGCAAAAGGACATGTCGAAAAATGATTTATCACGATTCATTTCTCACTGCTCTCAAAATTATAATGTGTATAAAAATGATGGCGCCTGTTAACTGAATTTTATTGGCAACTGTCAAAATTAAAAAATAATTACTAGAGTTGATACATCTGATTTTTCGTACTATTTATATCACCAATTAAATAAGAAGGTCGGAAACTTAAGTTCGCCTTATAGACGAGGTTGAACAATAAAGAAATGCGACCGATTTTATTTCTCGGCCTGTGGTAACACTGTATTCGCCACCGTAATAGTATATCCCTACTCTCTCGATTGAGTCATTGACGTTCCTTGTACGATTATTTCTTCGCCAGCTGCTTAGTGTTTTGTAACAACGCGTGAGAAGTGCATGTCGCGAAAATGGAACAGATATTTAGAGCAACGGTGCGCGATACAATCTTATGTAAAACTGAGGGAAACCGCGATAGAAACTTATGGAAAAGTGGTTAAAGTGTATGGTAGTAATGTTCTGAATCGTAATCAGATGCTTCGGTAACATGTCGATTTTAAAAAAGACCGTGAAATCGTCAAAGACGAGTTGCGGAGCGAAAGGCCAATACAAGTACGAACCAACGCGAATGCGCAGCGCGTCCGCGTCCTTGTTCATCAAGACTGACGGCTAACCATCCGAATATTGGCTGGCGAGTTGAATATTCACTGGGACACAGTTAAAAAAATTTTAACCGATGATTTCGCCATGAAAAAGCTGTGCGCGAAGATAATACCGAAGCACCTTTCAGATGAGCGAAAAACCCACCAAATGAACATCGTTCAAGATTGTCTTGAGCGGGTTAAAAGCGATCCTATTCTTCCCGATCAAATTATTATGGGTGATAAAAGTTGGTTCATTCAATATGACCTCGAAATTGAACGACAAATATATAGTGGCTTTCCCCTGGAGCCCCAGCCCAAAGAAGGGAAGAATGAGCAATTAAAAAGTGAAAACCATGTTAATTTGCTTCTTCAAGAGCAAAGGGGTGTACCCGTGGTACTTCACAAAGAGTTTGTACCACCTGGACAAACCGTGACTCAAGTATTCTACTGCAGTGTGCTCGGAAAATTACCAAAAAGAGTGCTCAGAGTGCGCCCAGAGATCGCGAAGACCTGGGTTGTGCATCATGACAATGCTTCCTGTCACAGTGCGTTCAGTGCCCCTCAGCTCTTGCGTCTAAGGGTATAGCAACGTTACTAAAACCATCCTATTTACCGGGAAACTCACTCTGCGAGTTTTTTCTATTCCCCCATTTAAAAAAATTCGTCAAAGGTGACATTTTGATTCCGTTGAAGACATCCAAGACTCTGTGACGAGGGTACTCGAAGAGGTCCCACAAGAAGTTTTACAGAATTTTTACGAAAATTGGAAAATTTGCTCGAATATGTGTATAGATGCAGGAGAGGACTACTTTAAACAGAATCGCAGCGAAAAATCTTAATTAATAAATATACTCGATTTTTTTCGCATTACTTAATTGTCTGACCTCGTATTTGTATATATAGAAGTGTATACTACGTGCATGCGCCGCTGCTTACGCCCGGCGCCTTAAGATTTTATATGAACAGATGAGTTGAAAGGTTCGGAAGCTAACATAGTATAAATTTTTTTCTAAAATGTTCATTCAGTGGGCTTTTTGCTCATCTGAAAGGTTCGTCGGTATCGTCTTCGCGCACAGCTTTTTCATGGCGAAATCTTCGGGTAAAATCTTTTTAACTGTTTCCCGGTGAATATTCAATTTGTCAGTCAACATTCGAATGATTAGTCGTCGGTCTTGATAAACACGGGCGCGGACGCGCTGCGCATTGGCGTCGGTTCGTACTAAAATTGGCCTTCCGCTCCGCAACTCCTCTTTGACGATTTCACAGCCTTTTTTCAAATCGGCATGTTACACAAACATCTGACTACTATTCAGGACATTACTAATATACACTGTAAGCACTTTTTCGTTTCTGTTGCGATTTCCCCGAGTTTCGCATAAGATTTTATCGCGTACCGTTACTCTAAATTTCTGTTCCATTTTCGTGGCATGCACTACTCGTGCGTTGTTACAAAACACTAAACAGTTGGCGAAGAAATAATCGTACAAGGGACGTCAAGGACTCAATCAAGAAGTAGGGATGTACTATTACGGTGGCGAATACAGTGTTACCACAGGCCGAGAAATAAAATCATTTGCATTACTTAATTGTCTCACGTCGTAGTAGTGTGATCATGCATGGTGCTAATTCTAACTTTCCTTCTCCACGAGTATGCCACATACATACTATCCTCTTTTCTTTTATTTATTATTTCGAGAGACGTTCAGCAATCCAAACAACTTATAGCGCAAGAAACCATCCAGACACCTCTCAGGTGTCATTTCAACAGCTTCGATATTGGTCAGCTGTAAGCTCTTATCTCTTAACACCTTACCTCTCCGTTGGGCTGTGGACTAATACCTTAGTCCCAGTTCTTCTGCTCGTAACTTATATCACAGAAAACTATGTTCAACAGATCATGTTGCTGTGTACTGAATGTCTTAGTGAAGATGCCCGCTAGTAGTATAATATGTGGATAGTGCAAAACTTTATTGTTGTTTCTTTTTGCATACTACCATTCGTGGACAACGCATTTTTGCAATTCTGAAGACTGGTGTCCAAATACGCTGACATTACATCTGTCCTACCTATATACACTACTCTCTCATCTATAGAACCTGACAGATATTTACACACGTGCAAGGCTATTTTCCAATCGTCTAAAGTAAGATTTATCTTATGCCTACTTAATATATTTACGGCGTATGATATGTCTGGTCTTGTCGCATTAGTCAGTTATACTATATGCTGAAGCGACCTGAGATGCCTAGACTTATAAATTTTCATTTCCTCACAAACAAATAATTTATAAACTGCATGTGTATAATTTACTACGGTACGTCGAATTCTCTACTTTACGAATTTCTGATACAAAGTCCTCGGTCTTTTGAAATATCCTACATTACCGAATCTTTGTAATTGATTCAAGTCTAAGCAGAACGTACTGCTCAGTTTTGCCAAAGGTATATTCATATCTATAGCTTTCTGGGGACTTCTACTATATATGTACATAGCAACCTCAACTTCTGTACACGGGCAAACCTGTATCGCAGATCATCGCACCAACCTTCGACTCTAACATTCTATTGAGTCTTTGAACTACTTCGTTATGCTCCGGTGTATCCGGGTCCACTGACTGTAATTCTGCTCCTATTTCTATCAATTTTGCAACGATTTCTTTACCTGTAAATTCGGCTCTCTGATCTGTTCTCAAGTAGCAGAATTTCTCTTCAGAACCTATCGCATTCCTAAGTTTTCCAACATTTGCTTCTATGCAGTTGCCTGCTTCTATTTTACTTTTAAACGGGTAAGCGAAAGCTTCTCTGGAAAAATCATGTATTAAAACTATTATGAATTTATATCCTCTTGGATACGAAGTTGGCTTAATTTTTCCCATTGTATTTCCATGAATTATCTGCAGCGGCCTATCGGCTCTAGTTCTAGTTTTCCTAAATGGCAGTTTCGTGCTTTTAGTCAGCAGATATACTTCACAATTTTAATGTCAATCACTTCGGTATATCTTTAATATCAGTAATGTGAGCGTTCATTTTCGTGGATTCTTTCTAATAATTGAACGAAGTATAACCTAGTCTTACATGTCAAAGCATGGTTTTTGATAACGGTTTTATTTTAATAACATCGCGGCTATTATAATTTATTTTAATAAATATTTTTATCGGTCTTACAGTCTTTATAATATCATATTTTAATTAAAATAATGACAGTCAGACTGTCCTTGTTTATAATCACCCCCGTAGAATCCGAAATAAAACTTATTACTACAATAAATTATATCAGAAAATTAAAAATAAAAATACAATACTAAAATAAAAATAAAAAATAATAAAAGTACTTATTCCATGTTAGTAAGAGTATATAGTAGTTAGTAAATATATCGGGTGGGGAAGGGGTATAAGTAGCATGCTGGGTTTTTTATTTTAGTTTAGTTCCTGAGGATGAACCGTAGCGGTTCGAAACGCCAAACAAGAAGGTAATCCTAAATTTAAGGTGGTGGGGGCACTCAGGTTCTCCTTTACCAACATACGAGGGTGGATTGATCAGCTTCCAGCCTGACCAAGAGATGGTGCCACTAGGCCTACCTTGAGGTGGCGTACTATAGTACCATCCTTAGATAGCTTGTAGCTATAGTTTCAGTCCGATCGCCATGTTAGTTTAGGTTTGAGAGCACGCTGAACAAGACGTCTGTGCTTTTCGTAAAAATGTGAAAGCTGGAAAATACTGTCATCAAATACTTTTATTTGAAGCGGTTAACGCCGAAGGAAATTAAAGAAGAGATGTATTGAACACTGGGGAATCTTCCCTATCATATTCAATCGTTAAGCAATGGGTTTCCGAGTTTAAAAAGGTCGTGTGAGCACCTCTGATGAGCCTCGCTCAGTACGCCCCATTGAAGTCACAACTTCAGATATGATCGAAAAAATCCATCAAATAATGCTGAAATATATATATATATATCTGAGACCCGTAAGATGTCATATAAAAGTGTGCAATATATTTTGCACCAACATTTGTATATGGAAAAGCTCTGTGCCAGGTGGGTGCCGCGTTTGCGAACAGTCGACCAAAAATTGATTCGAAAGAACATTTCTACCGACAATTTGGCGTTGTATACGCGTAATCCAAGCGAATTTTTGCGTCGATTCGTAATTGTTGACGAATCTTGGCTCCACCACTACACTCCTGAAAACAACAGTCTAAACAGTGGATTGTATCAGGGGAACCAACTCCAAAGAAGGCAAAAATAATTTTTTCAGCGAACAAGGTTATGGCTACCGTTTTTGGGATGCAAGAGGTCTTATATATATTGATTACCTTGAAAAGGGTAATACTATCACTGGTTAATACTACGCAGACTTATTGCAACGTTTGAACCACGAAGTGAAAATTAAACAACCACATCTGTCGAAGAAAACAATCTTGTTTCATCACGATAACGCACCAGCGCATCCGTTAATCATTGTGATGGCTAAAATGAACAATCGGAAGTTTGAATTGATGCCCTCCCTACTCTCGAGACCTAGCCCCGAGTTACTATTATCTGTTTCCTAACCTCAAAAAATGGCTTGGCGGTAAGAGATTTGCGGACAATGAAGAAGTAATCGAAGCTATGAATGGGTATTTTCAGGAGCTTGACGAATCAGTCTGTAGAGATGGCATTACTAGACTAGAACACCGCTATGAGAAATGCATCAGACTTGGAGGAAATTATGTTGAGAAATAAAAAAAAATTCTTAAAAACGTTGTTTTTCTTGGTCAGGCCGGAAACTTATCAATCCACCCTCGTGGAATAAGTACTTTTGTTATTTTTTTTTTATTTTAATTATTATTGTACTTTTATTTTTATTTCTATTCTATTTTTATTTTTAATTTTCTGGTATAATTTATTGTAGTAATAAGTTTTATTTCAGATTCTACTGGAGTGATCATAAACAAGGACAGTTTGACTATCATTATTGTAACTAATATATAATATTATGAAGACTGTAAACCGATAAAAATATTTATTAATTTAATTCAATACAGTCGACATAAGTACAATTTTTAATTTTACTTTATAATTTGTTGTTTCCGACGATTCTGCTTCGCATTCTTGTACCGTATCCGATAAGTCAAGTTCAGGTTTGTCTTTTACTGCTTTACTACGCGTGTTCATCGCAACGTATGTGTTTTCTGATATCAACCCGCAGGTGTTTTGTAATTTCGATATTTCTAAAGAAATATTGCAGAAAGACGATTTATAGTTACTGGTAAGTACTCGCTCATTAGTTCGCGGATCTATAATATTTATTTTCTTGTTATCCAAATATATTTCTAAGCGGTTTTCTACAAATTTCCTAAACGACGGAAGATGTTTCGCCACGTCCTTGGAATAAAGAATATCGTTTAATTTTATGATCTTCCCGTTATACGCGTAATTCTCTACTGTTCATTCCGTTAGAATTTCTACAACTTTATTTTTATTCGCGCATCTCATCCTGCAATCAGTTGGTCGAACATTAGACAACATTAATTTAACACCTGCTTATGCTCCATAGCATCAAAATTGCCTATAAATTCACATAATAAGAATTCATTATTTTTAATACTATTCGTTAACTTACTACTCCTGCAGCTACCTCTCTCCTCACCTTTCTCACCCTCAGCTATATATGCTCTACGCTCTCTTTTGGCAGAGTTCGGGTATGAGCCAGTTTATTGCCCTCATGTGAGCTATACTTGCTGAATGGGTGCTTTCTGGATATGCTCTCTTTTATTGGGGTAATCTCTTGCTATTTAGTGACAAAGTTTTTTTCATTCATTTCATTTCATTCATAGCACTGGATTAGGGTCGGCGTATTGCAATCTTTTTGGGAATGGCCCTGTCTGCCACAAGTATGGCATTTCAGCTGCCTGTTGTTGCAAGATTACAATCAGATAAACTTACATATATTTTTTATGCTCCCTCTGGAATTGCAAAGGGGTTCTTGCAAAATGTTCTTATATCGGACGACGGTCTTTAATAGTCAGCGTGGCAATAACCTGAAGTGCTTGCTACAGCTCTCTTCTCGTGCGTCAGCGTTATACTTTTCATAAAGATCAAAGCTGCTGTCTACGACTGAGAACGGATTATACTTCTCAAACGTTCTTTGAGCATATCGTCTGCGATCCCTCTGAACCTTTGGTCCTTTGGCTGGTTCTTCCGGCATTGTTTCTCTCTGAAATCATTGATAACTTGATTTCTATTTTATTCATTTTGCCAATTTAAACATCAGAGAGTATCTTCGGCTTGTGTGATGAGGACGGTACCTCTACTTCTATATCAGTGTATACAGTAAAATACACGGGGCGACTTTTATCTTATGCAGATGCGTGTAAATTACACTACAAATGCGTCCCCAGCCTTATAGGAGGCTGCCCTGTACGTTTTAACGCTCAGACGTCGTCCGGATTATGCCGCGTGCCCGGAAGAGAACCGGCTGCATCCGCGCTAGCCTCTCCGCTCACCACGCGCCCGCGCACCAACCGGTCTACGCGCCGTGGAGTCAGCCGCTCCCTACTCCGCCTCACGCATCGTACCTTTGCACTCGGTGGAAATGTACTTTTCGAACTTTCCATATCAAATCAATGTCCTCGCAACTTCATAGACTCAAAGTACAAAATTCACAATGTTAATACTCGATTATTTGTTACTCCGCCTGTGCAATTTCTGTTTAGCAACAATTTCAATTTACAATAAACAGTTGTAATAAATAATGCAAATTAGTATTTGTAATTTACTTTTTACGTTAAGACATAGTTTAATAAATCATAGTTTAATCAATTTACAAAATTATTAATTTTTAAAAGTTATAAATATTTACATTTTTATAAATAAACAAATTGCACATTTGAACTTTTTAATAATTTTAATTCTCAAAGCGATTTACTTTTATCAATTTTAAATTTTCGAGAAATCTTTTATTGCAAATTTTCAATATCATATACAATCTAATTGTTTTCATTCATTGAAAACTCTCTATAATTCATCATTTTTCTTTTATTACTAACTTCAATTTAGATTTTTCACTTCTTAAATAACTTTCACTTTTATTTATTTTAATAAGTTGCAAATTTCTTAACTATTTTAAAAAAACACTAATTGCAAAAATGATTATTCGACATTAAATTAACATTTTTCTAACTCAAATAAAAAATCTCTTAAATTCCATCAATATTCTTATTTTCGTTTATCAATTTTATTATTGAAACTAAAAACAGTATTGTCAAAAAGAAATTCTGTGTAAGTGATAATGTCATTAAATGATATTTTACACCGATTATGAATCATATGGGCTTTTTTCAGACCCTGGAATACTAAAGAGTATGGTATATTAGTGAAAAACGAACACTCATCTAAAGATAATAATATATAGTTAGATAGTATAATAATATTTTTAATTTTTTTTACTAATTCGAAACTATTGTTAATATGTGGTTTAGATAGTGAAATTGCACATATCAATGCATTGAAAATTTTGATACAAAATAGGTAGGACTATTTATAGTCGAAATAATAGGTCTCAATGGAATATCTATCTTATGTATTTTCGGTAAACGATAGCATTTTGCAAATAAACAATTAGTTTGAATGTTTGAGGCGCGGAAACATCTGGTGTACCGCGCGGCTGTCCATTCCTCGAGATTTCTCTATTCAATGAGGACCGTAATAAACGAAATAGCAAATGCTAGGTATATGGGCATCAGGTCCGCATATGCGCCTCCCACGATCCTAAACTCTGTATTACTGTCAGACCATAAATACGGCAGTGGGAATCGCGGAGAAATGCTTCCATCGTCGAGAAAGGGTCCATGAGTCCCTTTTGCCGCGTTCTTTAACTTCTTCCACCAATTTGAGGATTTTCGGACGTATCCGTGTAAAAGACAGTTTTAGTTTCTTTTCATCTATCTTTAAGGAGAGTTCTGTCTGAGCGCTCCGCATGATTTACGTTGTACACTACACTTTCGTTACGCTTTGGGCTTTGCTTACGGGGCGAGCTACCTTAGAAGTATTTTTCTGTGTGCAGTGTGAATGATTAGATACATTGTTTGTGGGCTACAAATCTGAAGCTCGCGAGCGTTAATATTGACGTTTGTGCAGTGTGCAATCGGTGTATAGTACGTATGGGCAAGGCACATAGGTCTTGCTGAGAATCCAGCCCCAGAGCGGATCTCTAAGGAACTTCCCGAGCGATTAACTGTCCGTGGCTGCCGTCGGCAACAAGGGCTCACCCCGTTCTCAAGACGTTGAGGTCGCGACGCAGTGTCGGAGGAAATGTGGAGGTTCCTTCCACTCGACCCCTCACTTCTACTGTAACTGCGACAAAATGGCGTTTTAAGAGATCTCTTAAATTTTTACATAAGTGACCTTTTGTTTGTTTCATTAAAGCCATAAATTAAATTTGTATAAAGCGCAAGTAAAATTTGTAAAGTTAATTTCTCTTGTATTTTAAGGCTTTTTCCTCCACTCATTGAGTGGAGGTTTTTTATGCCACACTTTTTTAATTATATTAAAGAAAAGTAAAATTAGAAAACTATCGAACATTCTTGTATTTATTTATTTTTTCCCGAGCATACATCATTATCACTATTCTTATTCTTATTCTTATTCTTATTTTTATTCATATTATTATTATTATTATTATTATTATTATTTGTATCAATATCATTATTATTATAATTATCGTATTTACTATTGTAGTTGTTGGAATTCACGATACAAGAAAGTTGGTTTTTATGTTATTGTATTGGTAACATTTAGTTCTTATTTAACTTTTTAAGAATAGTATAAACTTCTAGATGTAAGGATTTTAATGGATTTCTATTAAATATAACGTATGTATTATTATCTTTAAGTAAGTCTCCATTATTTCTAAGCAAACTGTTAAATTATCTTTATCAGTTTTAGTATAGAAAAGATTTTTGTGATTTTAAAAAAATAATTTTGTATTTTCTAGTTTTTTTTATATTATTCTTTCAATTAAAGGTACGTGTTATTGTTTATTTTCAGTATATTGGAACGTATTGATAATAATTTTCCTTATATTATTCTTAATATTTGTATTAATGTCTAACATGTTCAACTTATGTTCTGTATTTTGTATTGTATGTAATATATTTTTATTATTTATTGAAGATGAAACATTAAATTTTTCACCTAATGAAACAATATCAAAGACATCGCCAGGGATTGTAATAGATGTACAATTTTTTGTCCAATTTTTTAATTCAAAATTAATAACAGAATTAGATTGAAATCATTTATAAAATTTATTTTGCAACGTATTAACTTGTTCTTCTAAATATTGCTCATTCTTGTATTTGTAGTAATAATAAATTCTTTTAATTTTTTAAAACCTATATTTAATTTATTAATTTTATAGTAATATAATAAATGGGATTTCAAAAAATTACTTGAATTATAAGCTACAAACAAGTTTTTAAATTTCAAAATAAGAGATATACACTATCATCAAAAATTCTTAAATAAAAGTTTGGTGATTCTGAAAAATAAAATATAGATAATAAAAAATTTTAAAAAATTATTAGAAAAATACTTTTTCAGAAAAAATGCATACCTTATTGGTACAAAAAACCAACTTGATCGTACAGAACTTTTCAATTTACTTCTAATCACTCCATTCAACAAAAAAGAAATTTAATTTTCAATTTAATTGACAGAGCTTTATCATTATTACACAATAGTTTTCATAATAAAAACATTGATATAGTATGAAATATTTTAGAAAAAAATGGTTATCCTCCTCGATTTTACAACAAACATTTAAAACATAGAATATTTTATATTAATATTGGTTATAATCAAAATAATAATCAATCTCGTTCAATTACTATTCCGTTACCTTTTATTAGTCCCTTTTTCAAAATTGTTCTAAAAAATTGAGGAAAAAATTCAATATTTTTACAGCTCCAATTATTAATAATAAACTCAATAATATCAAAATATTGTGAAAACGGACGACAAAAAATTTGGAAAAAACTGGAGTAATATATAAAATTAATTGTGAAAATTATGATGCACTCTTTCTAAAATGTGTTTTGTACAACGTAATATCAGTCACACCGTTAATAAAAATGAAGACACGCTATTCCTTAGTAAAATGTATTCAGACATAATCGCATTTTTATAATACATTTTGACAAAAAGCTAAATTTGTACTTAATTTGTTGTGTTTATGTAATTGTTTGGCTTAATGATTCTGACATTGTCAATAATAAATTTTTAATGAGTTTGACTTAGAACGTCTGAACGTTTGCTTGTAAATTTAATTCTAAGTTTCAATTTATTTATTGTGTTCTTATTTATTTTTCAATGTTACATTATCTTACTATGTAATTATTTGTATATTTTTTATTCACCTGTAGAGATCGATGATATTTTTCGACCAAACGTCATAAATAAAAACAAATTGAGTTTTTATTAGCCCAAACTAGATCGAAAAAATTATATTTAAATAGATATTTGTATAAGTTAAACTTACGATTAGTTGACTAACACGATCCTAACGAATATATATATCGTTTAGAATCTGATTATGGATATCACAGTAAAAAATGGCGTCAATTCTATTTTTATCATGAAGGACAATATGTAGTTTTCCTAACTTACCTCGATATATATATATATATATATATATATATATATATATATATATATACGTGTGTGTGTGTGTGTGTGTGTGTGTGTGTGTGTGTGTGTGTGTGTGTGTGTGTGTGTGTGTAAAGTTATTAATCTGATCAAATCCGTCTTTATTGTTCTGTGTTTTCTATTATTAGAAAAATGCATAGAACGAGAAACATGTATTTTAATGACGTTTATAATTTGTGTTAAAAATGTTCTTTCAAATTTTAGGAGTTTACAGGATGTCATAGAACAACTTGATTTTTATAGAGTTTTCTTGATTGTGACGATAAAAATGGATTTTTTGCCAATATTCTCTATGATATATACTCCAAAAATATGAGTAAACAATCTTTTAATAAGTGAAGTGAGAACATAATGTGAAATCCAGTGACATCTCATTCATTTCGATTCAAAAATCAAATAAATTTTCCTATCAGTCATAAACTAACGAATAGCAAAATAAATCCACTGCTGAAAATTGTATATTACTGTGTACAAATATAAGTAATACTTTACAATTCCAACTTCCTGAGTTTATCGATTTGGACAAATGTTTTTATTTTATATGTACTGTCAGAGTTATTTGATGGAATGCCCAATTTGACGGAATTATATTGATTGGTCATATAGATACGCTCGTGTTTTATGAAGAAAAAAAGTTGTCTCTTCGGTTTTTATAATGTCTGAAATTATTCCACAAAGATGTAGCATTAAATTTTGTGCGTGAAATGAAATATCGGCAATCGAAACGTTCAGAATGTTGCAGAAAGATTTTGGTGAGAAGTTAACGTGAAGAGCAAGTGTTTTTGATTGGTACAATTTATTCAAAGAAGGTCGAGAACGCGTTGAAGATGAACCATGTCAAAGACGATCAAGACAATCTACTGCTGGGCTACACGCCGACCAAATCAAATAATTGGTTCTACGAAATCGTCGATTGACTAGTAGAGCGCTTGATGATATTGTTTGAGTTTCAAATAGTATATTCATAACCATTTTGAAAGACATTTTGTGCTTGAAAAGAGTGAAATCTCGATTCGTGTTAAAAACACTCAATTTTTTGAAAAAATAGCGTCGTATGCAGGTCTGTAAAACCATGCTTTCGGACTATCAAGACAAGATGGAATGCATAACAATTGGAGATGAGACTTCGGTCTACGCTGACGATCCAAAAACAACCGATCAATTGAGCGAATATCGTGTCCAAGAAGAACGGAGACTGAAAAAGTAATGCCAAAATCGCTCAAAAATCAAGGTTATGCTCATTGTTTTCTTCGATTATCATGATGTGGTGCATTCTGAATTCCTTTCAAACGGGCAAGCAGTTAACAAAGAATAGTATTTGAATGTTATGCATAGTTTGCGTGAAACTATTCGTTTCATAAGGCTAGATTTACAGAAAGATAACTCTTGGTTTTTGCATCACAATAATGCACCAACTCACACTGCATTATACATGAACATTTCGCCAAAAATTCAATCAAGATTATTTCGCAACCATCGTACTCGCCTGATTTAGCACCGTGTGACTTCTGTCTGTTCAGCAAACTCAAAGCACCACTTCGGAGATACGGTTTTGATTCGACTAAAGAAATAAAAGCCGAATCGAAGAAGGAACGGATGGTCATTCATGAATACGTGTATAAAATATGTTTTCAAAATTGGAAAAAGCGTTGGCATAATTATATGACACCCGAGAGGGGGGGTTATTGGGAGGGGAATGAATTAGATTTAGAAGAATAAATAAAGATTTCAAAAGTTATAAATAAAGGCTCATTCATAAATGTACACTGTACTACAATCACTTTTATGTAAAAACCTAAAAATGAAAATCTTCGGAGAATGGCAGCAAACAGTAGATAAATGTTTTTAAAAATTCATGAATATTTTTATTAATTTTTAATACATAATTGAAATTAAATTGAGAAAATATTCTAGGGTACTTTTCTCGAAATCGATACTAAATTCAAAAGGTACCCAAGTATTGTACTCAAAAATACCATTTAGAACTATTATTACAATGGGTTAATTAACATTATTTGAATGATATTTTGAATATGCATGGTATGGATTTGGAGGAAAGTTTCCTACTTTCGGTGTAGAAATATAAAATCGACATGTCAAATTAAAAACCTTTTTTTTAAGTACAATACACACTCAGCATATCAACCGTGCTATCATGATGGGCTTGAGATCAGATGGGTGGCAAGGGTACTTTTCAATATTTTGTTACCACTTACCTTACATTCTTTATTTCTAAAAGATATTTAAGAATTCGGAATTTTTTAAGAAAAATCAATTTGAAGAAATTGTTTTGATTCTTATTTTTTTTCTCTCAATATTTACGGAAAAATTGATATAGGCAAAAAAATTCGTTTCAAAACTGAAAAATATAGCTGTATTATTTTTATATTAATACCTTTACCGTTATGTTAGAGAAAAATGCAATTTTTTTGAAGTATACACATTTACGAAATTAAAGAATCTAAAGAATTATAAATTTAAACATCTATTAAACCTATTTTTTGAGATTATGATATCACATATATATACAGAATTTCTTACCTATGTTTTTTATTTTATAGATATGCCAATTCATCGTTATAATTTAAACTAATTATTGAAATAAATAAGAATGTATAACCACGCATACATGGATCAGCAAATACGGACATCTTAAAATGTATTTTATATATGATAAAGTTTCATTTCAAAATATAAGAACGAATAATGGACAGTTATTGAATAAACCAATGCGGTTCAGTTTTATATATTGTGGTGACAGAAGATATATCTATACAGTTTAAAGAATCTTAGGCGTAAATCAATGAGAAATTAATAATGCAGGGTTTGTTTATATTATTACTATATTGTAATGACGTTTTAAGTTTCGGTGAGAAAATCTCTTAAAAATGGAAGAAATTATTGATCAAACCTCAGAACTACGTATTAAAGAACGGTCGACTTCAGCTGAAAAACTTAAAATAGATCCTAGTATAGCAGTATCTCGAAATAAGAACCTTATAGATAACAGTAATCGACATTCTTTCAATTATCTTAAAATAACAGCAATTAAAAAGGCTAAAAGAATTCGTTTTTTCAGAAATGGCGATAGGTTTTATAATGGAGTTGTAGTAGCTGTTACTCCAGAAAGATATAGGTGTTTCGACAGTCTGATATCTGATTTAACAAGAGCATTAATTTCTAACGTTACTCTACCAAATGGAGTACGAATTATATATAATATGGACGGAAAGAGAGTACAAGATATAAATGAACTTGAAGATGGTAAATCATACGTTGTATCTGGTCAGGGTGAAATTTTCAAGAAAGTTGATTATTCTGCATCAGCTGTAAAAAGAGGTAATTCGTTAAATGGATTGTCATTATCACCGGTAATAAATACACGACAGGGAAATAGTACATCTTTTGTTAAAGCAAAAATCATAACATTAATTCGCAGCGGGATAAAACCACGAAGAATTATTAGGCTGCTACTAAACAAGAGGAACTCGCCCAGCATAGAACATGTTTTGGAGGCTATAACGGAAGTTATAAAGTTAGATTCCGGTGCTGTTAGAAAAGTATATTCATTGTCTGGTCAACAAATCACACTTTTAGAACAGTTTTTTGAGGAGGAAGAAATCTTCATTATTTATGGTCAAGAGAAACCTAATCATGATGATTTTGATCTTGATTTTGAAGAATTAAAATGCGTTCGAAGTTTTCATAAAGGACATGTTAGTGGTAAAAAACATAATGGTCCTATGCCAAAAATGCCTGCACGAAAAATAGATAAAAAGTTATTTTCTAGAGTACAAACTATCATTCCCAATTCATCTGCATTGAATCTACCAATTTCTATTAAATTAAATTACAATATTGGACCTGTTATTGGAGATGGAAGTTTTGCAGTTGTCAGGCAATGTATAAACAAGTTAGTAAATATTATAAGATATTATTCCAAACAATTCATAACATATAAGTTTATATCAATTATGGCCAATTCTTATTCACATATATTATTAAGGTAAAAATTAATGTAAAATTATAAACACGCTTTCTAAATTTATATTATTATATATAATTATAAATTCGTTCACCCGGATTCTGTTAAATTGTTTTATAATCAATATATGACTAAAAAAATTTAGATAATTGAGAATAATTTTACAAAATTTATTTTTGGAGTCGTCTTTACATTTTTGAATATTTCATTAATTGTAGTTTTCTATAGACAAATATTTTTTTTGCACTGCTTTCTACCTCAAGATTAACCTGCGATTGCAGTCTTGTTTATAGATCCGCTATTTATTCCTCTTTCCTTAATTTGAATAATAATTATAAGCATTAATACGTCACATTGTATAATAGAATAAAGAAAGAGCAAATTTCATTTGCATCAATTAGACTCTATAACTAAGAATCTGAAAACGGTAATTTATATTTGAAACGAAGCCACAAAAGTAACACATTGTTTCGTTATTGTCGCAACACCAACGTAAAATACTTTACATAGTTTTAATTTTACTATTACTTGTTCACGGCTAAATCAACAAATCATGCGATACGGTGCGTTAATTTTTCAGAAATTAGTACGGATACACAATGTCTAAGTATACTCGTAGAATTTTCACTAGTATACTCGATATTCAGATGTATTCGAAGGCTTTCCATGGGGATTTTCACAATCGTGGCTACAGTGCTTTAATAATAGACATCCTATCCCACAGCTTCCATGCCAGCATTAGCGCAGTTAATCAACCGTCCAAATTTTCTCGATATACTTCATGACCCTGCACTTCTATATTTATTTATTCACTTATTTATTTATTCATTTATTCACTTATTCATTTATTCACCAATTGACTGTATTTTGTTTGTCAATTGTACTTTTATGTTTTTTCTTATACTACTAACGCCTATCTTAGTTGTGTTCGTCAAAATTGACTTTTGATTAAATAAACGATGAAAACCTGATAAAAATTATAATATTAGGTTCTCAAATATCTCTCTTCCGCCTTTTTGTCTTATGAATTTCGCGGCTATGTACAAAGCGCTACAGAGGTCGTATCTGACAATACTATACATCATTTGAAAGGTCTTCACATAACGTATAAAATGACGCTATGTATGATTAGTTTGGATATTGCGTTCAAAAGTTATAGACGTGTAAACATGGAGTTCACTAAGGCCGAAATTCGCGCTATTTTAAAGTTTTCCTTCGTCAAAAGTAAATCTAAAAGTAAAAATAAAAATAAAAATAAAAAGTAAAAATAAAACGTTAGAAAAACGTTCCGTGAGATTAATGGTGTTTTGGGAGATGGCACGCTATCACTTTGAACCGCAGAGGAATGGTTTTGACGACTCAGAGCCGGTGAAAACGACACCATGGTAAGCCAGCCGGCGGAAGACGTGTGACGATGAATACCGATCAAATCATGGTATTTTTCGAGTTAGATCGGTATGTGGCATCTCGTGACATCGCTCAGGTGATGAGAATTAGTCAGCAAACCATTTTGAACCATTTGCAGAAGGTTGCATACAAAAAAATGCTTGATGTTTGGGTGCTGCATTATTTGAAACAAAAAAACCTTCTGGACCGAATCGTAGCCTGCGATATGCTGCTGAAACGGAACGACTCGACCCATTTTTGAAGCAGATGGTGACTGGCGATGAAAAATGGATCACATACAACAATATCAAGCGAGAAAGGTCGTGGTCCAAGGCCGGTGGACCGTCTCAAACAGTGGCCAAGCTGGGATTGGCCAGGAAGGTTTTGCTGTGTGTTTGGTGGGATTGGAAGGGAATCATCCACTATGAGCTGCTCCCATATGGCCAGACGCTTAATTTTATCATCTACTGTGAACAACTGGACCGCTTGAAACAGGCTATCGACCAGAAGCTTCCAGAATTGGCAAACAGGAAGGGTGTAGTGTTTCACCAGGACAATGCCAAACCACACACTTCGTTCATGGCTCGGTTTCTACGAGAGAGGTATTATGAAGCTGCCGTCTAGATGGAAACAGATTATCGAACAAAATTACAAACAGATTATCGACAACCTAATATATAAAAGATATTGCGTTTTGGAAAAAACTGGGGATTTTTCAACAATATTATATTATATATATATAATCCCAGAACATGCCCGGATGTTCGAAAACATGGGAGTACCAAACCCTATTTTTACAATTCCAGGGACGATAAACATTAAAGTATCGCTACTCTCTGGAAGGCAGCTTTTAGATTTTATTTAGAATATTTTGTATTTATATATATATATATATATATATATATATATATATAAATGTCTAATAAAATTCTTATTTAAAAGGAATTGCGTTTCTCCAAACTCCTTTCATCTAATCCCTTTGTTTATAGGATGAGGATATCCAGTAGTTCCAGAGTCCTATTAGTTAATATAACAGAGTCTAGGAGGACTGACAATTTCTGGAAGGGGGTGTAACGGGCACCAAGTATCGGTGCTCGTTTTGAACTAGCGAGAGACAGACGGCATGTTATAGCGACTGTCGAACTTTAGTTAGAGGTAAGGGAGTGGGGGAAAAGAGGCAGTTAGTCGATTTTTGAGAGTCGAAGCTGAAGGGATACTAACTGCTTGTTCGAATTGTTATTTTGTTGTTTTGAAATATTGGATCGTTAATTCTTGCTAATATATTAATTCGTTGAAGTGTTGTTACGTTGTTGCTGTGATTTAGAGGAATATGTTTGTTGTCCGTTAATTATATACTTTTATAATTATTACTCCTGGGATTGAATTTTCAATAAATTACAACCGTCAGAGAGAAAAAGGGATAACTCCAAGAACCGAAGAATAACGGGCCTGAAACGTGAGCTTCGAGTTAAATATCAGCGAACCACATCAGGTAATGAAATTTACTTAGAGCTATTGTGAACATTCTCGCGTATATGTGCGTAAATGAATATTCGTGCGCGAATTATTTGTCTTAAAGTAGATTCGTCGAATGTAATTATATTTGATTTATTCTGAATACGTGCGAATATACGTGATATATTAATTTATACTAGCTAATTTATTGAATATAATTAGAAAAATCGGTTCGATTAGCTTGTGTGCGTTCGTAACAAATTCGAACGGGAATTGTACATGCACACAAGCATAAACAACGAGTTTGATTAGCTTATACGTGTGTGTGTGTGCGACGGTGTATTCCGCCCGGGCGTATAAGCAGTCGAGAGAGAAACGCGCAATAGTAATATAACAAGATATGGTGGCGACTTCTAGCGGATGAAGGCCGTATTATATTAACATAAAGCGGGCGAAATTCAACTTTTAAACGATACAAAATAACTTATATTCTCGACAAGATCACACTCTATAAACTAATAGGATCGCCGGTGTACTTAGGTAGTTAAATAATCATTTATAATACAATTTTCAATTTAATAAATATATTTAAATTGTTATAATAAATTATTAATATTTTTCTTGTTCAAACTAATAAATTCTGATATTGGCGATTCAGGACCGTGCCGCCTCCGCGGTGAATCACAGTAGTTGTTGAATTTAATATTAATAATTTTAATATTATTCATTGTTTAATAATAAACAATTACTGTGATTCTAACTGATAGCCGTGTAATTAAATTTTTTTTCACTTTATTCAATTTCCCTCAAGAATTGAAGAATATTTATAGGACAAGTGGAGGTAAAGCAAACCTTCCTATTAATAATTAATTGTTTCAACAATTTAATAATTGTTTATTGCCAAGGTAAGTGAAGCCTTCGTAATGGTAAATAATTAATGATAGGTAAGTCCTATAATTGTTGTAACGGCCTACAGGAGTAAAATATGGTACCAGGACCATATCTATCTCTGAAAGGGCTCTGTTACAATATATATATATGTATGTATATATATGTGTGTGTGTGTGTGTGTGTGTGTGTGTGTGTGTGTGTGTGTGTGTGTGTGTGTGTGTGTGTGTGTGTGTTTTTGTGTGTGTGTGTGTGTAAAAGGGGCTACTTTGACGGGGTCAACATACATATTGATGAATAAATAAATATTTTTTTACAAAAATTGAAATTCATTTTACTTTTCGATCAAACCACAGATGGATATATATAAAATGGGCTAAATATAAGAACAGGCATGAGTCAGTTATTTTTCATCTCAATTACGCTCGACCACGTTTTGCGACTTCCATAAAAAACTATTTATCCGAAGTCAAGAACTGTTTTTTTGGTCAAAAATTTACAGTCTAGAAATTGCACCATCTGACTACCACTTATTTCAATCAATGCAGAACGTTCTTTCAAGAATACGCTACAGTTCAATAGAGGGAGTCAAAAATTGGCTCGATACGTTCTTGGGCTTGAAGGACGAGATTTTTGTTCGGAATTCATAACTTGCCTGAAACATGGGAAATGTTACAGTTTCTGATGAACGATACTGTGAATCAACAATATGTAATCATTTTTTCATAATAAAATCTAAGATTTTGGGGTAAGACGCTGAAAAAATACGGGTATAACGAATAGATAAATAAGTTAAATAATTCATGTTTACTTATCGCTGTGATGAGAATACCTATCCGCTATTATGAAAAAAAATTAGCAAAACAGTTATTGTTAAAAATTACCAACAGTAAATTTTTAATCAATAAATATTATCGGATCATCGCTGTCAAAAATTCATTAACGACAGTAAAGACCAGAAAATTTCAAATCAAAATAGTACAAAAGAACATAATTAAAAAAACGATTTATCACGATTCATTTTTCACTGATCAAAAAATTATAATATTTACAGAAATAATCGCGCCTTTGAAATTAATTTTATTGGTAAATGCCAAAGATAAAAAATAAGTACTAGATCCCACACATCTGACTATTTGTACTACTTATATCGTCATCTAAACGTCAAGAACGGAAACTAAGTTCGACTCCTAATATTTTTAAGATCATGTAATTTTGATTCTAGAACCTATACGTTCCGAAAAAATACAATTAGAAAAACCATCAATACCGCTCATATTTTAGGTCATCTAAACACAAAATTCTTATGGAAATATAAGTTGCAGTTAAATCATGTATCATATGAGAGCAAAGCTTCAATGATGAACTCTGTAATTTTCATTAAAATATTTTTTGCAATTTTTATCATAGTATTTTCAAAGATAAATTCAAAAAGCTATTTTCGCAATCTTATTTACCAGAAGGATACGAAACTTCCTGTCAAATTCGTTAACTACAGCTCGGCATTGAGACATGCCGTTCACACAGAAAACTCTTCCACGAACTCGTCCGAGTATTTCAAAACATCATATTTTACCATCGGAAAATAAAATATCTGTTGATGGACGTGATAGACACTTTCTATGAATACTGTACGGATACATTTGAACATCGTAATTTAACATTCGAATAGGAAATTCCTCAAACGGTCATCCCAGCATATCTGGAAATTATATTTCATTGGAAATTCATTTCACTCAATTCACTCAATTCACGGCATTGAAGCGTTTTATTTCAACGCGTGGATTACATAGTGAGTATCAGGCTGGTAATAGTACGAATTTCGTAGACGCGAAAATCGAGTTGAACTTGAGGAAGTTCTGAATTTATTCAATTATAAGCTACTGATGAATAATTTAGCTAGTGAACAGGGCGTAGAATGGAATTTTATTCCTCCTTATTCGCCTGATTTCGGAGGTTTATAGGAATCCACTGTTAAACTATTGAAATGAAATTTTAAACAAGTAGCCAACTGTCTTTTGTTAAGATTTGAAGAATTCTATACTTTTGCAATTCAAATTAAAGCCATCCTGAACTCTCGTTCATTTACACCTTATTTATTTCCCGAACTCAATTACCTCGTTCCCTTAACTACAGTATATTTTTTAATTGGATTTAACCGACTGGAATGAACATGCCAGCAGATACAGAAGTGATTTCTGGACTCAATGGTACAAGAAGTACCTCCTTGAACTTTACATTTGAAGTAAATGGAGTACTGCTCAGCATCACATTAAAGAAAACACATTGGCTTTGGTTGTGCCAAGTTGTTATTTGCTATATAAGTCAAAAAGGAATTGAACAGATTCTAAGAGCAATATCGGTAGGCTAATACCACTTTTTCAAGTCTAGTGCTCACAAACAAGTAAAATAAGTATATTTAACAGTAGGCTAAATTAACTCTAATAGATCGTGAATGAGCTCGGAAGTATTTCTTACTATCAGTGTCCAAACTTAATTGTGGGTAGAAAACTAAGACAAAAAAGAACAGTCCTTATCAGTAGAATTAGAATTTATATTGACACTTCGCGAGCTGTTTCAATAAAGCAAAAACTGAATTCAAATTTCCATGCATATAAGACTTGAACCTTGCTTTTATAATGTAAGTTGCACAAACACACCCCTCATCTTGAATGAATAATTTCGTACTATACACGAAAATAAACAACAAACAATGTAATGCAGAAACATAAATTAGTTTGACTGTAATGCTCATAGATTAGCTGACGTATTGTCATGAACTGGAAAGTAAAATAATTTATTGACTTGTCGTTTGTATTCAGCAGTAAGAGTACGCAAAGTGACCACTCTCGTCAATTGATGATTACCTGGATGCAAGGCTGTTATACGTTCTAATGGCAATTTTTGATGGAGGAAACAAATTATCTTTAAATAGAACCCAGTCACTTACTTGAAAGCTATAATTAGCTTTAACCCAGTTGGTTCACTGTTGTAAGAGACTTAGATATTTTTTCCCTATCTCTGCTAAAAATAATTTCTCAGTAGATTCATTAATTGTCATTTACAGCAGTTTGAAACTCAATTTTTAAAAATAGCTCAGAAAGTATTACAGTGAGAAAATTTCTTGGTGTGATCACAATCACATCTGCAGATGTGATGAATTTCTTGATGGAACTTGCTGTCCTGGAGATAAAATTCGCAACTTATTTAAACACTATTCTCTAAATAAATTTTGACCGAAGCCGCAACATGTCTCAGTGCATTATCATGATGAAGAATGACAGACTCATAGCTGGTCTCATAATGTAGCCGTCTTTCCTGCAATGCACGTTTCAAACCAATAAGTTGGATTCGATACACAGTTCGCCGGATTTTGTATAGCATTTAGTTACGTTTCCGTTTATCATAATAAATTCATTTATCAACAGTGACAATACGATGCAAAAATCATTTATTTTTATACCGCTGCAGTAACATTTCGGTTTGCAACTATTGAATGAATCCAAATGCATTTAGGTGAAGGGCAACGGATGCAAGTTCTTCTTGAATTCATTATGGATCTTCATCCAGCAAAGCCTCTAATTTCTTGTCTTCAAAACTTTTCGGAATTCCGAAGCGATGCTTATCTTCAACTTTAAAATGACCACTTTTGAACCGTTTGAAACACGTGCGGCACGTCGATTTACTAATACATTCTGCCTCATAAGTTTCCAAAATCAACCGATAGGCTTCAGACGCACTTTTCCTTGTATTAAAGAATAGTAACAGCGCATCCCACAAATGATGTTGGTTTGGCTAAAAACTTGCCACTATTTTGCTCTAAAAAATAAACGATACCGAAAGAAATACTCAAATATAATTCTGCAAAGTTGTTGCCAAATACAGGAGCTATAAATATCACACATGAGGTCTAACTTTTCTACCAAGGATCCACTCTGATGCCATCTTTTTATGAACGCTGGAAACTTGTACAGCCGATATGCGAATAATATTTATTTATATTTATTTATATTTCATTTATTAATTGTGGTGCGATATTTTTTATTTGTGTGTCTATAATCTCACTGCTTATTGTTAAAATTGTATTAATTTGAATTAGTATTTTTATGTGCGCGAAACCATTTGTAATTTCATCTCACAAATCATAAACTCGAATTAGTAAAATTAATGTATTTTCTTCGTTTGTGCACAAAATTTGTTACTTCGTGCAAATGCAGTATAAGTGCATTTGGAAAATGAGAGTGAATTAGGATTAAAACAATTGTCATGAATATTCTAGACAATTTATTTTCGTACGATTTCAATGCACTGAATGCGATTGTTTAATTCGATATTTAATATGAATGTTGAAAAAGAAATATAATTATACAATATACTTTCGTCATCATTATATACATAATATGCATTAATTATGTTTTGATGTGCGGCAGTGCTCTGAGCTACTAGTGTTTCTTATTTAATGACGGACAAAAGGGCACACCTATTTGAATATAAATATATGCAGATGTATATGCATATAAACCCGAAGCAACGTTTTCATTATTAAATAATCTGAATCAGAACCTACAAAGAATAGATAATTCAGCTATTTGTTAGAAGAAAGGTCATAGATTGGGTCGCCAACGGGAAGGTCTCCGTTCATTCCACATTCTACATATATACGTTTATCTAAAGTATCGCTCGTATTGAATATGTACTCTTTCTTTTACTAACGATCCTAAAAAATGTCGGAATTGAAAATACTAGTCAAAAAATGCGGTATTAGAAACACAACTAATTTTTCCAAGTCCTTCGAAGAATATGAAAAAACCTCACCTCATATCAAAAAACCATCCATATGTGGTTGAATTATCGGAATTCTTAAAATAATTTAATGAAGTTTTCTATCAAAATGAAAGATAGCATTATTGATCAATTCGAATTATCAAATAAGAAAAAAACGTATTACAACGATAGATTCACGATTTATAATAATTATCAAGAATACAACGGAAAGGCAGAAAAGATTTTAGCAAAAACACCGCCGACTCATAAAAGAAATTTGCATGGCACGATTTCAGAAAACACAGTAGCTCGTTTGATATAAAATCACTGTTTAAAATTGTATTAATCTGAACTAGTGTTGTTTTTATTTACGTGAAACCATTTTTGATTTGACCAAATAAATCATAAACGCAAAACAGTAAAATTAATGAATTTTCTTTGTTTGAGAAAAAAGCACACGCCTTTGAAAAGTCCCATGTTTTTGTAAACAAAAGGACTGATACTGTGGACTGATACATAGGACACATACTTTGTCTCAGAAGGCGTATAGCATCACTACTTACTTAATAAATAATCAAATATCTTTAATGGTATCGAAGTTATCTTTAGAACTATAGTTAATAATATAAGTTACATCAAGTTTAAATAGTCATGTACAAAATGAAAAGAATCTCAATCATGTCGATTAGCAGTAATTCTATTTGTCACTAAACCTTTACATTACTCTATAGAATATTCTCTTATAATTGTTTGTCTCAAAAATTATTTGTATAGCATGAAAATTATTCTATATCTTCGTTATTCTAAATTTCAATATCAGTAGAATAATTTTAGTTATTTTGTTTAATGATTTAATTTTTAAATTTTACACTTTTAAACACATTTTTTACCATGAATGACATTCAGATAAGTAATAATTTACTTAAATCTATTTCAAGGATGACAGGAACATGCTATGCTGTAAAAATTATAGATAAGCATAAGTGTAAAGGGAAAGCAACTATATTAGGAAGAGAAGTATCAATATTACGACAAGTTCACCATCCAAATATAATTAGTTTAATAGAAGAGCAAGAAACTCATGATCATTTATTTCTAATAATGGAATTAATGAAGGTACAGTTTTATGAATTATTTTTGCTAACTATTTTTATAACATTTTCTTAATCAATAAAGTAAATTAATTGCTTAAAAAGCTATTTCTTTTAAAATTTATATATTTATATTTTATTATATATATAATTTATTTATAGACAGACAAAGATGGACAGATACCTGAATAGGCACTTACATATAATGAGTAATTCTATAATAAATATATTATACAAAACTGTAGTAATCATCTATAGAAAGAGACTATAGATACAAATAAAGGTTTATAGATAGTACTAGGTACGAGGTCACACAATTAAGTAATCCGACTGGTTTTATTTCTCGGTCTGTGGTAACACTGCGAACATATAACTCAACCGTAACAGTAGATGCCTACTCTCTTGACTAAAAGCTTGACAACCCTTGTACAATCATTTCTTCGCCAGTTGTTTAGTGTTTTGTAAGAATGCGCGAGTAGTGTATGTCACGAAAATGGAACAGAGAAGAAATTTAGAGCAACGGTGCGCGATAAAATTTTGTGCGAACCTCGGCGAAACCGCGGCAGACACTTATAAAACAGTGCTTAAAGTGTATGGTAGTGATGTCCTAAATCGTAGTCAGATGCTTCGGTAGCATACCGATTTTAAAAAAGACCGTGAGCGCGTCAAAGACGAGGCGCGGAGCGGAAGGCCAATTCAAGTGCGAACCTACGAGAACGCGCAGCGCGACCACGCCCTTGTTCATCAAGACTGACGACTAATCATTCGAATATTGACTGCTGAGTTAAATATTTACCGAGAAACAGTTAGAAAATTTTTAACCGAAGATTTCACCATGAAAAATGTGCGCGAAGATGGTACTAAAGAACCTTTCAGAGCAATAAATAGCCCACCGAATCAAAATCGCTCAAGATAATCTTGAGTAGGTTGAAAGGGATCCTACTCTTCCCGATTGACTTATTACTCATAATGGAAGTTGGTTCTTTGAATATGATCCCGAAACTAAACGGCAAACACAACAGTGGCTGTTCTCTGGAACCCCAATGCCAAAGAAGGTGAGAATGAGCAAGTCCATAGTGAACACCATGTTTATTTGCATCTTGGACAGCAAAGAGGTGGTTCACAAAGAGTTTGTACCACCTGAACAAATCGTGGATCAAGTATTCTACCGCAATGTGCTCGAAAAATTATGAAAAACAATGCTCAGAGTGCGTCCAGAGATCACGAAGACTTGGGTTCAGCATCACGACAATGCTCCTTGTCACAGTGCATTCAGTGTCCCTCAGTTTTTAGTGTCTAAAGGCAACGTTACTACAACCATCCTATTTATCGGACACATCATCTTGTAACTTTATTTTATTCCCCTATTTGAAAAAATTCGTCAAAGGTTGACATTTTGAACACATCCGTTGAAGACATCCAAGAAAATATGACGAGGGTACTCGGAGAGCTCCCATAAGAAGTATTCCAGAATGGTTACGGAAACTGGAAAACATGCTGAAATAAGTATATAGATGCGGAAAGGGATTGCTTTGATATACTTTAATTTTTAAATATACTCGATTTTTGAATTTTGCATTACGTAATTGCCGGACCTCGTATAGGTATGCAAAATTACTTCGCTTACAACTTCGAAGCATGTAACTTGGTTTTATTAAAACAATATTTATATCTAAATAATGATTAAATACTTTATCTACTTTATATATATATATATATATATATATATATATATATATATACATTGTAACGGGGTGGATTCGATTAGGCGAACTCAGGTTCGAATATCGACGCGCGACCGCTCCTGTACGGTCCGCGCGCAACCCACGTTGCTCCTTCTTCTCGCCGTCCGGGAAATAAGCGCCCGTCGGCGGTGGAGTCTCGGCGCGCCACGACGCGCCGGCCCGTCAATGCGCGACTCTATTTCGTGTCTCATGCGTGGTGCTCTGGCAACGAGCACCACGTCCGCAGCAAGATGCCTCCTTCCCCAAGGATGTCCGCGGCCAGCTCAGATCGCACGGCGGAAGAACTTCGTCGTGCCCGCGGAGGCGGGTGGATCCTACGCGCAATATTAACGCAATGCGAGAAAAACAGGGGAGGTGGAGATAGACAGCGAAGAAGAACAAAGAAATAAACACAAATGTGCTTTTAAGTTAGAAAGTTTATTTCCAGCGCGACAAACTACTGGATCAGAAATTAAGAGACGCAAGACTTGCGTGCTTGCAGTAACGACCGCGAAATCCCGCAGGCCGTAATACGCGCGCACGCTCTCTCACTCGCTCTCTTTCTCTCACACACGCTCTCGTTCGCTGGCCAGCGGAGTGCCTCGCAAGGGCGCTCTCGCGTGGACTAACCTTTTCGTACCCACGGCGGGGCGTCCCCCAGGAGTACGGACGTAGGCGAAGAGCGGCACACGCGAACACACGCGGGCAGCAAACGGCAGCGATCCGCCTAAACCGTCTGCGCAGATACGATATGGACGCGAGCACTAGCGCGGCAAGTACTGGGCGACGGCGGGAGTTGCAGGGCATCCTTCACGATCTCGGCGACATCAGCTGTCGTCTGTTCCTGCAGGCACTCCGCTCGGTCTCGCGCACTCTTCTCCTTCGTGGACTCAAGATGCGCCGCTGCAGACGGCGCCGAACCTGTCGCCTAGTTTCTTCCGTCTTCTCCCTTTGTCCCTTCTCCTCCGAGAACTCTTCTCGCGCGGCCGGTCGCCGCGTTGAGGTCGCGCGGTGTTTACATGCACGCACCGCGGCTTACGAGGCGGATTTCGGATGCGGCTTCGTGACAATATATAATAATTCATATACTATAGATAAACACATAAGGGAACTCTTTTCCATGTGTGAATGTGAAAATCAAATAAATAGATAGAAGCAACATTTTTTCTTCAAAATTACAATATTATCTGAAATATTATTAGACAAAAAAATTTAAAGTTAAAATTATAAGAAAAATAGCTCCACAAACAATGTCACTGTGTAAATGTTAACGTTGACGAAGATAAGTCGTTCTTCTGGCCTCGGAACCTTGCATGTAATAGTGCTCGTCTAACGAGTTGCATTACAATCGCTGATGAAAGCGGTTATCGTATCAGTTGTCTCGGTGGCAAAACAATTTCGGATGCCTGGCTGCTGGAATTACAACAAATGCATCATCTCGGTTGGATCAAACAAAATGAATATTTAAATTGCGTGCAAGATATATGTTTGCATTTATCCTGCTATAATTAAAATTGAAACCTAATAAGACATAAATATAAAAATTGGAAAATACAAATTTAGTTAATGCACTAGTATTGTCATATATCATCAATTAAATATAAAAAAAATATAAGAAATATAAAATGCATATAAAAAGAATAATATAATTATAAATGGACACAGGCGATTTTCAATATTTTGAATTTGAAATTTCCATATTTCAGATTTGAAATCGTCGATAGATAAAAATTCAAATACTATTTTTTGCTATTATAATGATACAATAAAATATATTATAATATTAGGTGTACAACTTTGCTTCCACTATTTTTTTCTGAATTTCGAGGCTTTATTTTAGAAACAAGATATACATTTATAATTCAAAGTATTTTCCATCGCTGGTCACTACTTTTTCTCATCTTTCGGACAGTATTGCGAATCCCACGTTGAAAAAAGTGATCATCTTTTAAAGCGATCCACGAATCGACCCAATTTTTAATTTCTTTATAAGACCGTAAGTACTGGTCAGCTAGGAAGTGTGTTCTGAAGGAGCAGCGTCTGGAAAATACGATGAATGGGGTAAAACTTCTCATTTCAACGATTTCAAGAATGTCTTAACCACTTTCGCAATATGGGGTCGAGCATTGTTATGCTGTAAAATCACTTTTTCATGTCTATCGTTGTATTGCGGCCATTTGTGTTTCAAAGCTCAACTCAAATGCATCAATTGCGTTCGGTAACGATCGCCTGTGGTTGTTTTAGTCAGTTTTAACAACTCAGAATACACTGCGCCGAGCTCCCACAAAATACTGAGCATGACCTTGGATCCATGAATATTCGGTTTGGCCATTGACATGAAGCATGGCTGAGACATCTTCATGATTTTCTGCACTTGGGATTATCATAATAAACCCACTTTTCATTACCAGTCAATGCAATGCAAAAATAGTTTCCGTCTTTGCCTTGCAAACAGCTGTTCAAAAACAAACAAACGTCGTTCAACATCACTTGACTTAAACTCGTACGGGACTCATTTTCCTTATTTCTGAATCATTCCTATGACTTTCAGGCGTTTTAAAATGGTCTGTTGTGTCACTCTTTATGATCCCGCCAATTCTTGTTGCGTTTGACTTTTCGCGAAATTTATTTGTACAGCCAATATTTAAAAGATATGTTGATGATATCTTTACAATTGTTTCAGAAGTTTTTTTGATTGAATTGGTGGATGTTTTTAATTCTGTACATGATAGAATTAAATTGACAAAAGAAATTGAAATCAATAATCAATTTTTTGGACATCAATGTCATTAGATATAATAATAATAAAGTGAAGCTTAATTGGTATAGAAAACCTACTTACTCAAGTAGGTTTTTATATTTTAATTCACACCACAAATTCGGAAACAACATTGGGACACTGAAAGGTGTAATTGACAGAGCAATAAAATTGTCACATAAAGAATTTAGGCAGAACAATTTGCAGATAGTAAGAGAAACTTTTACTAATAATGCATATGCAATTGAATTTATTAATAAATTAAATACTGAGACATAGTTTCAGATTTATAATACCGAAAATAAACATAATGTAAGAAGTGATGATAATAAGGGCAATATTATTGTTTTATCATATTTCAAAGGATTCTCAGAGAGAATTAAAAGAGTTGACGTTAACGGAGGTAAAATTATCGTCTTGCCATATGTTAGAGGATTGTCTGAAAGAATTAAAAGAAATTTTCGAAAATATAACATTCAAACTTTCTTTAAAAATAGTAACAATTTAAGTAAGTTATTTAATAATTGCAAAGTTAAGGATGATCTATGTTTAAAATCTGGAGTTGTTTACAAAATTAACTGTATGAATTGTAATGAATGCTACTTAGGACAAACTATTAGATACTTAAAAAGGAGAATTTATAATCATAAATATAATTTACGTAGTTCACATGTTACTTCTGGTTTAAAATAATATTGTTTGAAGTTTTTACATGCTTTTGATTTTGCGAATGTCGATATTTTGGTGCATGGGATCAAGAATATGTACAAAAGATAGAGCCTTGAAAGTATTCACATTTCAAGGAATCCAAATAATGTGAATTTAATATTAGGGTCAAGTAAATTATATAAAATTTATCATTCTTTATTAATTTGATAGGTGATGAACATTTTGTGTGGAAATTGAATTGTATATTCACGTTATTGAATTTTATAGTTCATTCCCTTGATGAGTATAAACTTATTTTACTTATAAAAAATTTTTTTCGGATAATAACAATTTTTATTTCAAATTAGTCTATGGGGATAATTTCAAACAAGGACAGTCTGACTGCCATGATAATTGTTAATTAATTATATATTATTTTTAATTTAATTTGAATGTAAGATCAATAGAAATATTTATTAATATTATCTAAAAACAGTTGATATAAACACGATTAAAGTATTTTAATAATACTTAAATATTAATTTCAATAATGTTTTTCTGAATCCTGTAAACTAAATAAAATTGGAATCCTTTGCTGAAAATTTAAATACTACTACTTCGATTTTGTCATTTTTATAAAATTACATAAATGTCGGTGCATACTAACAAAAGGAGTCGCTTAATTATATTTTAATTACATACATAATACTCGGCCGCACTTAGCTTTCGTTTTATCAACTGGTTATGCTCCAAAGATCTTTCAAATATTCTAGATCAATACTATTATTATCAGATGAGTATATCATTGCGATTTTTGATGGACCTCCAGTTTACAGTGGGTTCGAAGCTACTGAGAAGTTACTAATAATTATGTAAAATTCCCGTTACTTCTGAGCTGGTGTTCCTATGCCAGCCTCGTTGTCTTCGCAGTGTTTGGAAAGTTCACCAGAAAATGAAAGTGTCACAACCTGTTGAACAAGCATCAAGATTAATCTTTAAATAATATTAACTTGACATAACTCTATATTGATTAACAGCTAGAAATAATTGTACCCCTACTCAGTAGATTGCCGTAATTCTTTCTGTATAGTACTAGTCCTTATATGCATCATCACAAATCTGCGCTGCATTTAATACGATATATTCAGTTCCTTTACGAGTTGACAATGTGCGCAAGGTATGTGAAAATTGATTTTTTCTATAACCCTGCTACTTTGTGTTGTCACTCCGATAGCGCTATCCAACAGTTCTTATTGGGTGGTCCAAGATAGTTAACTTGGAATGGTAGTTTATTTTGATAATGATTATCGGGTGCACAACATGCAGAAACTCTTAGTCAGGTGCATGTTTCTGTTTTCACCAAAAGATTATCATCAAGAATGAAATAATGTGCACAATATTTCCTGATTGTATATTAGTGCACAAGAATATATGTGTTTAGGCCCTTGAGACCGTTTATGTGCCCGCGGAGGCGGGTGGATCCTGCGCGTAATATCAGCGCAATGCGGGAAATTATACAGTGGAGATAGTGACTGACAGCGAGAAAGCAAAGAAAACGAAGGAGCAAATGCGAACGTGTGGTTCAAATATAAATTTTTATTTCCCGTACGACAATCGCCCGGTCTACAATATTGAAAGACGCGAAGCTCACTCGCCTGCAATAGCGACCGCGAAAAGCGCAAACCGCAATACGTGCGCACACTCTCTCTCTCTCTCTTTCTCACGCACGCTCATGCGCCCGCTGGCGGAGCGCCTTGCAACGACGCGTTCGCTCAAACTGACCTGAATATACTCTCGACGGGGCGTCCCCTAGGAGGACCGGCGGCGACGCCGGGCGGCACACGCAATCACACGCAGAACGGCAGCGATCCGCCTGCACCGTCTGCGCCAACACAAAACGGACGCGAGCACCACGCGGCAGACGCTGGGCGTCGGCGGGAGCTGCTGAGCCTTCCGCACGGTCCCGGTGATGCCAACGGTCCCCGGCTCCAGTAGACGACCCTCCGCAGAACGTGTCAAAAACGCGCACACCGACGAGCCCGCGGTATTCACTGTTCTTTCTTTCTCGACTCGCGCGCGTGACTCTCCTCCTTCTATTCAAAAACTAGACTAAAAAGAAACTACTCTTTTCTCCTCTCCGCGAAGACCCTTCGCTCCCCCTTCCCCCCGCTCTGCCCTTCTCCGCCGGCCGGCTGACCGAGGTCGTGCAGTGTTTATGTTTGCCGCACACGCCGCGGCTGACGAGTCGCATTTCGATCGCGGCTTCGTTACAATATATATATATATATATATATATATATATATATATATATATATATATATATATATATATATATATGATTTACCAGAAACAAATAATATCCAATAGTTCAATTGATTTCTTTTTTTTTGTTTATAGTGAAGACTTCTTGTTTGTGATCAATAAAACATCTGAAATGTAAATACCAGTAATTAATAATTATACAAATAAAAATAAGTATAATTAAATAAAAATATTTATTACTTTCTTAGTTACAAATCTCAAAAATCTAGTTAATAGTTACACTTTATCGTGGTAATATTTTGTTACAGTAACATAAATTTCATGTAACTAATCTCATCATTTATTCTTGAATATATATTTTAAAGTTTGTAATATTTTAGATAAAATCAAAAAATAATTGATCAAAAGGCATCAAAAATATACCAAATCGTTTCATGTTATTATCGTATGATACTTTTCATAATAATACTACAGAATTAATATATAGATATTGAACGTATAAATATTAAAAAATAAAAATAGATGATACAGTTTTGTACATACATTTCGCATGTTAAATTTTTCTTGTAAAGTTTGCCTTGCACATTCTTAATCTGTTCCTGTGGATTATCAGCAATCCCACTAATACCTGACCGACGGTCAGATTGCGTAAGATTACAGAATTTTTCAATGTTTTCTTATGTTGTTGACGTAAAAGGGTGACCTGAGCAAAAATCATCTTCAATACTTCTCCACTGTCTTGAAAACGATTAAAACATTCAAAGATGTGCATACGATAAAAATTAAATACTATACACTTGGTTAAATAAATTATAAGTTCAGTTACAACTTTTCCAAGTTTCATGTGAAATTTCACAATAATGTCAAATCAATTATTTTTCCAGTAAACCAGAAAACAAACGGACCATTACAAACGAATGCCAAGGCTAGACTGCTTGTCTATAAACGCGCTAGGCATTCGAAAAATCAGTTTTCGGGTTAAACAGCTGATGATCGTTATCTTTTATCGCCTACATACTTCTGTAGCAACGACTGCCTCGCTGCTTGCAGTATTTCATATTAGTAGAGAGAGAACAATTTTTGAACAAGCATCAGAAGCAAGGTCCTTGACATTTTTAATTATATAAAATATCAATCAATATTTATGTTAACAGACGTAAACTTCGCTAATATTCATAGAGATATTTTAAGCAAAATATCAGAACTATTAACCTATTAGGACCCATGACTAGCTCAGCATAGTTAGATCCAAACTAACTACGCCATCGATTGCTTAAGCAAAAAAATAAAATACTCGTGTTTTCCTGTTTGACAATCTAATTGTATATTGCAAAACTATTTAAATAAATTACCAAAAATAATCTTTTCCCCGTAAACAAATACGGCCATTCGAACCAAGGGGAAAAGGCAAGAAAAAACGCTTCGTAACTTTTTTTGTACGATTCTTATATTTTGCAATCAATCGTTATAAACAAATTAGATCGATCGAATAACGTCTGTCCCATGGGTACGCTATTGCAAATAGGTTCAAACTAACGACACTATCGATTGTTTTAGCAAAAAATAAAATATGCGTGTTTTTTTCATTGACATCTGATTGTTTATTGCAAAATTATTTAAACAAATTACCAAAAATTTTCAAATTCCAAAAAACTAATAACCCGATCGATTCTACGAAAAAAATAGGATACTGCTCAGCAGTTATTTATTAAATATTCTTTTCCATATTCTAAACACAAGTATTTCACGCATGTTTCACAATATTTTTGAGTTCTTACTTTGCAATTTACTTCAGTACATTTTGTTAGTATTTCAATTTTCATTTTATGAGTGACTCAAATTTTCTATTTAAAACTCTTCTTTTTTGTCTTTTTGATCTCGATCCCATAAAACTATAAAATATTGACCAAATTCTTTTACTACATCTTTACTTTCTTTTTTTTCTTCTTGATGTAATTCGATGTATATTATTGTTGTATTGGCAATTGAATCCTGCATCAAACAAACAAAGAAACCATTTTCATTTTTTTTATCTTATCGTAGGTAGTAAAGAGTTGCAATCTGACGGTGATGAAGATCGACTACTTCTATATAACTATTATAGTTGGAAAAAACGTGAGGAAATAAAACTATTTTCTTTTATTTTCTTAGCTTGCTCATGCCACCTCTTCACGGGGGGCCTTTGATTCATCACCATAGCCTGTACCAAGCATAGATACAGGCTTCGAGTCCATTACCGTTATATACTTCAATTTAGAATTGTACTCGTCAACTTCTAAACATGTCTCTCGATCAGATTTTTTTGGCATTTCTAGTTTGTATTTTGCACGATTTAGTTTAATCCTAGCTGCTGCCGATAATTCTACGCTTTTTAAATGAATAAGCTCACGTTTAAATAATTATTCTCGCGTTTAAAAACCGAGTTTGTGCGTGGGTAAACATAACCAGGCAAAAAGAGCCGCCAGATTGCGCAATGTGCACCACGAATGAGGAGGAAGGAAAAGTGAGAAGACGCCGAAGCGTGTTCAAGTCGATGTTTAATAAAGATACACCGTGCAATTTGTAACTCTGCACTTATTTATTATATCCTACTTGTTTCCGCCTCCTCGCCTGTTTTCCCCCTTTTTATATGTGATGGAGCGACGACGGAGCTATTGAATAGTAGCACAATAAGTTCGTAACGGCGTGATTAGCGGTCAAAGGCACGATAATCAAAAGAATACGAGCGCGAATATTGAATATTTCTGCCCCGCGAACTTAGGTCAATGGTGAGCAAAAGAGGACTCGGTCGCGCAGCAGCCAGCGTGGAAAAGATGTTTCGCGATCCCCGCGCCTAAAACTCGGAATACAGTAAAAGCACTAGCCACTGTATTTCGAGTGTCCTATTTTAATTAAATAATATAAAACTTTCTTTGATACTTTAATATTATTTAATACATAGCACATATATAAAAACATTCGTGAAAATGAATGTTATTATAAATACATAAATAATTAAGTGTGTGCGAGCATCCCCAAGAAAGAAATTATTAGATTAATTATTATTTACATTATTATTATTACTATTATTTATTAAAATAATTATCATTATTATGATAATAATTAAATATTATTTGAAATGCGATAGAATTTTTATCATTATAAAACAACGTCGAAATCATTATAATATAATTTACATTATAGGAATACGAACGTCTTTAAGGGCAAGCTCGCAAATTAAATATTATAATTATTATAACTATAATACGATTATTATTATAATACTATTCTAAAATTATTATTTTTATTTTTCGGCGACTCGATTTAGAATTAGTTGAATGGTGAAGAAAAGGTCGAGTTTTCCAACCCAAAATCAGTTCTCTGGGTAATTCGGCCGAAAGAAACTCCATAGAGTTGCGATTCTGGTTGCGTGGCGTTTCATTAAAGAACAGCGGCCTTACTATCTCTCAAAAGACTTGATTCTGGGCTCGGAGCGTTCCGTTAAAGCCAGCGGTCTCATTTCTAGCTCTGAACGAAGTCGTGATCCTGGTTTCCTGCGACCAGCAGGCTTTGTTCGTTTCAATACTTCCTCCAGCTCCCCGTAAAAGTATACTTATATACAGTGTGTTAAACTATTTTAATAAGTGCAAATTCTATAAATAGCGTGCGGAATATAGTTTAATTTATGAAAGTATAATATAAGTTTATAGTAAGTATTAGTCTTGTTTTGTTACTTACTATATACTCTTACTCACTATGTCTGACGCCAGAACTGTCTTCATGAGGTATAATTACTTGTATAATTTTAGTAGAATATATTTTTTGTTATGTTTTTTTTTAATACCCATACTTTATTTCTTCTATTTCTGGAAATTCCTCAGCTGAATGAATAATTAGTAAAATAATATTAATAGTTTGTAACTTTTTTACAAGTGTACTACTGTCCATTCTCCTCAACAAAGGGGCTCAGTGGGATCATAAAGATCGTTCTCTTATAGCCACTCGTTAGTTTCTTTACCGCCGGCGTTGAAGCTTCTTTCAAACTCTGATTTTTTCTAAAGCTGCACGACCCTGGCTGTTTGTTGTCGCCCCTTTGTTTCTTTGCGCGGCAATTTCTGGTTATAAGATTTCCAGGTGTTCTACATCTATAACAGAATATACAATTATGTTTTGGGAACCTTACGCTTCCATTCTAATCACACGTAATGTACGGAATCGTCCTATACGTGTGATCTTTCTTAACATTTACGGATTCTGTTCTAGTCGATCTCGCAGCTACCATTTGAAAATTTTAATTTTTCAACTTTTTCGATTGCATTTTCATTTCCGTCTTACCTTCAGAAGTACAGTCTGTCATGACGGTTTTGGGAAGCGTGCCTGAAACTAAATTGTAGGAAATATTTCGCTTTTCGACAACAATCAGTTTATTCAAATGTGGAGTATTTTCAGAATCGCTTTTTTTTCTTCAATTCGATTCCAGATGTGGCTTGTGCTTTATTCAGATCATATTCCAATCGATACAGATCTCTTCTTACATAGACTACTTTTGTTCTATATTATAATCTTTTGCATTCTTCAAATTTTCTGACTATTTTCAGGGGTGATTTGATCTCTACTATTTTCTGATAATAATTAAGATCGATATGATTTAGCATTATTTCCCGAACTTTATGTATAGTCATAAAAACGTTTGTAGAAATATTTTAGCTGTACTGAATCTATATTCAAATTATGTAACAGTCTTTTTGTTATAAGGTTCGTCTGTAATTAATCGGTAAATTAACACATTAGGTGTACAAATAAGTTTCCGCCCTTTTGAAAAGATGGCGCCTCCGATATGATATCATCGAAATTGTTAGCAGTAAAAAGGTGTATCGTATACATTGACATCTGGAAACAGTATAAGCTTTTAATATCTCTGACTTTTTGCTAGCATCACTTAGTTCGTGTTAAGATGTCAAGTTTTGAGCCAAGTAAGCGTCATTTGCCGGAATTGTTAATTTACTTCTTTCAGTTAAAGCAATCTGCAGCTGAAGCATATCGGCAACTCACAAAAGCATATGATGTTATTTTGAGTGGGAGAAGTTGTCGGGAAATTTAAAAGTGTGATTTTGACGTGGGGGACAAAACACGCAGTGGAAGGCCCAAAGTGTATAATGACACATTATTTACTGGAAGAAAGATCCGTGCCAAGTGTAAGAAGAAGTTGCATAAGTATTAGGACTGACTCAGAAAGCTATTTCAAAACGTTCCAAACCCTGGGTATGGTCCAAAAGCAAGGAAATAGGGTTCTATACGAACTGAAGTTAAGAAACGTCGAGCGTCGCTCATTCGCTTGCGAACTATTTCTCAAAAGGCGAAATCGGAAAAGATTTCTACATCGAATCGTGACGGGAGACGAAAAGTGGATTCACTACGATAATCCAAAGAATAGGAAGTCATGGGGTAAGCCCGGGCTTACCCCATGACCTCTACTTGGATGGCCAAGCCAAACATTAATGGCAAGAAGCTAATGCTGTGCATTTGGTGGGATTAGGTTGGATTAATCTATTACGAACTACTCCAACATAATCAAACCATCACCGGCGAAAGGTACCAACAGCAGCTGAACAATTGAGCCCAGCATTAAAGATTAAACGTCCACAATATGCCAAATGGCACAATAAAGTCATTTTTCAGCATGACAACGCTCGGCCACATGTTGCAAACATCGTAAAGGAAACATTAGAAGCACTGAATTGGGATGTTCTACCCCACCTGCCCTATTCATCAGATATTGCTCCTTCAGACTGCCACCTATTCCGGTCGATCACTCATGGTCTGGCTGAGCAGCACTTCACTTCTTACGAGTAACTCAAAAGACGAAAAATTTTTTAGACGGGGTATCCACTTGCAGAACTATTGCACATCACTTCGTAGAAAGTGATGCTCAATATTTTGAATGACATTATTTGTACCTTTTTTTCAATAAATTTTTATTTCTTTATAAAAAACGGCGGAATCTTATTTGTACATCCAATATGTTACATCCATTATCAATCTGTATTTTCTGCCAATTCCATTTTTTGAAAGTTACATTTTCCAACTTTTCAGTTAAGGGATCATCTCAAGTTTTTTTGCATAAATTTTCAACATTTTTTTCTTGCAGTAAACTGTAATATTACACTACAAATTTTTTTATATTAAAATAATACATATTGAAGTCTGCAAAAAAATTTTTTTTTTCATTTTTCATCCAATATGGCCCAGATATAGCTGCCACAACGAAGCTTGCTTATTTGGCTGACATCATATCTTGATACAGGAAGCTCTGAAATGAAAAATTCAAAAAGGATATTAATGTATAAGAAAGTGGCTATAGCCCGTACTAAAATCAAGAAGTTTAAGTAAAATAAAAACAAAATGGCGGGCTTTTCTAATTTTCGGCTTATTTTTTGAGGTTATGTTGTTTAAAAAAGTGCTCAAATGTAATCGAATATTCATATTTCTAGTACGGGCTATAACTATATGTGTGACGCATAACCTTTCAAAATTTCAACCCAATCGGTTGAATAGTTTTTGTTAAATCATGTCAGCCAGGTAAAAAAATGTTATTTCGAGAAAAACGCGTTTAAAATAATTTTTTGAAAACCTGTGTAAAAATGAAGAAATAAACCTCTTACACTCAATCCGCGATACCAGCTCCATACATAATTCATTCCTGGTCCTCAAAAAACTCATTTTGGTGCGCCTTAGCCTTTTTAAGCTCGACTCCCGTTCTTTTAAAGCTTCAATGCTGCGACGATTTCCTTGCTTAATTCTATTTTCGTCCTGTCTCTGCGCAAAATCCACTGTTACGCTGTTAATCGAAATATCCAAGGTTTCTATGATTTTTAATAATGGTAAAAATCTTTCATTGAAGACGCACACAGCTCAATAGGTAGCAATTTCAACAATTTTCTTCCCAGAAAACATGTGTTGTGGAGCTATATTCCAAAAATAAGGGTTGAAGCTTTCGTTGGTTTTTGTGTGTGTGCTCCGATGCACCTTTCTAGCAGATCCTCTGTGGTAAGATCTTCATAAATCTTTTTTAATAAAGGTTGAATTTCTTTGTCTAGTACTATGTTGAGGCTTATTCACCGTAGAAATCTTGTGGTAAAAAGTTTCCCAAATAGAATTTCTCATATCTTCAACAGAATCTGGATTTCGGCAAACAGCTAATTCGTAATATTTTGACATCTCCAGTATGACTTTATTAGTCAATGTAGCCATTATTTTAGGCTTTTCAGTTTTTTTTTGTTTTTTTTTTTTGTCGTTTTTTTCCATCAGCACCTTTTTGTGAAGCTTCTAACGCTTTTTGAGCATTTTTTATCTGTGTCAGTTGTTTTTTAGCATCTTTTGTTCTTTTATAAATTCGCTTTTTAACATGTAAAACACACTCCTTCTTTTTTACGCTCAAAACATCACCATAGGGCTGTATATCTTGTAACGATGAGAAAGTCTTCGAATCGCCATCACCAATATAATATTCATAATAACTATCATTCAAATCTACTGATCTTTGGAACATTTCTTTTATACCATTAACTTCCATCGATCCCGCACTGCCTTCATGATTTGCACTACAATCTGACTCGTGAGTTTCATACTAGTCTTGATAATCCATAGAATTTTCCTTTTCAGCCCATTGTTCACAAGCTTTGCATATTCTACTTTACACAATGACATCAAGAACTTTTTCAGAAAATTTTCCAATCACTGTAGCAATCCCGACAAGAGAAGAAAAACCCCTTCGAGCCCAAGAGCCGTCACCAGAAACTGTGAGTCGATTTTTTACAGTACCGGCAGCCTCATTTTCTCTTTGTTTGTCACTAACTGTTTGTCTAAAAACTAATATAGCTACTGCTTCTGCTGCTATTCAAATGTGGTTTACTATTGCATAATAAGTAGCTGAAGCATATCCTTTGATGATATCCATCATTGCACAAAAATTATTTATACCTAGCAAGCCAACACCGAGTAAACGTATCGCAAATAAAAAGCGGCGATTTATTTCGTAGGAAATATGAATTGTTGGACTGCTTAGAATATGAGTTCCTGTTTCACATTTACACAAAACTACTAATGGAAAACCTAATCCTTTTTCGTTACGTTTGGAAAATGTTATATCGCCTTTATAAGTTTTACAAATTCAAATGTCTTGTAGTCTTAGAAAGAGTAAGAAATTCACTATGACGTAATGCAACAATGGATCAACATTCACTTCGAATGCAGGATTATTTTTCTTAATTTTTTTAGCAGATGCACTAACCACACTTACATCACGCTCACTCGTAAATCGATTGCCACGAAAATTTCTTTTTTTTTTGTCGATCAGCTCTCGAATTGCCGAATTTTGTACTTTTTGTATCCATTTTATGAACTTTTTTTTCAACTAATATAAATGAAGAACTGTTTTTACAATTAAATTAAAAGAAAGCGATACTTTCAGTGCTTCAAAATATCGTTGAAAATGCTCGTGAGATATATAAATACAGAAAGAAGCGGGAGCAAGTATGTACCTGTCCGATCGCCAGCTGTCTGAATTGCTCCAAAATCACAATTGCGCGCGCACCAGGAATACACGCTATAGAAACATTTTTAGAGCGCGCAAGTGAAAATAAACTATTGTACGATGTTACTATTAGTATACTAAATGCAAAACAGGTGTTTTTGGAAAATTGATTTTTTCATCGATTTAGACTAGAGATTTACGACCACGACAACGTTACCTACTTTTTGAGGTGTTGGCTTTGACCATACTTTACATGTATAAAAAATGTATAAAATAAATAAAAAAGTTTTTTATGTACTTCAAGAGTGTATTTATTAAGCATTTCAAATCCTACATCCATATCTTCAATAGCATTCACAGAAAAATTTCACAAAAATAGCGTTTTTTTCGAGTGTCTATAGTAGAATTTAATAGAAATTAATAGAATTTAATAGAATTTAATAGAAATCTTAATGTCAAATGGTCTATATTTAAATAGAATTTCATAATACAACAATGTTATTGCTTCAAGTAACAGATTAATACTCACAATGTAAATAGAACCACGTAATAAAAATCTATAATATTGCAGTTTATAATAATTAGAATATAGATAGCTGATAACTTTTTTACACTGTGAATCTAAATATGTCTTCGATACATAAAAAAATGCTATTTTTTAATTTTCTTTTTCTTATTTTAGGAATGTTAATAAGCCTCGAATTGGTATTAAGTACATTGAATAAATTCGTGAAAGTTTTGGCTATGCACAGAAACTTTACACAAAATTTTGTTTGTTGATTATTCTCTCATAAATTAAAAACACATGTAGAACTTTCGTAACCTTTTTATTTTTCTAGGGGGACTTATTTGATGCTATCACTTCCGCAACTAAATTCTCAGAATCTGATGCTAGTATAATGATTCGTCATTTATGCTGTGCTCTTTCGTATCTTCACGCACATAATATAGTGCACCGAGATATTAAACCCGAAAATCTTCTAGTACAAATGTATGGTCAGCATATACAATTACTTAAACTTGCAGACTTTGGACTGGCTCAAATAGTTGATCAACCTTTGTATACTATATGCGGTACGCCTACGTATGTGGCGCCAGAAATTCTTGCAGAAGTAGGATACGGTTTAAAGGTAGATTCAATTCCTTTATATAACATTACAAATTTGGAATAATTATTTCTCTAAACTTTAAAATTATGTTTATGTTGACTTTTGTAAACTAAATTCAGCAATATGTTGATCGGTCTTACAGTCTTATAAAATAATACAATTATAATTATTATTGAATTATTATTTACACAATAAAGAATTATTACAACATTATCGATCAAAAAGTTATTTTAATGATCATATGTTGAAATACTTTATATCTAAAATCGGCACACTGCTTAAATGGTATGGGTATACTAAAGTCCATAAAGAGCATTTGACGTACACATTAATCATTTTATCGATTAATTTTTCAATACACAAAATTGGTACATTATTATTGGATATTTTAATCAAGGTTTTTGGTAAAACTATTTCTAATATTGAAGATAGTTTCAATGTTTATGACACAGTGAATAAAATGATTATTCTGAATGTCATGTAATGATCACATTGGATATAGTCTTTTTGAACTATATACCATTATATTTACTTAAGAAAATAATACAAAATTAATATGCAGAAAACAGTTAAATATAATTAAAACATTGAATTTAATTCTTAATAACATAATTTGTTTTGCAAAAAATTTTCTATGAACACAGGTATGGTTGTAAAATTGGATTACCTTTGTCACTCGTCAAAGCTAATTTTCTAATAAAAATGAGAGTATAATAGAAAAATTATGAATATTTTTGAGAGAATCATTTTGAAAACATATGTAGATGACGTCTTTAGAATTGTTACAGAATATTTTCTAGATTAACTGGTAGGTGATTTGAATGGAATTCCATTCCTATTGTGCGTATAAGTAAGTTTCCAGTGCTTCTTTCAAAAATGTGAGGTTTTATCGTGAAAACATGATTACACATTCTTTATTTAAATCTTTATGGCAATTTATGAATTCCGAACCAAAAAACTTGTTCATCTCCAGCCTAAGAACGTATTGAGCCATTTTTATATTCCCTCTACTAAACCGAAGCGTATTCTCATGCAAGCGTTCTGTAATGATCGAAACAAGTGGTAGGTAGATGGTGCCAAGTCTGGACTATACAACGGGTGAAACAGAACTTCTAATCCACTATTCTTTAACGAGTTTTTAATAAGTCCCGAGACTAACAACGAAAACAATATTTTTTTCTGAAAACTTTTCTATACCTTGTTTATAAAAGGATTTATCCTTTGCTTTAAAATAGGCTTCAGATTCGACAATAACCTCCTCATTCGAGCAAAATTTTCTTCCCTGGAGCATTTTTTTGAGATCAGCAAAGAGCCAGTAGTCGCTGAGGGCTACTCTGTTAAATACGGGGGGTGGGGAAACAAATCAAAGCACAACTCATTGAATTTTTCCATTATTTTCATGGACTTGTGGCACGGTTCATTGTCTTAGAGAAAAAGTATTTTTTCTTCTTCATGTGCGGTCGTTTTTCTGGGAGCTCCTTTATGAAACGTACCAACAAGTCAATATAATAATCATTGTTGATCGATTTACCTTTTTCCAGGAGTCCTGTTCGAAACGTTGAAGCGAGCAGACGTGTTCGTAAATAAGGGCCTCTAAGAAATTTGAACAGTATCATAACATCGTTAATAATTGTATGTAGTGTTTAAATAAAGTGTAGTTTGTCATAAAATAATATAATTTCGAACTTGCATATTGTTTAACAATTTGCAAAACTCGAAATATTTCGGCTTTGCCAAAATGACGATCAAAATCAATGACCCACTATCCCAACAAGAAATAAATAATTCTAGTACAAATCTAACACAAGTTAAAAACTAGGCAAGTGCTACTCAAAAAAGTTGAAGCAATAGTCATTGATTCTATGGAAGGTTTGACAAATAACGACAATATTGACGGTCTGGAAAAATGATGAATGTAAACTCTTTAATCTCTATATCAAAAATCTCCGGGGGAAGAAAGTGTGTGTTCCTATCAAATAAAACAGTAGTAGAAAAAATAATTGATGAAACAATATAAGTTAAAAATATATACCTTAAGATCAGATCCTTAATAGAATGAAATAAGCGAGTAGTGATGTCAAATGTACAAACTCATATTCCAAACGAAGTACTGGCCAATGCCCTCAGAGAAAAAGGTATCTCACTAGTATCATCAATTTACAACAATAAGGCAAGTTTAAGTAAACCTGAACGTTCAAACATACAGTCACACCGAAGACAAATATATATCAAAGAAGGTGACAAAATTCTCTGAACGGAATCGATACAAATAACTTACCAAGGCACAGCATACTGGATCTATTAAAGTACCGATGTGACAGAGTGTTTTGTTTGTAAACAGAAAGTCCACATAGCTAAGCTATGCCCCAAAAATTCTACGCAAGTAAACGTGACATAATTCCGACAATACATCCAAAGATCAGGAAATGAACAAGATAAGTTTAGTTAATAAGACTAAAAACCAGGTAAGCTTCAAACGCCCAGCTCCCTCATCTACAACTATTAAGGAATTTGAAAATATTAGAGTAGAAACTATGCACACTAACCAAACTAAAAACATCAACAATCATGAATCCTCGCGCAACTCTTCTACCGATGATGAATCCAATTTCACAAAAGTACAAAAGCAAGTAAAGAAAAAACAACCAAATAGTAAAAGTGACAAATAGAATTCTGCACCAATAAAAAGTGAAGCACATAACATCTTAGAGAGTTTATCGATAAATACAAGAGAATTCATAGAAAAAATAACCATCAAATATAACTCAAAATTTAAACAATTTAGCTCATTCTTCCAAAATACTGACAAACAATTAAATACTCCAAAATTTTATGAGTACACATAAGCTCACGTAAATTTAATAAAAATAATAGAAGAAATATATCCGTATATTGATAATGGTCACCTCAAAACAAAATGCATTAAAACACAAAACAAGCTTATGAAGTTAACAAACGACCAAACTATACAGAAACTACAAATAAATACCATGACAGAAACAACAGATAAATAAATAATAATCGATACTGAGTAACTCAATTAAAATTCTGTTATGGCAAATACCTCCCATAAAAATCTTAAAATAATATTCTGGAACGCTAGAAGTATATTAAATAAACAGGATGAATTTCCGAGCATATTAGCAGACACAGATATCTTTATTTGCATGGAATCATGGTTAAGGAGAAAAATTACAAGAAAATCAAAGACACAATTGACAAAATCAGTATATTTACGAGCTTCAGGAAAGATAAATCGCACTCTAAAGGAGGAGGAATTCTTATACTAATCCGGAATAACGTATCGTATTTTGAACTAAGCAATAATTATAATTTAAACCCCTCAATTGAAGTAACCGGTATTAAAATAAGAAATGTACAACCAAAACTTGAATTATTCGTATATTACAGAAACCCAGGTTTCCTAGATCAGACCGAATGGAATAATTTATTCAATATAATCGATAAAAGAAGTCACACAATCTTTATAGGCGATTTTAACACCCTCCACCATACTTAGAATTGTAATAGAACTGATTCAAACGGGAAAAAACTTCTTGAATGCATTAACAACTCCAACTTATTTTTACATAATCATAATACTTGTACTTATATGAAGCCTAACGGTTACTCTTCAAATATAGATCTCGTCCTTTCTTCTACGAATTTGTCAGATAAAATCAATGTAAGAATTTCTGAGAAAATCTGGGGCTCTGACCACTTCCCAATACACATACAGCTTTCTTTAGAAAAGATCATATACGAGAAAAAATTATACAAAATCACATAGGTGTGAACTAAGCGGGAAAATGTTAACTACAATTTAAAACATAAATACTATAAATTTATGTCATTCGCTTATAATGATAGTTCCACAAATGATAAATATGAAATTTTTTGCGTATTTTAACAGACACTTCAATTTCGAATACCCCAAAAAGAAAATCTGTAAATAAACAAATTCATCGTAGTCCTACACCTTGGTGGGACTCAGAATGCGATAAGGCTAAGAGACTGCGACTGGCAGCATTCAAAAAATCGAGTTTTTCAAAAACAATAGAAGACTACATTGAGTACAAAAAATATGCCGCCGAAGCAAGAAGATTGTTTAAAAATAAATATCGGGAAATTTTTAAAAACTTCGCTCAAAGAATTAACTTTCGAAGAAGCCAAACGTTTGTATATAATACTACCAAAATTTTGATAAAAAAATGGACTAAAATCAATCCTTATCACACTTCTGAGAACCACCAAGACCAGGAAAAAATAGATAGAGCGTTAGATAAATTATGACCCTGCCAAATTAACGATTTTTTAAGTACTACTTTCGACTTTTATGAATTTAATACAGCACTGGAGGGTAAAAGCAGTAAATCTGCCTGTGGCATAGACGGTATAGACTATGACATTCTTAAAAAACTATCCATAAATTATAAACTCATTCTCCTAGACCTATTTAATGAAATGTGTAGGAATGGCACTCACCCCAATAACTGGCAAAAATCACACGTTCACTTTATCAAAAACGCAGATGGAAAAAATGTAAGGCCAATCGCTCTCACATCATGTATCTCCAAACTATTTGGAATCCTAATAAAAAATAAACTACAATCGTGGTTAGAGCACAACAATCTTCTTCCATCTAGTCAGTCGGGTTTTCGAAAAGGGTAGTGCACAGTCGACAATTTAACAAGACTCACCTTAAATATCGAAGAAGCCTTCAGCAAAAAAAAGATGCTTTAGCTGTATTTTTAGATATAACTAGTCCCTTGGATAACGTAGAAATAAACATCCTCTTAGAAAAACTCGCCTCAATAGGCTGCTCTACGCATCTTGTAAAATTTGTAAAGTTCATGATATATCAAAGGTATATATACATAAATCAGTCAAGCGGACATCACAGATGCACATATAAGGGTGTACCACAAGGTTCAGTACTTAGTCCATTATTATACAATATATGCGTCTCAAAAGTATGTCGAAATCTACCCAAAAGCGCCATTCTATACCAATTTGCCGATGATATTGCAATTATTGTAATGCGGGGTTGTGTAAATAAATGTAAAAGCCTAATGGAAATAACAATATGTATACTTAACAAAAACTTACCTAGTATAGGTCTAGAACTATTTCCTCATAAATCCACTTTTGTGCATTTTAACAAACGCAACATTAAGCCAAGCCAAACAACAATAAAAATAAATGAAACAACTATTAAACCAAGCCTATCCACCCTGTTTCTCGGCATTATGTGTAATTATCGACTCTCCTTTAATGTGCAAGTAATCAATATAGAAAAAAATGCTCAAGATCCAAAAATATAATTAAATTTATCAGAGGGAAGTGGTGGGGGGCCGACCCCGAAACATTAATAATATTGTACAAAACTATTGTAAGGTAAATAATAGATTATGGCTGTTTCATTTATTTCTCAATTAAAGTCGACCAAATAAAAAAACTCGAAAACATTCAATACTCAGTGATTAGACTTGCCTTAGTACTTCGCAAAAGTACACCCACTAATATACTCCTGTCCCAATCAAAACTACCTTTCTTACAAGAACGTTCAAAATTTCTATGTTATAGTTATCTTAAGAAAATCCATGCAAATACTAGTCTAAATGTCTACAAGACTATCAACAGTTTTAAACAATCTGTAGAAAAAACTAAAAAACAATATGATTTCAAAAATCGGATTTTAATTCTCTGTCTAATGAATCCCACGTTCAATAATGGAATAATGCTGTCCAACAAACACTATAATTTATACGTATACGAATAAAAATCCCAAATTAACCATACATATATGGAGCTAGGAGAAAAATTAAAAAAGAAAAAAAATTCTAAAATAACCCGTGTTCTTTAAACTGATGGCAGCAAATCAGATTCATCGAAATCCGTAGGAATTTTTGTTTGAGTTGAGATTTTTGTTCCATTGAAAGCAATCTCGGCACACGCTTGGAAGAAACCTTTCTCATTCTCAATTTTTCATGGAGGATTGTAAATATGCTTCCAGCTGATATCTGTGCTATTTCTGTAATCTTACGAACCTTCACTTTACGATATTTCATTACGATTTATAACACTCCACTCACATTTTCCGGTGCAACGGCTTCCAATGGCCTACCCGAACGTTCTACATCGTTTTTGTCCGTACGACCACGTTTAAACTCAGCATACCACGGACAGATCATTGGATTGGATGGCGAGGAGTCCGGGTAATGTTTTTGAAGCCATTGCTGAACTTCTACGTATTTTTACCCATTAAGAAACAATGTTTTATCAACACGAAAAACTCGTTTTTTCCATTTTTCAAACAAATTACAAAGTGACTTTACTCTAACCTCGATAACTCTGCTGTTTGTGGTCTGATCAACGTGAAATTTTTACACGTTTTATCTAAAGGTTTATACTCTAGAGAAACATAGTCAGTTTGGTAGTACTAGCACTATCTCTGGGTTCATCTGTGGTCTTATTGAACGACGTGTTATAGTCGAACATTATCGTGTTGAATATGTTTTTCTGATAATACTCGCTTCCACCAATGAGTTGGGTTCGATACAGTAATTTTGATGATTTTTTTGATTTTATAGCGGTATACATTTTTTGACATCGCATTATCACTGGTAGTGACAAATGTTTTTTTTTATGATAAACCTAAATGCAGAAAATCGTACACAAAACCTGCCAAGCCATGCTCTACATATGGTGGGATAAAAAAGGGTATCGCATATTACTGCTTCGGATTGGACAAACCATCAAAAGACCGTTGTCTTGAACCCCAGTTATTCGTTTGAAGCAAGCACATCATAGAAAAAAACGTTCAGAATATGGGAAAAACTTATAGCTTGCGTGAGCGATACTTTGAATAAAGGACATGTAATAATGTGTTCATAATACAGTTTCGGATTTTGAAAAAAAAAAACGCTGGAATCTTACTTGTACACCCAATATTATAGTAAAACTAAACGTAAAAACTATTATTTGATTTGGGACTACCTCCTATTCTTGATGGCATATATTCGACACATTCAAAGAAACCACATAAAGCGATGACGCTGAAATTTACACCACTAGAAAATGGTATAATTCTTTTCGATATTCTAATTCTGTCTGTTATCAATTCCAATATATGCTTGGATATATAGTTTAAAATAATACTTACCAAAAGCATATTTAAAAGATATAGATAGATAGACCCAGGTCATTAACAAAAAAAACTGCCAAGACAGGATTGGAGCAAGCGATAGCCCAAGAGCTAATGTTAACATTTTTAGATCGTTAATTGCATTTCTAACTCTTAATCGGTAAATTGCACAGTCTGTTACGGCTTTCCTTGAGTTACCTATAATTCATCTTCTTTTACTTTTAATGATTAAAATTATGTCTCACATAAATAAAATTTTAAAATGTTTCACTATTTGATTCTACTAAAACTTTACTCCAAGCATTAGAAGAACTGCTAATATTTTTCTTAAAAAATCGTATCACTATATAAAAAATTATATATATATATATATATATATATATATATATATATATATATATATATATATGGATATGTTATTAATTATTTCTATTATTTCGTAATTATATCAATATTCTGTCCAATATATATGTTGCAATACATATTTCACATTGATTTTAGATCGATATTTGGGCAGCCGGTGTTATACTATATATTCTTCTATGTGGTTTTCCGCCTTTCGTATCTACGGACAATGAACAAGAAAAATTATTTGAACAAATTCTTATGGGACAATATGAGTTCACAGCTCCGTATTGGAATAATATTTCATGCTCAGCCAAAGAACTTATTTCTAATATGTTACAAATATTACCGGAACTCCGTTTTAGTGCAGAAGATGTTTTAGACCATTCATGGATTCTAGTAAGTCATGTCTTTCTTATTATGTAACGATAAAACAAGTATTACCAAATTTTTGTAATATTATAATTATATTGATTATTTTATTTTTGTAATACCAATATTCTTAATTCATTTTATGTGGTTAAAATGCGTTACCCAGGGTACACCATCGATGCAGGAGAGATTCTCATCTATCCACCGAAATATAACATGAATTTTAGATTAATTTTTTCCAAATCCAAACGTAAATAAGCAACTGCTTGTTTTTGACTTTTAGATATTTCTGATTGTCTATTTTATTTTATTTTAGTTCAGTACAGAAGAAAAAAATTAAAATAAATACACCCATATAAATGTTTAATATGTGCTGTAATATGACCGTCTAAAATAGGTACTTATTGGTTCTTTCTAATAGCATTTTTAAATTGCTTCGAAATTGAAACGGCTCCTCATCAGGATGTCATCATGTCCCTGATGAGGAGCCGTAGCGAGCTCGAAACGTTGGACAAGTCTTCAATTAGGTAAGGGTGTTGGGACAGTCAGACTGCACTTTACTAACAAAGAATTTTTTCAGCTAATATTTTATTTTCAGATTAGTCTACGGGGGTGAATGTAAACAAGGACAGTCTGACTGTCATTATAATTTTAATTTAATTTTTAATTTAATTTTTATTTTTAATTTTTATTTTATTTTTATTTTATTTTTTTTTTTTTTTTTTTTTTTTTTTTTATTTTTATTTTTATTTTTATTTTATTTTTGGATTGAATTGATTGGACTGTAAGACCAATTAAAAAAATATTTATTAATTTGTATATGGGCAGTCGACAAAAGTACAATTCAATTGTTTTAATATAATGTATCGTTAATTATCGCTTCTTTTTTTTATTCCTCTAAAATAAATTCTAAATTCTTACTTTCGGGCTTGCCTCGTAAAGAAGCTAGTAATTTTCTTTATACGAAATTTGAAATTATTAGGAGTGTGAATAAGTCTTTCCCGTTTTTTGTAAGAGATGGCGCCACCAATACTGTGCGAGTATTTAATGGTTACATATGTCATAATCAAAGCTTATTCATACGTCAACAATTCCATACTAACACATTAGTTAAAATTTTTTCGCATCATAAATTTTTGATATCGTGAAAATGTCGAAATTTGAGCCGAGTCGACGTCATTTGCGGGAAGTTTCACTTTATTGGTTCAATTTGAAGAAATCTGCTGCCGAGACGCATCGATTGCTTCAGGAGGCTTATGGAGAAGGTTGTGTCGATGATTCAAGTGTTCGCGAATGGTTTCGACGCTTCAAAAGCGGTGATTTCGACGTGGAAGACAAGGAGCGTTCCGGGCGGCCGCAAATCTTTGAAGATCGAGAATTGGCGACTTTGCTTGATGAAGATTCTTGTCAAACGCAAGAAGAACTTGACGAAGCATTGGGAGTTGACCGAACAACCATTTCCAAGCGTTTGAAAGCCATGGGAATGATCCAAAAGCAAGGAAATTGGGTGCCGTACGAACTGAAGCTGAGAGACGTCGAACGGCGTTTTTTCACTTGCGAACAGCTGCTTCAGCGACATAAAAGAAAGGGTTTTCTGCATCGTATCGTAACTGGCGATGAAAAGTGGATACGTTACGATAATCCGAAGCGAAGAAAATCATGGGGACTACCCGGCCATGCATCATCATCGAAGGCCAAGCCAAATATTCATGGCGCCAAGCTCATGCTCTGTATATGGTGGGACCAGCTAGGTGTGTTTTACTATGAGCTTCTGAAACCGAATGAAAGGATCACAGGCGAGGTCTGTCGACGACAATTGATGCGTTTGAGCCGCGCACTGCGAGAAACGCTCTCCCCTCCTCCGCCCGCCGATCATACTTTCCCCCGCGGAAAACTCGGGACGAGTGGAAGGCGCCCTAATGCGATTTTTATGACCTCCCTCCCCCTTTTGTATACACTGACAAATTTCTAGACGAAAAATTACCGAAAACGACGCTGTGAAGAAAATTCAGAATTTTAAAAGGAATTAATATAAAGAAATATAATTTCTGTGCGGATATTTTCAAGAATACTATATTCGAATGTTAAGATGTATTAATTATTTACCTTATGTTGCATATTATTATTATTATTATTATTATTATTATTATTATATTTTAATTACTATTATTGTTGTTATTATTACTATTATTAATATTAACGATGTAAAATTAATTGTCATTATGAATATTTACCTTATCTTACAAAGCATTATTATTATTATTATTATAGTTTTAATTATCATTATTATTAATGTTATAAGATTAATTATTATTATGAGGGTTTATTTTAGTTATTATTACTGTTATTATTAATTATTATCACTTGTGTGTTTTATTTTGTGTATTATTATTATCTTTATCATTTTTACTATCAAGATCAATATTATTAAGATCGTTATTATTATCGTTAATTTTATTATTACAATTATTAGTTTAATTAATATTACTCTTTATATTTTGAGGTAAATTAGCCATATGAGTGTATTATTGTATACTAGCGTTAGAATTAATTAACTATTATTAATTAACTATATAATTATTATTATATTTAATATGTAGTATTAATTCACGACGACGCCTGGATTTGTTTCTACATAGTTCGTACGAAAAATCTTTGTTCAGCGTATTTTCAAGCGAAAGAGAAAGCGATAGTATATGTACGAGATGAAGGGAAATACAATATCTCAAAAAAAAAACCGTCCCTTCATCTCTCCCACCACCATGTATTTTCTCAGCGGAGAAAATTTTGGCGGCGTCGCGCCTCGACTATAAATACGGGCCCGCTGGACTGCGAAAAGCAGACTGCCGGTCGCGTTTACGTAGTGTAGAAGCTATTTCTGTATTTTCGTCGTTCTATCTAAACTTTAAAATAAAAGTAAGGATTATATATATATTTCGAGTATTTTTCGAGTCCTTTTTTCCTTGTATTTCGCGATACGCGCGCTTGTTTTTAAGACGGGAGACATGAGTGTAGGAGACAGAAAGCTATCGCTGGACCCGTAGACTTCGCTAAAGATAAGCGCGACGACCCAAGGTAGTAGCGGGAGGCCGAACGCGTGTGGTAGTGTTTCGATTGGTGCTTTGACAAGGGTGAAGGCGCGGTTCATAACGTCCGTCTCTTTTCCGTGTTTGCTCACAATTTCCGTCTCATGGCTGCATGGGTTTTACATAGTCATCAGCGTTATATACAGTATTTTTATTATTTTATCGCAGATTCTAGCCATTGTTGCTTTCCGTTCAGTCACGACATTCAAGAATAAATCTGAAGAAAATACGTGACTTTATTCAAAGCTTTGACCAGTGCAGTTTCTGTTGAAGGCTAACCGCAAATTAATTAGTTTTTGTCATTTTAAAACATCATATTAATTGTAAGGTCCATTTTCGAACCGTACAAGGTATTATATTGAGCTGGATTATGTTTTTAATAGCCTCATATTTAGATGTCACTATTTTTACACTATATAACTTATCCTTTTATCCATTTTCTTGCTAAATAATGCAATCGACTACTATAGATTGAAATGGTTTTAAGCTTTAACTGAGAAAAGAATAATTTGAATATGATTTTTTCGAAAGAATGCAGCTATTATTTAAGATGGATCTTCTTCTTCGTCATGGTCCTGCATTAACTGTAACAATTTTCTTCATTTGAATTGTGTTTGTTTTCATACTTTACTTTTCTTATAACTTCTTCATATACCATGGGGTTTCTTGAATTTTGTCGGCTTCACGGCTAGATGTTAAATTTCGCCAAAGTAATAGCATCACAGTTTATTATCTGTATTTATAAATATGTCGGGGTTCCAACAAATCCTTCCAATAAATCACATTTGTGCCATTCATTCTTTTTCTTATTTCATCTAAAGAAAAAAGAAGCTGAGGCATATCGGTTGCTGATAGAAACTTATGATAATACTAAAGACAATAAATAAAAACAAGCTCCAATAATTAGAACGTATGAGGCATAGTTTCGTTAATTGGGGATTTGAAGATTTCAAATTGATAGACAATGAACATCCTAATGCAGCGAAAAAGTTCAAACATGACGAACTGCAGCTGAACGATAGACAAATGAAAAGTCCAAAAACCGTTTGTAAAATTATACTTCAACGGTTTTAAAAAAAGTTTTCTGCAACACATTGTGATGAAGAAGGAAAAACAATTATTTTAAGAACCGGAAGCGAAAAAAATCATGGCTTTCACCTAGTAAAGCCGGCTCACTGACTGCAAGAACAATTGCTTTGGCCATAAGCCTATGATCTGTATTTAGTGGACTAGTGTGGTGTGATGTACTGCTAGTTATTAAGACTTGACGAAACGGTTAATAATAATGGCTACCGACAACAAATTATCAATTTGAAGCAAGTGCTGATGGAAAAACAGACAAAATGTTTTTAATGACATGAAAAACAGGCAAAGTTATCTTGCACAATAACGAAGCGCCATCTCGTACCACTAAACCGGCGAAAAAACTTAATTGAGATCTGCTACCCACACCAGTTATACTCTCTGCACCTTGTCCGCCTGACTATCACGTCTTTATATTGATGAGAGACACTGACTTTGTCTATTTGGAATAAGTTAGAAAATTGCTTATCGAATGAGGAAATGCGTTTTTCGTATAGTATCCATAATTTTCCTGAAAGATGGACGAAATATGTACAATCCAATGGTCAATACTTTGAATAAAACAATTATGAGGTTCCCCACGAAATTAAGTGTTTTCTTTATCCAAAAAAACTGGTAAATTTCAATTTACACACCTGGTAAAGTGCACAATTCTTTCTAAATTTTATCATGTCCAATTATAGCATAATTTAAAAATATTAGTTAATGGGTGACTAAAAATATATGACCACATTTCCAAGTATAATGTGTAATATTATAATATGCAATTATTCTATATGTAATATCTTTGAATTTTCATAACGATATCTATGCTTAATAAACACTGTCCTATGCATACTTTCGAGTCCTACTAGCGTGCATGTATAAAGCAAAAAGACAAGAAGAAAGATCTATTAAGAAATCTTACCTATATTTAAAAAGTCTTCTGCAAGTTGAAAAATGTTAGTTATTTATTTAAAAGTATGAAAATTCATTTATTTTGGAATGCTATTCAGTCTTATTTAAAATATTAAAATTAAATATATATATATATATATATATATATATATATATATATATATATATATATATATATATGCAAAGGCGATGTATCAAGCTCGTCAGGTTTGGTAAAATTTTAATTAAAATAATTTGCTTAAACAATTTGTTCATTAAACATAACATTTTTTTAAAAAACATGTGTAATGAATTATTTAAACATATTAAAAATCCAACATTTAGTTTGGCCTTTATGCACTAGTGTAGCCATGGCCTTGAATAGGCTATGGAGAAATCCTTTACTTGAGTGATAGTTTTCAAAATTGCTATTTCAGAATATAATTTTCGATATATTTGGTATTTTTCTTATCACAATCGAGTATATATAAATATGCAGTATAAATTCACTCGAAATTATGTAACTTACAAGAAAATTCTATCGGTTAATATGAATACAAATTTTTGAAAAATGGCTAAATATTCGTATTAGTTGTTTTTTATGTCATAATAATTTTATTTATACATTTCCACAATTAGAACTGATTTTTCAAGCTGTTTGCTAACCGTGCTAGTATAACATATATAAATGTAACCTATAACGTTTCTGTTTCTTTTAAATACGAGTATATGCAAGTTCTTGGCCTTCTATGGTAACATGAATATATTTTATAATCCATATAATTACATATTACAGATACAAGAAAAACTGAACGAGTAAAAGAAAGAAAATTGTTGTTATTATATTATTGTATTCAAATTCTATTATACTTAAATATTCTTCTATTGAGTTAATCTTTTTTGTTTAATAATGAAATTGATTTTATTTTTAGGAAGCAAATCCTCGCCTAGAATATAAAGATTCAAGAAATCATCGTTATAGCATTGGGATAAGTAGTATCAGTTATTAGCAGTTTTTAATCAGAAATTTTAAATGAATGAAAGCAACTGTAAAAAAATGTAACCTCTCTCTCTGAAAAGTATCTACGAAACTATTCGACTATACCTTTTAACTTCATTATGTATTACATTAACAGAATTTCTGTCTTCGAAACTTTATTGTAAATATAATATCAATTCTAATTATATGTAATATAAATATAGTAGACAAGCTTTTATAAATTTATTTATAATACATTTTAATTTTTTTATCTCTGGCTGCTGTCATGAATACATTCTTCTATAAAGTATTCAATAAAATACCATTTTTTTAAAAAGCAGTTCCATTTATTTTCATTGAAATTCTTATATTATATTATACCGATTTAACTTTTGTTATCGAGTAAATATCGAGTGCTGCACTCTCGGAGAGTCCATAAGTAGTCAATTTGAAACATATTATAGACAAGATATATATTTTATAATACTAAGAATTGTAATAAGAATTTTAAAGCTTTAATTACACAAATAAACGATATAATTATACAGTATTTAATGCCCTGATTCAAATACTTTAAATGATAATCATGTGTTCACATGAGTTATGTTGAATATTCTAGAAGAATTCTTGGTTTTTTAATATACTTTTGATTTTAATAATGTTACTTGGTGAATGAAAATTCTGGAATGTAAAATATACAGCGTAACAATAATATAAGTTATGACGTCGGAGTTCAGAACCCCGCCGTCCGTGACTGCCACAGGCAGTCACATAGTTAATGCCATGCTTTATTATTGGTTAATATTAAAGATTCGCATTGATTATAAATATACGCAAGAACTTTATTTCATTTTATTCAAAAATTTTACTCATATGGGATAACATATGAGTCTATGTGTATAGGCATATATATATATATATATATATATATATATATATATATATATATATTGTAACGGTGCGCGTGTCCGCCTCGAACACGAGGACGGCGGGCACGGCCGTTGCAAAAGGTGTGCCCGGCTGGGCTTAGCCCCGAATGAATTCGGCAAAGGAGAGGAGCGGTTCGCGAAGGGCGAAGACTCGCATGCAGGATTTGTGCGAAACTGCACAAATACTGCACAAACATGCAAAACTACCTATTCTAAAAACTCTGATGGTCGCTTTATAGTCAAACTGCCTTTTTCAAATCAGCCTAAGTTCATAGATTCCGACAAAATTGCCAAAGCTTATATGAGTCGACTAGAACGTCGTTTTGCCGAACCTGAACGTTGTGCCGCCCACCATGCTTTTATACAAGAATATGTGGATCTTGGGCATACAGTAACTTCTTCCATTTCATAATGCAACTTCTTCCATCAAATGAAGAGGAGGTTGATGATGGTTTCTTTTTGCCTTATCATCCAGTATTCAAGCAGGCCGGTATCAAAAAAATAAGGGTTATCTTTAATGGTTCACAAAAGGATAAAGCAAGAACTTCGTTAAACGAATTTTTATATCCTAGTCTAAAACTACAGGAAGACAAAATTTTGATCAAATGCTTGTCGATCTTACTGATACTAAGTGGAACACATCAACTGGCGTTTTGATTCCTTTTTACCTCTTCAAGTTTGACGTTTGCTTAATGTTACATATGGAACATTATCAGCTCTTTTTTTGGCAAATGCTTGCCTAAAAAAATGAGTTAATTAGGTCGCGAATTCACAGTTATTGGATTCACAATTATTCTTAGAAAAATATATGTTGATGACTGCTTAGCTAGCAGAGATACATTAGATAAAGCCATATAAGCATATCAGGATCTTACTGAAGTGGTTAAGTACTGCTAGCTTGTGTTTCGGAAAATTCATAGCAAATCACAGCAACCGTCTGCAAATAATCCAGTAGACTTAGCAACCAGAGCCTGTACTGCACTGCATTTACAAGAATCAACTATCTGTTGGCCAGCACCTGTTTGATTGATTCAGGATAAGTCCGTGTGATTCCTCCAATCATCTCAAATTTCAACAAATTTATAAATTCGTCGTTCAACTGAAGTATGATTCATTCAAAAACATCAAGATTGGGAAGAATAGTTTGTACTACTTTTCCTCCTTCGATAAATTAGTTGCTATTATAGCTTATTTTCTTCACTGAGTAAACAACAGAAAAGAAAAGGTTGTGTGTCAGTTGAGGAGATTTCAATAGCAACTACTATGTTAATTAGTTTAGTCCAACATTCGGTTTTTTCCAACCAGTTCCGAATTTGGTTTGCAGAACAGCAATTAATGCTATTTGTTGATACTGATAATTTGTTTTGCATAGGCGATAGATTGCACCACTTTCTCTTATCTGAATCAAAGTAGCACCCAGTGATTCTATCAAACATGCATTCTGTTACCGCTTTATATATTAGATGATCTCACCTTTCTACTTTACATGGGGGAACTACAATTGTGCAAAGCTATTTATCTAAAAGTTATTGGGTAAGGCATGCTCGAAATATTATTCATCAACTAGTTGGTCAATGTATCACCTAGGATCGATATAATGTTCGCACTCAAGAACAGTTGATAAGATCAGTCCCTGCAATTAGCGCAAAATCTGCTCGACCTTTTCAACACACTGGAGTCGATTGTAGAGCGCCTTTTTGGATTAAGGCGTCTTCTGGAAGAGGCCAAAAATCCTTTAAAAGGTATGTGGCAGTTATTGTATGTTTGTTTGTTAAAGCACCTCATTTGAAATTAGTGTCTGATCTTACTGCACAAACATTTTTAGCTGCTTTTCAGAAGCTTACTGCGAATCAAGGCCTCTGTAAAGTAATTTACAGAGATAATGTCAGGATTCCCACAACGAGAGAAACCTCAAGCGGCACGCCGTTGCGCCTTCTTCTCGACATTGTCTTTCATCCACTTACCTCACCGCTCCACCGGGCCGGCGCGCAGCCGCCTATGGAGGGGCATTGAAGTTATGTTACATAACAGACGGCCTAGAGTGTCGGACGTACTCGCGTGAGAATGTATGAACGATCTGGTGCGTATTTATTGTTTTTGAATCATTTGTGCTTTAAAGACTTGTGTAAAATAAATTACATTACAATATTGAACGATGAAAGAGGATACGGATTTTGCCACTGTTTTTCAAAGTGCCCCACATTATGATGCATTAATTAATAAGTTTTATAGAATTTGAAGGGTGTAAAGTCGAATCAATCAATGGCTCAACTACCACGTTAGATAATGTAATTATTGACGAAGAATTAGTTTCTATGTCAGTATACAGTGCACCATATCGTTCTACAAACAGCATCTATGGACAATTGATCCTTGAAGGAAGTTCCTGTTCGTTAGCAGCTGATGCAAATGTTTATATAAAGGAGACACATAATATAGGCACTATGACAGAGAAAGGTTTAAGTTATAATAGAAAGAAACAAGGAGAAAAAAAACAAGCTCAATTTACACCTGATCAATACCATGGATATTATTAACATAATAATCCGTATGTAAATAATTATTATGAACAAAATGGTATGAATAATAATAATTGGAATTATGGTAAAAAAAATATATTACAACAATAGTCAAATTTGAAGACGACAGGAAGTTTATCAAGAATTATTTGTCGGTGGATATTATTTTTTTTAATACCCTTCCATAATCTCATTCAAAAGGCGTGGTTATAAAATCGTTTATTAAATTACATTAGTATACATTATATTTAAATGTATTATCATTGTCATTGCTAGGAGTATGAAACCATGAATTAGTTATACTTATTTTTGTAAACATATACCTTTTTTTGTAATTGTAATTTGGGTAATATTTCATTGACAATCATATGCTATTTTGCAAAAGCTTGATTAATCCAAAAAAAATATATACAAAAAAATTTTAATCTTATGTTAATTAATCGTACCACTATACACTAAGTTGTAAGTTATATAATGTAATTTCGTGTCCCTTAATCTAAACCTGCCATGATAAGTTGTTTCTAGAAATTTAAATAATGTCATGTGCGGAAAAAAAAGAAACAAGCTCCTGCTACATTATATTATGAAGAAAAATTTTTATTCTTATTTGGCAAACTGTTTGGAGTGGAAGGGAAATGTACGAGTTTAGATATAAATACGTTGTAAACACTCCACTATTAGTTGTAGGCATAATATGACTAAAATCTGTGAATCATAATTCTAATATAGGATGAATATAATTTTTTTTTTAATCTAAGAACTATCAATATTTCGACAGCAATTATAGTTTTAACAATTTATATAGAATTTTAATGTAATTGTTAAAGACTTGCAATGAAATATTAGAAAATATTTGTTATGTTAAATTTAAGAATTTTGACATTTTCTTATTATATTATTATATTTATGGTTCAAAATTTATTCTTAGGAATTGCAACGTTATTAAAAAACAATAATATTTTTTTGAAATTAAAAAAAATTCTTCAAAAACACAGTATGTACCCCTTTTAATAGTCACATTGTGAAAAATTGATAGAAATAAAGTTACTTTCCACGATGCGCCAAATTGAACGGGTTTTCATGCGATTATGTGGATTAGGAATTTAAAAGAGAAAAATTTACGAAAAAGGTACTTTCGTTATTCATAGTTTGAACTGATCAATTAACATTTTAACTTCTTTTAAGAAGTTAAATTCATAAGGGACGATTGACTAAATTATTCAAAAATTTTCAATTTATTGGTTCTCTTTTTTTTCATCCTTCTCCGTCGTATGTATTATATAAATATTGTAAAGGTATATGAATTATACATAGCGACTAGCTTACTATGTATCAAAGTTTTTTTTTTAATTATAATCGGAGCTAACTGCCAAAGGCAGAACAAAATAAATAATTTTAATTCCCTTTTTTGGCAAAGCCAACGACAAAATAAATGATTATTTAACACCATCAATACACGAACGTTTTCTGTAATTATGAAAATATCACCAAAAATACGCAAGAATTTATTCTGCATTTAACTTTAGACACGAAAAGGTACTTTAAAGTAATCTTTATATTAAACCCATGTAAAACGTAATAAAAATAGAGCATATAGAAATTCTTCTATATAAAGGTTGTAATGAACAGTTCTGGTGTGTCAAATAAAATGAGTAGTCATACCTATTTTTTTTGTATATTTTCGCAAATACAGCGACTGATTAAAAAAAATTGTGTAAATCAACGATTTGATACTTGAATGTTGTTGATATGCGTCACATTATGTAATTTTTTTTTAAATTTGCGTTGACATTGTAGTAAATACTTAAAACTTTTTTTTTTAAATTTACTTTATTAATATACATATTGATGATATGCGATTATATATTTAAATTAGAGTATACTATTATAAATATCTGATGGAAAATAAACTTAACTTTTTGTGATTTTCGCGCGTGTTAGCCGCGTCCGACGCGAGCCGATGAAGTATTAAAGGCGCGTGAGCGTGGGAGATACGAAGGGAAGAAGTGATGAAACAGAGGGCCGAATCTTAACGAGAGAAATTCGGAAGGGAAGAGACAGAGTCAGGTACTCAGAGCAAGAGGAAGAAGAATTATGTGGGAGAAGCGGGAGAAGAGGGTGATCTAAATAATGTCAGAAGTTCGATCGAGGTGTAAGAAGTCGTAGGAAGGCAGATAGTTAGGGCGGAGAGTTGGGATAAGGTGGCAAAAGGAAAAATAAGGAGAGAGAGAGATCGAAGACAAGGGAATAGGAAGAGAGAAAACAAGTGAGGGCGGAGAATTAAAGGGCAGAGCGACCGCGGGAAAAGGACGACAGTGCCCCTTTGGTATACAGGTCAGTGCGCATCGCGTGATCTTCCGGTTCTTACTTTATGCGGGCCGCAACAGGGTGATGGTCGCGTGGAAACCGTCATGTTAATGTACCGGGTGTGAGAGCGAATCAAGCAATAAAGCGCGTGGGCGGCCAAGTGGACCAGTTATAGCTCATTACATTTTTTTCCCTTCCTTATCCCTTCCTAAACATTGTGGCATTTTCTCGTTGGACCCCCCACCCAGAATTGCATGTAAGTGAAGATTTATAACATATGCGTGAAATATTAAATACAGTTTACCGCATCACGTGACGCTCAACGTGGGGCAAAGCCGCCCTTTTAGAAATTAATTTCTCTCTACGTAGCGACGCCATCTTGGCCACGTGTCGGTGCGTGACTGCGTGCAGTGGAAACCGCCATTGTCATCGTGCGATGGGTAATGCGGGCGGAAGAGTGAGGTGATTCACACATGCTCTTTTCCTTAAGATTCATTAGTCTTAAAATAACCTTATATAATCTAGGTACAGTGAACAATTCCTGACTTCACATTCTCGAAATTAGTATGAATAATAATTTATAGAATAGATAAAACATGATGAATCCATAAGTAACGATATTTAATTCATTGAATTTTGAATTACTAAATTAATTTAGTTGCTATTATTTAAACAATTATTCGATTGATTACAGTTGAATTAATTTTTATAGAAAGTAATAAATATTTTCCCTAGTCTTACAGTCCCATTAAATCGATCGAAAATAATACGTAATAATATCAATATCATATCATACTAATTTATAAAGACAAAGCGTGTTTTTGTTTGTGCACGATAACCGAAAAAACTACTGAACCGATTGTTTTGAATATGAAATATAGATTCGATATTATCTTGGGCAGGTCATAGACTATGTTTGTTATTGAAAATCATTTTACTTTCATCAGTAAATTATGTTAATAGTTTTAACAATCAGTTTCACCAGCGGCCACTAGGTGGCGCCTTGCATCACGAACATCGACTCAAAGAAGTCCGCTTATCTATCAATACCAGGTCAGCTCCAACGAATGTTCATATACAACTTTGGGATTCGTATGCAAAAGAAGGTGTGAAGTTAGTCGATGTAACTTTTTTTGTTCTTCAGGTTAATCTAGTGTCATACTCTCACACCTTATGGATATCTTTTGATTTTATGATCTTTTAAATTTATGATTCGAGTCGCATACAAGTACCGAATTTTGTAAAAATGAAATTTAGGCAGTCATTTTAATTAATTATAAATTTATTGTTTATCACAAATTAATTCATAAAATTATAATTTTTGATTGGATATAATGATATATAATAGTATTATTTATTATCATATATTTCTTAATCATTTTCAATTAATTATGGTACCAGTATTAGATTTGAATACAATAAAGCTATATTTTAATGATATATTATGTTATTCCACGATTTTTCCATGCATACATATATTATTGTAGTAACATATTCCCATACTTTCTCCGTATGACAAGTTTTAATGCATATATCTGAATTTTCCATATATCAATATTATTATATATTTTTTATTAATACTAGTAATATTATTACATATGTTTATTATTTAATTTAATTTACACCTAGAAATTCGCTTGTGTACAACTGCCTGGAGGTAAATCGCGTATTCATTTTCACGCATATCTAAAACGCAAACACACGCGGTCAATGTTAACTTTCTGTTAAACTCTCTAACCAAGCTTATATGTTATTGAATATTGAATACTGAATATCACATATTATTCAGAAAATAGATACCATGAATATTTTATATTATAAAATATTTATTTCTACTCGCGTATGTACATCTCTGTATGTATGCTATTCATGCAATGCTTCGCTATGGTACATTAATTTTCCTTGATATATCGCGCGGAAAAAAAGTTACAGAGATCTTAAGCCTAACAGTTGCATTCCATGAAATGGTGCGCGTATTCCTCCATAGTAGAAGGTTTGCGCACATAGCCGTTGCAAAAAGAAATGTGTCCAGCAAGTCTGAATGCTGAGTGAACATAGGAGAAGGAGAAGGGTAGCTCTACAAGGGGTACCTTGTCGAGGATGTCTGCCGCAGCTTGATAAGGAGAGCAAAAACAACACACAAGAATAAAATAAAGATGCGTGATAAATTTATTAATAATTAAACTAAGCATGGACAAGACAAAAATTACAGTCACTAATGGTTATATTTTTCGATTCGAGTTTCTATTTATCAAAGGTTATCAAAAACGGTTGGTCTGTTATGTATCCATTTTTACACGAGGTCGGAGAAATATTGACAATTTAATGACTTTGATTATAATTCTTATAATGCGAGGTTCTATTGAGCCACGTTTGAAACCAGTGTTTATGCAGGCATGAGAATTACAGACATGAATAGAATCTAAACTTTTTTGAAAAAGTATGATAAAATATGAAAAAGAATGAAAAAGTATGAAAAATATGATAAAGTATGAATATGAATGAAAAAGTATAGTAATTTATAGAAATAATAATTTATTTTTAAAAAAAGGTACAAATAATGTCATTCAAGTATTGCCCATCATTTTTTACTACTTTAAGTTAAAAAGCCCGTCTTTTGAGGTGATCTACGAATCGACCCATTTCTTCAATTCCTTGTAAGAAGTGAAGTGCTACTTATCCAGACTATGAGTCATCGACCGGAATAGGTGATAATCTGAAGGAACACTGTCTGGTGAATATGGCGGGTGGGGTAGGACGTCCCAATTCAATGCTTCTAACGTTTCCTTTACGATTTTTGCAACATGTGGCTGAGCGTTGTCATGCTGAAAAATGATTTTATTGTAGTTTTTGTGGACGTTGAATCTTCAATACTCGGCTCAATGACGGTTCGTTTGTGTTGGAGTAGTTTGTAACAGATTAATTCAAGCTGATCCCACCAAACGCACAGCATTAACTTCTTTCCATGAATGTTTGGCTTGGCCATCGAAGTTGAGACATGCCCGGGCCTACCCCATGATTTTCTATGCTTTGAGCTGTCGTAGTGAATCGACTTTTCGTCTCCCATCACTATCCGATGTAGAAATCCTTTGCGATTTTGCCTTTTGAGCAATTGTTGGCAAGGGAATAAGCGATGCTCGACGTCTCTTAGCTTCAGTTCGTATGGAAGCCAATTTCCTTGTTTTTGGACCATACTTAGAGTTTTGAGACATTGTGAAATAGCTTGCTGAGTCACTCCTAACTCTTGCGCAAGTTCTTCTTGCGTTTTGCACGGATCTTTCTCCAGTAAAGCTTCCAATTGTGCGTCACCATACACTTTAGGTCTTTCACTGCGTGTTTTGTCCTCCATGTCAAAATCACCACTTTTAAATTTTTGGAACCACTCCCGACAACGTCTCTCATTCAAATTAACATCACCATATGCTTCTATGAGTAGCCGATGTACTTCAGCTGCAGATTACTTTTAATGAAAGAAGTAAATTATCATTTCCTACAAATGACACTTACTTGGCTCAAAACTTCACATCATAACACAATGAATACTAAGTGATGCTAGCAAAAAGTCAGAGGTATTAAAAGGTTATTCTGTTTCCAGATGTCAACATATACTATACGACTTTTTACAGCTGAAAATTTCGATGTTATCTTATCGATGGCGCCATCTTTTCAAAACGGTGGAAAATTATTTGTACACCAAATATATATATATATATATATATATATATATATATATATTACAATCATTCAAGTAAGAGCGTGGTCGACTTTTATACTGACAAGTAATGAACGATTTCGTACTACTTTCGAACGCCAAGTAATGCCGATAGATAGAAGCTCTGTCCTTGATACATTGTTAACAAACAGTCAGTTGTTGTTGATTTTTTTTATAGAGAATTACGTTAAACACCATGTGTTCCTTTGAATCCATCGGAAAGCTTCCAAAATGTCGTAATCAGCAACTGTTAAATATATGAGAAAGTCGGAGGCATTTGTACAGCAGTGGTACAGCGATATAAAGTGGCTAAAAATGTCATTGATTTCCTAGAACGTGGTTTAATCGAAAAATTGGACGAAAAAAGTTGAAGAAAGAATAGTGAATCTGTTTTTGCGGAATCCTGTTTTAAAACTGCAGCAAGGATAAGCAAAATGAATGGCTAAAGGTTTACATGTATCCTACGAAACTATCCGAATCCAACTTCGTACTCATGGCCTGAAATGGCACAACGCAATAAAAAAGCTTCTGTTGATTGAAAAACATGTAACAAAGCGACTCGCTTGGGCGCATGAGGGTATTGATCGAGATTTTGAAAATGTCATTTTTACTGATGCATGTTTGAAATGAGCACGTTGTGTTCTCACGTCAGCCTGGTCATCTTCTACCAATAGGCTTGTTCAGTGGACCATAATACGCGGAATAAAGGTGCATCTTTGGGGCTGCTTCTAAAAGCAAGGATTCGGCAATTTGCACCTCTTTGTTGACAACCTAAATGTCGAGAAAATGATAAAAATCTATTAAAAAGCTTTACTGCAATATGCCAAACGATGGCTCATGCAAGCCCTATTGAAAATGTGTAGGCATATATTAAACAGAAGCTACGTGGAAGACGCACACACACTTTGAAGCAGTTGTCTTACCAAATTTGTCGGATCTGGAGATTGTTGCCACTAGAATACACCGTCAAATTAATAGAAAGCATGCCTCAGAGATGCCAGGCAATTATCCATGCCGGTTGTGATTGGGCACATTATTGATCGAATTGCATCAACGTTTGTAATTTGTACAATGTATATATAAGTATGAAAGTTTCGTAAAAAAATTTACAAATTAACATTGACACGCTCTTATTTGATAGACTATATGTCAAGGTGATTATACTTACTTAACTGAAAATTACTTACATATTTGGTAAAAAGATCGATAACCATTGCTTCTTCTCTGGTTCTTAGCGTATAATTTTTGCACTCCAGTGCAACAAATCTTTAATGTTCTTTTCAGTCTATCATAAGGAATATCGCCAGAAACCCATTCAATTTCATGAAAATCAAGTTATAGCTAGTCAATCGTTTTTTTCACTACAGGAAAATTCGCTCCACGGAAATGATGGCTGAAGGAGGTAAACGGTGGATAATGCACCTCCTTCCAAACCGAACAAACTAAATTCTATTAAAATGAAGATTTGCGGGCCACTTGTTTGAAATCCCTGTATGTCACTGCAAATTACCTTATCTTCTGGACACTGGAATATTTTTCTTCTAAAAAGAACCTCAGATTATCGTACTCTTGACATCTTGAGTTTCTAAATACTTATTTTAGAAGCTGGAGTGATGTTAAGAAATGTAAAGTTTCGTGCTGACATTCTCATTTTATAACAATATTCTCCGCCTCATGAAATGACTCCCTCTTTTACAATTGGCTGAGTGAAAAAACATAAATGCAGATGTGAATGGGTGAACGATAAGTTTCTTTGGTTTGAGCTAACATTAGAGAGAAAGCTTTATGCTCGCATGTAGAAGAGGGAACACATTTATCTGTTTGGGCCGACATAACTGAAGATATTCAAGTTGCTCCCCACATGCAATTTTCTGTACAGAAGAATGCCGGAAAATGGACAGACATTAAGTATTTTGCCACACAGAGTGCGACAGTGTACCTGTCTACCGATTCCCAGAAATGGTTTGAGGAACATATTAGGGAGACTCCTCTTGCACTTTTGAAACAGTTTCAGGAAAAGGATTCAGGATGGATATTGAAAAGAATTATTCGTTTATGCCTAAAAATGAAAAAAAGTTTTCCATACAAGGGCAGATCATATATACCTCTTCCAAAGTTTATAAAATCAAAAAAGGCATGTGTTAATGTTTATAATAGCGATAATCAGTACTTTAAATATGCTATACTTTCAGCATTATATCCTAATGTAATTCATTCTCAAAGGTTTCAGACTTATTATCAGTATACGAATGAATTTAACTGTGGTGATATTGACTTTCCAGTTATACTAAAAGATCTTGCAAAATATGAAAAATTAAATAGTATTTCCGTAAATGTGTATATGCTTAGAAATATTGGACCAAAATATGAGGTAACACCTTCTCACATTACATCCAACAGGAAGGAAAAACATGTAAACGTTCATATTCAAGATTCCTTCATCGATGAATACGAAGAAAATAGTATTCATGATGATAATGCTAGCTCGCTGAAATAACATTATGTTTGAATTAAAAGTTTGTCCAGACTTTTCACAATTAAATAATGCACATGCAAAATCGTTTCATTGTGAAAGATGATTACAAATTTTATACAGTGAATGTTCGCAACGGGTCGTCGGTGCATGCAGCATCGTGCGAATATTTGGGTTGCACGTGCCTTTGCTTTCGTTAGGGTCAGGCAAACACCCATTCGAAAAATCTGACCAGCGAGTTCAGGGAGAGCCCCTCTCCTGCCCCTTTCCTCGGTAGCTTGGGTTGCCGTCACCAGAGGAAACGAAGTATAATACTTATGTACATTAAATTGTGTGTGTAATTATAAGAAACTTATTGTAACGTCGGTCCATATACAGCGTTTATATTCGTATCAATTTCAAGTAATCTATTCGAACGCCTTCTCCGGTCGTCCGATCTTTGTAGGGTGAATAATAGCTAGACGCGATCAAATACGTGATCAACATGAAAACTACAGCTTTGAGGAAGCTAACGGCTGTGCAAAGTGCGCGTTTATCGGAGATAACATTATTAAATTCGCTAATACAATCGAAAAAATCGCGCGATAAATCAACACGATAAATGAAATTTGGTTTGAAGCCAGAAAAACGAATTTAGAAATTATATCGCGAAAGGCGCAGGCGGATCGTTATATGACGGAGGATGTATTCACGAAATTACGAAGTATATACAAAGAATCACTTGACTTTTTTTTATTTTGGCCGCGGACTTTGATAAGGAGAATCGCGGTAATCAGCTCCGTCGGAGAATGGAAACGCCCATGTAACGCGACCAGCTAAATTGTCGAAATTAGACCTCCCTAGCTTCTTGGAAAAATATGAAGACTGAGAAAATTTTTATAATCTGTTTGCAGCTCTCATACATAATGTTCCCAGTATAGACGATACGATTAAGTTACAATACATCAAATCGTGTCTTTTGGGCCCTGCCGCAGACTTAGTAAAGAACGTGGCGACAAGGAGCGCCAATTACGCGTTTACATGACATGCTTTGCGAGCTCTATTTTACAAGACATGCTTAGCGGTATCCAATCATCTCAATGCATTAATGAATCTGCCGCACTTGCGAAAGAAATCTGCGACAGAAATGCGTATTTTCGCCGATGAGAGTCAGCGCATCGTTCGCGCGCTAGAAAACCTAAAAATGCCCGACGAGCAATGGGACGTTTGGCTTGTGCACATTATAGGCACACGACTAGATTCCTAGTCTCGAAAATTATTTGAGTCGGAATTGAGCGCGAAAGAGGAAGCCGCGACTTTAAGCTTCGCCCCTAGTAATCTCGAATTGGAATTGGGAGTGCGTTTTCCAAGTTTTACCGAGTTAACTACTTTACTTGAAAAACGTGCACATGCTTTGAGTATGATCGGTCCACTCCATAAAGCGGAGAAGAAAATACATACTGTGTATAAACCGTTTCCGAGATCGCGAAAGGTATTTCATGCAAGCGCCATACGACCGGTCAAAGGTAGCGCATCTACGTGCCCCGTATGTACAGGCGTATATGCGCTCGCAAAATACACATTATTTATTGCAAAGAAGCCGCATGAACGACTCTGAGATATTCGCCATTCGCAATTATGTTTTAATTGTTTCGGTCGGAATTTCTAACGCGACTGCATCTCGATCGATGTGCTAAATGCCGCGATAAGCATCATATACTTGTGCATATTGAAGGTAAAATACGTTCCCAAGATTCTCCATTCAACTCGGAACGCAAATCTAGAGATGAAAAGGTCGTAGAAGATATAAACAAGCTTCAGGTATAAACATACACACAATGCGCACATTTCTCCTAAATATTCGATTATCCTTGCGACCGTCATGGTCATTATTGAAGGTCCCTATGGTATGTATACACGAGCTCCAGCCTTGTTAGACCAAGGCTCTTTTGTGAGCGAAGCTGTCGCACAGTTGCTCAGCCTTAAAAGGGAATTCGTAAATGTTCCATTGCCGGTAGTGGGAGACAGCACCGCTGGAATTGCAAGTGAAAGGACTTCTTTTACGATATGTTCGGGATTTGATCGGTCTAGCGTCTAAATTGCCTTCGCGTAATTTATTTGAGCTCGGCAATTTCAGAATATAAATTTAGCCGATTCTCAATTTCACATTCCCAACATGGTCGACATTATATTAGGTGCTGAGGTTTTCGGGCGTTTATTGCTTCCCGGATTACACCGTCCCAAATTATAGCGCGGAATAGTCTTTTAGGTTGGGTTATTTTCGGATCAACCCTAAATAACACATCACAGCGGGCGGACAGTGTCTCCAGGGCACATTGTAGGCACTATATATTACGGCCGATGTCTATCTGAACAAATCATTGGATCGGTTCTGGGATCTTGAAGAATTACCGCGAAGAAAAAGTATGGTTAAGCCCGATGACGAATTGTGTATCAACTAAATACAATAACTTGCGGAACAACGTGTACTCCCTTTTTGGCTCTACAGACGCTTAGACAGCTTGCGCGCGATGATAATAACCTTCGCGAGATATAACCTTCCATTAGGCGCTCGGTGCATAGAAAGAAATACTTATGTCGACGATAGTTTTGCAAGATGATCTTTCGTTAATCACCCGAAAGCGCGAAGAGCTAATGTCAGCTGGAATTGATTTGGATAAGTGGGCAGCTAATAATCCAGAAATTTTGCCCAAAGGACTGCGTAATTATGAAATTGCGATAGCTAAACCTATCGATCGTGACGAATCTGTTAAAACACTGGGCGTATACTGGAATTCGGTTGCGGATAAATTTCGCTTTAGCACACTGAAAATACGCAACGATTCAGAGGACCTAACTAAATGAAGTGTGCTGTCAAACATCGCGCGGCTGTTTGATCCTTTAGGCTGGCTCGCTCCGATAACAAATACCGTAAAGATTATAATGCAGGATCTCTAGATCCTCAAGTGTGATTGAGATTCTCCTTTACCTGTTGAAATCCATGCGAGATGGACTAAATATTGTGACTCTCTTTCCTCTTTACCTGCTCTTTCAATAAGTCGGTGGCTAGGAACTTATAAAAACCAAGCATGTCATATACATGACTTTTCCTATGCCTCTTCTCGCATATTGTATGTGTGTATATTTGAAAATACCTGAAGGCAAGGGGCGGTTTCTCGCAAGTCGTCTTTCAGCTAAAACAAAGGTGACGTCGGTCAAAACCATCAGCGTGCCGAATTTAGAGTTTTGTAGCACCACTCGTCTGGTGAAACTGATTTCCCTGTAGACAAACAGTGAAATTTTACTTAGATGGCTAAGTAAACATCCCTGTCACTGTAAAACCTTTGTAGCCAATCGAGTATTTGAAATTCAGATTACCCGTAGCGAAGTGGGGCCATGTGCCGACAAAGCAAAACCCTGCCGATCTCGCAACGCGTGGTGTATGTCCGAAAAATCTGCGGGCATCGAATATGACAAATATTACATGCCCAAATAAATACAAATAAACCGGTAATTCTTTCGCGTTTTTCGACCTTAACACGCTTCCTACGGGTTGTTTCCTATTATATGCGGCCTCTACTAAACGGGCGTAAGCGGAAAAATGGACAAAAACAATTATAGATCTTTCTGTATGCAGATGAACTAATTAAACAGCCCGTTAATTAAACTCAATCCGATATCGAACGAAAAGGAGAATGTGCTGCGTGTCAGTGGTAGACTGTCGAACGCAAATTTGCCATACTATTTAATGCATTCAACGATTTTACCGCGATTATGAAATCTGAGCCATCTGTTTATAAAACATACCCATACGATCGAGCTACATGGTGAATCGACGATAACTACGAAAACTGTACTGCGACAAGCGTGGATTATCGGCAGGAATCAATTGATTAAGGCGATTATCCGTAATTGCGTAAAATGTCAACGCGTCAAGCTGTGGCTGGCACATTAACTGATAGGCGCCTTACCAGCAAGTTCAGTGACCCCTGAACGCCCCTTTATTACAAGTAGCGTAGATTATACGGGTCCCTTTCATATCTGAACAAGTAAAGGTCACGGCCATCGAACTTACAAAGGGTATGTCGCTCTGTTTGTTTGTTTTTCTGTGGGCGCGATACATTTTGAACTAGTCAATGATCTGACCACTGCGTGCTTCTTATCTGCCTATCGCCGCTTCTTTAGTAAAAGAGGAACGTACCAAAGGTTATATCGCGACAATGCGCATACGTTCAGAGAAGCAGATCCTGAACTACGAAATATATTTCGCGCATCCTCAGAGTTCTATGGATCAGTTGCTGCCTCGATCGCAAACAAAGGAACATCGTGGACGTTCATTCCACCCACCACCCCGCATTATGGAGGAATTTAGGAGACCGGCGAAAAATCGATAAAACATCACCTCAAAAGACCCTTAGGTGAACACACTTTGATGTTTGAAGAATTTTGAACCGCACTAACAGAAATAGAGGTGTGTTTAAACTCTCTTCCTTTATGTCTGCTTACAAACGATCTCGACGACCTTAACGTGCTTACATCTGCCCATTTCCTTATTGGACAATCACCTAGCCTCATATCACACAAGGAATCCCCAGATGTATCTGAGAACAGATTAACTCGTTTTCAGCTAATGTAGTGACTGCGAAACGAGTTTTGGAAACAATGGGCGGATGAATATTTGCAATATCTGCAGGAGAGAGGCAAATGGCGACGGGCAACAGAAAACATTGAAATTACTATATATTGTATTGTTGTTATTGTTATTATTATTAGGAGTACTAGTATTGCTATTATTATTATTATTATCATTATTAATATTATTAACATTATTATTTATTAGTCTAGATAATGCGGTAAGCGTAATTTTACAACGTAAAGTGTATCGAAATAGCGCGTAGTATTTGCATATTGTGTATGGCGTGTGTCAGTAGCGCGAATGCCTCGGCATGTTTTGTGGAGATCTAAACTCCGAGGGCGTTACCCGCGGCTCTTGAGCCCAATGGCTGCCGTCCGTAGTTAAGGCTACTCCTATCCCCAAGACGTTGGGACCACGGTGCAGAGCAGAAAGTATTCTACAGAACGTCCCTTACCCCTTGGACCTCACCTGGTATTAATGCGCAGGAGTACTCTGGATGAAAATTACATAGGTATATATACATATCTATATAGAGCACTCTTATATGATTTCTGATCACGCGCGCGCGCCCGTGTTTGTCTGTGATATGTCTATCTATTATTGTGTAATATTTATGGATTTGTAATTATAACGGGGCGAAAGAAGCAGCATGTGGCTGAGAAAATGGTGATTCTCGGTCTGCTAATTTGCCTCTAATCCAAAGTGATAGATACCATGCTGAAGGATGAATGACACAAAGGTGACTGTGTCGCAAACGGTTCCTTCGGGAAACCAGGCCGAATCGTATTGCTGGCCTTACCCGGTAGTGCGGCCCATGCCGGGTGGACTCTATACATCCGCAATACTCGTGGGAACAGAAATGGAAAAATCTGTAAGCATCGAGATGGAAGTAGGGCTGGGAGCACGAGATGGAAGAAAGTCGGGCTTTGTTACCGACAGAAACCATCTCGGAGGCACTGAAACCTGTTCAGGCCCCTGAACAGGGGGAGACGAGTGCACGTGAAGGCGTGAGTATGAACCGGAACCTGAGTGGAGCACAGAGAAGGAAACTCTTAAAACAAAAAGCTATGGAACAGGGTCTACCTGTTCCTAGATCGGGGGCGGGGAGAAAGCGGAGGCAGGCAGAAATGAGACGGGCACTAACCGTACTGACTGCGTCGGCCTCGGCTACTCCAGCCACCGATTCGGAAAAAGGAGACCCTCAACCAGCATTGGGTCTACAGAGCAGGGGCTTAAGAAACCGCTCAAAAGACGCAAGGAATGTACGTACGCAGGGGCAGCATCTCACCTACCTAGAGTAACACTTACGTGTGGTGAATACCTCGGTGGGAAAATGGCTGCAGAAACCTGCTCCTAACTGAAAAAAGCGGTTATTAGAAAGATGTGCGAAATCGACGTTGCCGATTTTGCACCCACATTTAAAGAATCCTTTTCCAGAAAGGGAACAGTGGTCTTTGTCTGCGAGGGCAAGGACTCTAAGACCTGGCTGAGAAGGGAGGCTAAGAATCTGAAGCTGGGGGACTCAAACCTCAAAGTTAGAGTAGTATCTCCGGAGGAACTGAAGATTACAAAAGTAATCACAAAGATTCCGACGGAAATAGAATCTGTCCCGGACCTCCTAAAGTTGGTCCGAAGGCAGAATAAAGTAGTGGATCCATCTAGATGTGCGATCATGAACAAGTGTGCCGATGGCAGTCTTGTCCTTGGTCTAGATGAACCATCGGTGGATGCCCACCGAAGTAGAAACCTTAGGCTCTCAATGGGGTTTGAGACGGTTACCTTTCAGTTATTGTCTCGGCAAAACACCGCCGGGGCGAAGGGAGAAATTTCTATGGAAAACGTAGCTAAGAAATAGCATCTTCAATGGCTATTTCGGGGATACGTTTTACCCAAATAAATTTGCACCATTCCAAAAGCGCCTCGGCCATTTTAACCAGAAGCCTGGGAAAGGTGCATACACACATAGCCCTAATACAGGAACCCTGGATTTGGAGGGAACGTATTTAGGGTATTAATGCGAAAGGGGAACTTTTTGTGGGGTCCAAAGATGGAAATGCGAGAGCTTGCATTTTTATCAAGGGAATTAATCGTTTTTTGTTGCAGGAGCTGAGCTGCAGAGACTGCACCACTATTAGGATAGAAATGAACCTACCTTTATAGCAGCCAGCAGAAATGAGATCCTCGACCTCACTGTAGCATCTGTTAACGCGAGGAGTATTATACATGGATGGAAAGTGGAAAAACAACCATCCATGTCGGACCATAGGACCATAACATTCCATTTGGAATGTCTTAACACAATAATAGAACGGAGGTGAAAACCAACAGATACAGATTGGGAACTATTTAAGGATGAACTTCGCGAAAGCGTTGCTCATCTTAAAGGAGAATATGGCACTGAGTTTCAGCTAGACTGGACGTTATGTCAAGTTTAGACAGCAATTACCAGAGCCTAGGAAAACAACTGTCCATTGAAGCCTGCTAGAAAACCTAACAGCGCATACAGGTGGAATGGGAAACTAGAGGCGCTGAGAAAAAGGGCACGCAAGGCCTTTAACAGAGCAATGAAGAGGAAAAACTCTGAAGGATGGTCCATGAATAAGAAAACAATGTGCGATTTCAAAAGAGAACTAAACATTGCTAAAAGAGAAGCATGAAGGAATTTCTGCTCAGGGATCGAGAACCTGTCTGATGTAGCCAAGATGGCTAAAATCCTAACAAACGATAATAACTATCGACTGCAAAATTTACGAAACGCAGCAGGTAGTTATGTAAATACAAAAGAGGGCACGCTGAATTTCTTCTGAAGGCTAACTTTCCCGTCTTCATCAGGAAATGCAAAAATGAAACACACCACACCATGACGGAACGGTTGGTGGGTGCGGATTGGAAAACGGCTGTTCAAATTGTGACTCCGGAGAAGATAAAATGGGCGATTCACTCCTTTGAACCGTATAAGACACCAGCACCTGATGGCATTTTCCCTAAGATGGTACAGGTCGGGTGTAAGAGTATTTTGAAACTCATTACGAGAATTTTTAGAGATAGTATCGTATCTGGGTATATACCAGAGACATGGAAGACATCTTGTGTTTCTTTCATTCGCAAACTCGGGAGAGGTAGTTACTCGTCGGTGAAGAACATCAGATCGATTCATGTCTGACGTCATTCATATTAAAAACGATGGGAAGGTCAGTAGACATACATATAAGGCAAACACGGCTGATAAATAGCCCAATCTCAAGTAGGCAACATGCCTACACGATGGGCAAGTTCACTGAGACAGCTCTTCACTCAGTGATCAAACACATTGAGAAGGCTTGAAGCTCGAAGGAAATACAAAATTTATTAGGAAATACAAAAGCAAAATAAAATCTTGCGTCAACTTCCGCGGGCAAAGTAGACCGTATATGGAAGGAGTTAAATATCTAGCTGTATACCTAGATAAGAAACTATCGTGGGGACAACACCTGCAAATGCAAAGTAAAAAGATCATCAACATAGTGATGCAGTGTAGGTCAGATATTGGCATGGGCTAGGGACTTGAACCGCAGAATGTTTTATGGATCTATAAAACAATACTGATGCCGGGGCGGACTTATGCTGCCTTGGTGTGGTGGAAAGTGATCGAGAATAAATCCTCTGCGAGCGTCCTGGATCACATACGGGCAGTCTCGCTAAGAGGAGCATTTGGATTGAAAAGCAGTACCCCTACTGCTGCTGTCAGGATGATACTAGGTCTGGACAGCCTGGACTTGAAAATAATGAGAACGGCTGGCAGATCAGCTTATAGAATGATATGTAGCGGTTATTGGGATATTACTACCATTAGACACGCTACCATTTGCAGGGAAATACTGGGTGGCCCAATTTTTTGATTTCCTCAGGATCGTATTAACAAGACTCTTTGCTTCGGGTCCGATCAGGATACAAGTAGAGAGGATTGGAACAATGAACTTAATTTGGGAGGTGATATCTGGTTCACAGAAGGATCCAGAACAGATGTTGGTACTGGATTCGGTATATATGGACCTGAACGCAGCTTAAATTCAGCCTTCAGGCTGAATAGATATAACATAGTGTTTCAGGCAGAAATAGCTGCCATTGAAACCTGTGCAAACGGCTTAATGCAGAAGGGAATTAAGGGCAGATGCATAGATGTATGCACAAACAGCATGGCAACGCTGATGGCCCTCGATCAACCCTGTACTACGTCACTACTGGTTAAAGAAGCTAAAATTGCTCTAGACAATTTGGCCAGGGTAAATAAGGTCTGTGTTACATGGATACCGAGACAATCGGCCCGTAAGGGAAACATGAAAGCAGACATTATGGCAAAACAAGAATGCTCATCGGAGTGCCATAGGGGAAGGGATACCGCTGTACCTTACCAAGAGGGATGCACTGCGATAGAGAGAAGCCTTGAGAAAGTAAAACTAACAACATGGGAAAACTCACGTAGATATAGATGGTCCAAAGACATTCTTGGCAGTAAGATCTGCGGATGGGCTCAAAGGATCATCAAACTAAATAAACGTGAAGCAAAGCTAATCCTGGAACTTACAACAGGACACAGCAACTTACGGTGTTATACACACAAGATCAGAAGACACAGTAACCTCTGCAGATGGTGTGGAAAGGAGGAGGAAACCCCGAGGCATTTCTTTTGCACGTGCCCGAACTTAACGGGGTGTCGTTTAAAGTCGCTGGGAGAAGATAACCGCGATTACGAGAATTTCTCCAAGGTGGATGCACTCAGTCTTCTGGCTTATTGCAGAGAAATGAATGTGACGGAAACCATAGAAGTTTAATCAGGGGGAAAGGAATATAATGGCGGTAGCTAAGTGTTCCTGAGCATCTATTTGCACCCTGATATGGTTTGTGAGTTTAGTAGGTTAGAATCCTGCATACCCTGGAGCCGGCTCCAGCGGTAGTCACAATTGGAGAGAGCCACTGGTCGTCGAACAATGGTGGATGAACTTCCCACTATCCAACGAAAAAAAAAAACTTATACCTTCTTACTAAATCTTACAGGATGGTATGTTTATTTATTTATTTTATAATTAGATCAATAAATCAGATATAAAAACAAATAATAATTTCTTGTTCTCTCCAGCTTCAGAGAAGCTGCCCGTAATTCATGTAATTTGAATTATAAAGATGTGAGGTTCATTCCTGATTTTTTTTCATAATTTTAATTATGACAGACATTTTATTTGAAAAGAAATTGGTATGTCTTCTTTGATGAAAGGTCGAGTTCCTTTAAGATCCCATAACAAAGAAAAGTACATTTCATTCACAAAGTTCATGGATAGCTCTGGTGTTCATGGCGATTTCTACCGTCATCTACAGAAAAATTAGCATTATATCTACAAAATGTACCATTAGCTGTAAGGAATTTCTGCAAGATGGATTTTCAAATGATAATATTTATCTTCCATACGATTTTGTAGACGAATTAGACAAATTAACCTGTACAAGACTGCCAGAGAAAAACAATATTATTAAGAAAAACAATATTACAAAAATTATATTATATACGTCTATAAGATGAAGTACTTGTCCACGAATGTATACAGACAATCGAGTCTGCGCTGTTTACAAAATAAGTCGTTTGACTGTGAAGTGATGCCGCACTCATGAATTTATTATAAATGAATCATATATATCAAATAAATGTTTCCGTTCTTGAATAAGTAGTAATAATATATTCATTTAAAACCGAATCATCCTATCAAATCGATATTGGAAGGCAAACGATCCATACAGGGGGCCAAAGAAACGCTTTTATATTATGATATTAATAATTTATATGGATTGGAGATGGCACAACATCTGGTAACTGGAAAATTTAAATGGATTGATTATGAATCCAATCCAGAAGTGTTCAATGCTCCAGCAGATTCAGATATAGGCCACATTGCTGAGGAATATTTAGAATATCTTGAAGAAATTTATTACGAACATCATGATTTACTATTTTGTGCAGAGCATCGTACACCCTCAGGCTCAAAGCACAAGAAACTTTTGACTAGTTTGAACGAGAAGAAAAGATATGTTATTCATTACAGAGCAATTAAACAGGCATTAGATAATGGTCTTTGGCTAAGAAAGATATACAGAATTTTGAATTTTGAGAAAAAAATTTGGCTTAAATCATACATAGACTTTAATATAGAGAAGGGGAAATAGGCAAAGAATGATTTTGATAACTCTTTTACAAACTTTTAATTAATGCAGTTTATAGAAAATGCATCGAGCGAGAACGATCTTACGCGGATGTACGATTAGCAAATAAATTTACAGCACACATTTAAGCACACATGGCTTTGCCAAATTTTTATAGCTGTGCAATTTTCGGTGAAAATTTAGTTGCGATTCAGCTCAAAAAGACAATTGTTAGAATTAAAAAGTCTATATACGTTGTTCTCTGCATTCTGGACCTATTGAAGGCACTATTTTATGATTTTCACTACTATTATAAGAAAAAGCGAGTAGCAGAAAAGTCTAAACTACCATATACTGACACCGACAGTTTGATATATGAAGTGGACAACACTGATATGTATAAAATTATGAATTATAAAAGAAGATATCCATCGATTTAATATTCCTGATTATGATGAAAATAATCAGTATGCTATACCTCGATTAAATAAAAAAATACCAGCATTAATGAGACATGAATATAATGGAAAAATTATGATGAAATTTATTGATTTACGAAGCAGAAGGTATAGTATTTATATTTATATATAGTATTTATATAGGTATAGAGAATGGAGGAGAAATAGTAAAAAATAAAAAGAATAATAAAAGCTAAAAAATAAAATCGAACGTTATTGAGAAGACAATTACATTTGAAGGTTATGAAAAATGTCTTGAATATTACGTCATTATACATCGCGAGCAGTGTAACATCTGTTCTAAATTACATATAGTATATATGCTAAAAAACAAATAAAAATTGCTTTAAGTCCGCATGACGATAAAAGATTCTTACTAACAAATAGTATAGATTAGAATTAAAAATTGTACTTATGTCGACTATTCTGAATTAAATTAATAAATATTTTTATCGGTCTTAAAGTCTTTATAATATAATATATTAGCTAAAATAATGACAGTCGGACTGTCCTTGTTTATTTTCACCCCCGTAGAATCTGAAATAAAACTTAATACTACAATAAATTGTATTAAAAATTTAAAATTAAAAAAAATAAAAGTAATAATAAAATAAAAATGAAATAATAAATAAAATAAAAATACTAAAAATAATATTCTATGTTAGTAAAGGACAACTTGACTACCCCCATCACCTTAAATTTAGAATCACCATAGTGTCCCACGTTTCGAACCACTACGGTTCATCCACAGGAACTAAACTAAATTGAAAAACCCAGCATGCTATTTTATATACCCCATCCCCACTCTAAATTTATTAGTATAACATTTATACGACCCCCTTTCATAACTTAAATGCGAAATACAAATGTTATATTAATAAAGAATGATAAATGTTGTTCAATTTACTTGACTCTAACATTAAATTTACATTATTGGGATTCTTCAAAATATAAATATTGTCAAGAGTTGCTCTATTATATTTATTTTTAATGCCTTGTTCCAAAATATTTACATTTTCAAAATTGAAAGAATGTAACAAGTTTAAACTATGATCTTTTAGCCCGGATGTACCATTTATGCTTCGTAAGCCATTGATGTTATATATATATTCTTTTGATGTTCATATATTCTTTGTTTAGGTTGCTTTCCGTTTGCTCAATATAATATTTGTCACAATCTTTACAATTTATTTTGTATATCACTCCTTAAGTAATAAATATTTTTTCATTGGTCTTACAGTCCAATCAAATCAATCGAAAACAATACGTAACAATATCAATACATATCTACATTAACATTAATACATCAATACACAAAAATAATAAAAATTAAAATTAAAATTAAAAATTATGACAGTCAGACTGGCCTTGTATACAGTCGCTCCCGAAGACTAATCTGAAAATAAAACGTTAGCTAAAAAAAATTTGTTAATAAAGTGCAATCTGACTCTCCCCAACACCCTTAACTAAATGAAGATCCAGTCCAACGTTTCGAGCTCGCTACGGCTCCTCATCAAGGACTAAACTAAACCTTATATTCTAATCTATATATACCTTATCCCCACTACCAAATTGAGTAAAGTAAATCTAAATTCTCCCTCTACACAAATTGTTCAAAACCAATCAATTTAATAAGGAATAATAAATGTTGTCCAATTTACTAGACTCTAACATTAAATTCACGTTCAGATTCCTCGAAATGTAAATATTTTCAAGTCTCTGCGTTTTATACTTATTATTAATAGCATATTCTAAAATATCCACATTCACAAAATCAAAAGAATGTAAAAACTTTAAACAATGCTCTTATAAACCGGAACTAATATGTGAGCTACGTAAACTATATTTATGTTCATAAATTCTCTTTTTTAAATATCTCTGTTTGTCCAATATAGTATTTCGGGGTAGATGATGATATATGAGAACTAAGAAGTGAAATCAGTAATGAATTTAGAATAATACGTGTAGAGATGCATACAGAACAAGAGAGAGTCAATAACAAAACCGATGAAAATAGAGTGACACGAGAGGAGGTAATGCTTTATGGCACCGAAGGGGAACCAATCACAATTTAATATGATGTACCTTTGAAATAATAGATCAGTGGAATCTCGAAGAAATCTTGAAAATGCTGGAGGAGATAAGCTCAATATTGTGTCCATTGTATCAATAACTGTCTCCTCAAAGACAGCTCCTCCTGCTGAGGAAGAAATGTACAGAATAGGAGAAAAACCATTAGTATATGGCAATTGCCATGGTCAACACTCGATATGGTGCGAAAATTGTAGTAGTACTTGATGGTATTTTTCAAATATTTTACCACAAAAGATATCGTTAGCAATATTAAAGAATCAAGGAGTTTTCGCAAATCTAGCGAATACTGCAAATAAACGATGTTTATTTTTTACTCTATCAAGGTGGAAATTGTATAAATTTAATTCATGTACTTCTTAAGAAAGAATTTAATAAATAAAATAAATATATTTCATTTGACAAAAATATATGTATGCATAATAATTACATAAATAAATAAGATTATAATATGATAATTATATTATAATTATAATTTGACTTATATCATCATTTAATCAAAAAATTCATTTTTATCTATTCAACTATTATGTTCACTATTGCATCCTAGTCACTTCATGTCTACGCGATTTTTTAATTTTTTTGAATTCCACTCTCATAAAAGCAACCAGACATAGGTTTATCATAATAATTTTTAATGTCATAGGTTATTCGATTAGTCTTTACAACTCTTTTTATTGTAAAAATTTCAGTTGACCAGTTTGGTGTATATCTTTTTTCAAAAATATTATTTATTTTAGTTATTCGTACATTATCTTCAACTTTGTATTTGGCCTTTCTCATAGTCATATTTTCGATGGGAAAATGCTTCTTTATCTTTTTTTCATTTGTTTTAGTTACATTTGAAGGCTCAATTCCTATGGTTTGATGCTTTCTTTAAATTTAAGAGTAAATCTGTTAGAATATCTATCCATTTATAGTTTGTCTGTTTACTGAATTATATCCACATTGTATTTTTTAACCCTCTATTAGATAGTTCACATATGCTTGCATAGAGATTATTGTGTGAATAATATAGATTTATTTGTATATTAGTCTGTAGATTAGATAATACTCATCCTTGTTTCAATATCTCATTCATAGCCATAGTAACATCGTTGCTATTCTTTGATCTTACTGGAATGACAAATACAAATGTTGAAAATATATCAATGAGAGTAAGTAAATAAATAAGAAAACCTTTATTCTCCTTAGATTATGGAATAATTATTATAAGTAAATATTATATTTATTTATTATAATATTATATTTAATCAATCTCTTTTATGATACTATTTGTATTTTTAAAAAGTTCCGTTACGTTCTCTTACAAACGATCATGTTTCTTGATAAGATCCTTCGATTTCGTTTCTATGGACCAATGAATAGCTTTATGCTTTTGGTCACGTTCTTGAACGAATTCAACCCATTCAGAAATTTCAGAGGATAACTAATCTACTTGGTTCTTTAGTATTACATTTATTAACGTTTTCACGCTAATTGCATCATTTTCTCCAGTAAGTTCCTCAATATTAAAAGTCGTTTAGTTTCGATATCATAATATCCATCTAATGTAATATTGAAGCCAATAGCTGGACAACCTCGACTCCCTTTTGAGTCCTCTAACTGTTTTGCTAACACGTCAAAACTCACGTTGCTACTGATTAAAGCGTCTATGAATGTATGAATATATGAATCTTATTTCGCGTAACTCTTCAATAATGGATTAGATTTCATTTGCGTGATTGTTATTTCCAGCCAATTGTTCATCAATTAGTAATCTTAGTCTCTCATTCGAATCATCTCAGTATACTAAGTCTATTCGAGAATCTTTTTTTTCCATGTTCTATTTAGGTACGAGAGTTCCTCCTCCCTTTTTTGTTGAACTGAGTGATGAAAATTTATTTAATTTCTATTTATTCCAAAACAGTCAAAGCCTTTTCTGTATCTACCATTGTTCATCGATCTATCTTTGATAATAACAACAAATTGATATTTATCATTTTTACAGCATTTAGAACAAAGATTTCGAAATGCGTTGAAAGTCAGATTAGTACTGACATGGCCATCATAAATATGCTTTAAATTCACATCATCTTAACGATAAATTACTAGCATATTAATATTATCTTTGATAAGATGTTTTGATATACGAGGTCAGACAATTAAATTAAAAAATCGATTATATTTAAAAATTAAGGTACATCGCTGAGATCCTTTAAAGTAGTTTCCGCCCGCATCTATACACTCATTCCAGCGAGTTTTCCAGTTTTCGTAACAATTTTGTAATCCATGTTCTGGGACTTCTCCGAGTACCTTTGTTATAAATTGTTGGATATCTTAAACGGAGTCAGAATGTTGACATTTTTTCAAATGGGAGAATAGGAAAAAGTCGCAGGGGGATATGTCCGGTAAATAGGGCGGTTGTGGTAATGTCGCGATGCCTTTAGATACAAAAAATTTAAGATACACTGGACGCAATGTGACTTTGAATTTGCTCATTCTCGCCTTCTTTAGTCTTGACGCTCCAGGGGACAGCTACTGTTGGCATTGTTGTTTCATTTTGGGGTCATATTGAGAGAAACAACTTTCATCACTAGTAATAACTCGATCAAGAAAAGTAGAATCACTTTCAACCTACTCGAGATAATCTTGAGCGATGTTTATTCGGTCGGCTTTTTGCTCATCAGAAAGGTTCTTCGGTACCATATTCGCGCACAACTGTTTTATGGCGAAATCTTCGGTTAAAATCTTTCTAACTGTTTCGCCGTTAATATTCATGTCGCCAGCCAACATTCCAATCGTTAATCACCGCTCTTGACGAACAAGAGTATGGACGCGCTGTGCATTCGCATCCATTCGCACCTGAATTGGTCTTCCGCTCCATGTCTCGTCTTTGACTCCTCTCACTGCCTTTTTTAAAATCGGCATGGCACCGAAGCACCTGGCCATGACTCAGGGCATCCCTACCATACACTTTAAGCACTTTTTCATAAGTTTATGTCGCTATTTCGCCGAGTTTCGCATAATATGTTTTCTTGCACCGTTGCTCTAAATTTCTCTGTTCCATTTGCATGAAATGAACTATTCGCGCATTGTTACAAAACACTAAACAGCTGGAAAAGAAATGATCGCACAAGGATCGTCAAGGTCTGAATCGAGAGAATGGGGATCAACTATTACGATGGCGGAGATACAGGTTCGCAGTGTTACCACAAGCCCAGAAATAAAATTGGTCGAATAACTTAATTTTCTGACTTCGTATGAGCATATGACTAGCATAGATAGAAGTAGTCTACAATTGTATGTCTCTGCATGCAGAAAAATGTTCTGACGTTATCCTGCTTGTTACAAGCTACATAATCAAAGATCAGAATTGTTTTTCCACAGTTTGATGGGTTGCAGAACACTGCTTGTATACTATCTGGTAGTAATTTTTCTCCATTCTAAAATGAAAGTTGGTGTTGGGGAGTTTGATGATTTGCTCAGTAAGATCCATGTTCCTGTAACTAAGTCAAATATCATTCAATAATAAAAATATATAAATGCATGTTTTATAGTTTTTTCATAGCAGTTATAAAATAGTAGTCAAAAATGTTCATAAATCTCGAAAACAGTGGAAATGTGGCGGAGGATTACTCAATAGAGTAATCAAGAATTTACCATTTGCAATGCATCATCCTGGATATCAATACTGTGGTCCGGGAACTAAATTACAAAAGGGAATGAAAAGAGGCGATGCAGGAATAAATCCGCTTGATCAAGCATGTAATGAACATGACATGCAGTATGTCAATAAAAGCAGCAAACGTAATATTGCTGATATGAAGCTTGCTGATAAGGCTTGGCAACGTGTTAAAGCAAAGGATTCCAGTCTTGATGAGAAAGTCGCTGCTCTAGCTGTTGCAAATGATATGAAACTAAAAGTAAAAACTGAAATGGAAGTAAGATTCAGTTCATTACGGGAGCGAAAAAATTCGCACAAAGTTAATTGCTGCACTATCAGGAGGTGTTGCTGGAATAGCGAAAGTAGTAAATAATGCTAAATCTGCGCAGAAAGATTATGCAGAAAGTAAGCGACATAATAAGACGATGGAAGTTATTGTTTTAGGTAAAGGTATCTTATATTATGCCATATAATCATGGAATGAGATTATATCTGAAACCATATATCAGACACGGACAATTTAAAAAAAAAACTTCAATTTAACTTTGCCAAATTGTGCATTATTAGATTATGATCTTAATAATATATGCACGTATATTAAAAATTCCATATTTTCGAGATGTTTTCATGAGAAATAGTCTGCTTCACTATGGTCCACGGTACAACAAATCTGCTCTTGTTAATCTCGATTATCCACAAACTAAAATGATTCATGAAATATTTCAATGTAAATGAAGTAAAATACAAATAGAAAAGATATCCGAAGTGCGATTCATTTATTTGTGGTCACCTTTATCTTTAATTCTTAACAGAAAGTCTATAATGAAGGTCTTGTTTGTCTAAATTTAATCATTCTCGTTCAATCACTCATGGAAGATAGTTTCACTTTGACTCTCTCAGGCAGATCTTATGTTTTATGAGCTCAATGTTTTTCTTCTATTGAACTAGAAAGCATAAATAATTTATTTTAATTTTAGTCGAAATTTGAACCTTTATCTCCATTCCAAATATTGACAATACAAATAATAAGCAACATTGACAGTGGGAAATTGTTACTGTTCCCACTTCCAGTTACCAGATTAACAATATCCATGAATTTTTATCAAGCACATTGAAACCCAAAGGAATTGAATTTTCCTTGAAAGCCAATAATAACACATTTAGAAATAAAATAAAATGCAGTGCTCCATTAGATCTTAGTCGCCAAACATCAATAGGTCGTCTACTTGGCTTTAGTTCTATATTTTCAAGGAAAATATAGAACACAGTTCTAATTTACTAATGAAAATATTGAAAATCAACGCACTCATAATCGAGTGTAATATTACAGCGGAAGCTTTCATTAGCAATAAAAAGGTCCATGTCATTCATGAATTATTTCCCAGAGTTACTTCAGGATATAAAATCATAGAGTTCTATCTCATTTTATGTATGTACCACTGAGTGTTAAATGTAGATTATCTTCAAATTCGAATAGTTGATCAAGACGGAAATTTGGCTCATTTTCGAGGAGAGGAAATTACTATTAGACTCCATATCAAATTTATATAATGGGAATTGTTTATAATTCTAGCACGTATATAAGTACTCCATCATGTCAATCGACAATCAGTAGATTGAAGAATTTGAAATCGTTAACACAGAAGAACATTCAATTCGTCCAAAGTCTGGGTCTAAAAGTTGGTTGAAAAAATTCACTTGTACAATTTTCTGCTGTTTACTGAAAAATAGATTAAAAATAGATTCTAAAAATTCAATCAGCTTTCGAATTTGATGATGCAATTGCTCATTATGAAATCTACGCACATCAACCATACACAGCACTAAACTTTGATAACAATGACGAAATTCGTATTTCTTTCCAACATGTACCCATAACATAAAGCATGAACTTATTCTCATAAGATCAAGATCGGATATTAATGCAACAATCAAGGAAGGTACTACAGGCGGGAATGATATTAAATACGAAGAATATGGCATAAAAACGACCAAGATTGAATGGCTAATGCCTTGGCTGAATGGTTAATGTCTGAATGGCTAATGTCATTGCATCTGATAAGTAAATAATACAATTTCATTGGCAATGATAATCATATCTCAATCTGTTATCGTTCATGAGAACTATTTGAATATCATGTTCTACCAAGCGCTAATAAGCATATTTGAACAGTAAAAATTGTCAATCAATTGGAAAAATCTCGTTTTGCTATTCTCGGCTTATAAAAGAAGAAAAAAAATTAACCTACTGCAAATGCAAGTCGTTTTGATCATTGTCATATTAGTAACGTAAGGTTTTTCTTCAATTCGCAGTATTATCCATATACTGATCTAAATCTTGACATTTCTAATAATCAATATGCATGACTCTATGATATTTATGCAAATTTTCAAAAAACAGACTATGCAAGAGATCATCAACAACGTCTTACAAAGATACGCTTTCTTCTCTGTGAACTACTCATAGTTATTGATTGTTGGCAACAACATAAATCTATAAAGAACGCTCCTTTAGACGTGCGGCTAGAAATTGAGGCAAGAAATAACTTTCCAGACAACACTCCAGCTTACTGTTTAATCTTACATGACCGCATCGTTCAATATAATCCAATAAGTGGAGATGTGAGAAAGGTTATTTAAAAAGCCAATGAATAATATTTTAACCGTCAGTCCTCAATTAACAAGTAATAGAAAAAAAACAAATAAAAAGGTAGAAGTAACAGCTATAGGCATAATGCAACATGTAATATATATTATAACCCACCTTTTGCGGGTTACTTACCTTCCGTATCTCACGTGGCGTCGACGTTGCTTGAACTAGAGAAAGGGGAACGGGGAACTGGGAACGCGAATGAATGAATCAAACTGTTTTACGTTATATAATTAACCATTTATTATAAATCGCGGATTACAATATTGTCTAATCTACGCGCGACATATCACTTCGCGAATTATACCTAAGATTCTCCGCGCGACGGCGACAAACACTATGGAGCGGGTTCTGCGGACAAGGATAGATGCGGTAGGACGGGGGAAAAGGGGGACGCGGTAAAGTCTACAACCAGACGCTCGCGCCCGCGCGGCCATGCAACGATGGTACGCGCTCACATTGGGACGCGCACTTCACACATGAATTAAATGAATCTTCATCTCGTCACTGTCTCGTCTCTGTTAAATCACCTCTCGTCCGGGTGGTGTTTTCGTGCTTCCTCTCTTCCCCTCTTTCATTTTCTCTTTCTCTCTCTCTCTCTTCTGTGCGGGGCTGTCTTCCCTCCTTCCTTCCTTCTCGTGCTATCGCTGAGTCTTCAGGCCCAGGGGCGATGCTGGTTCGGGACGACCGCGGGGACGGTCGTAGATCAGTCGTGGCTGCTGAGGTCTTCGTCGACGTAGGCACGGCTGGCGCGTGGGAATGGTTGGGATGCGGGTAGCAACCGAATCGAAAAAGAGTCAAATATTTCGGATGACGACTCTTCTCTATGCGTTAGTCCTCCTCAACGGCTCGAGAAAGAAGATGAGCTTCCTTTCTCTGCACTTCCTTCTTCGCGGGCGAATGTCGCGCACTCTCGCGGCTCGTGCTTCGCGTATTTTCGTCTTAACGCGCGAACGCTCGGTTTTGCAACCGCGGACCGGCCATTTGGTCGATCACAAACTCCCCTTCCTGCGTCTATCGACCGGTAAGGATATGATTGGGGATAGGAATTGGGATCCGTGGATATCGGAACCGCTCGGGTGGAATTTAAGGTACTTTTTCCGAACTGAAAATTATAAATTTTGGGTTCGGAAACTATAAACTAAAAATAAAATGAAACTCTACCTTTTTCATGACCATCGGTGGTCTCTCGGTGTTGTCGTCGTCCGCTGGTGGCTCTATATAATTCTATGTAATTCTTAAATACTAAGGGCTTATTCCTATGCTAGTGTATACAACGAAAATGAAATGACAGGTTCTCGCGCTGATTGTAACAAATCCAGTATCAGGAATTTCTGAATACTGTGGGGGAAATTAAACAGAATACTTCTTTGCGCTGGGACCTAAGAGAAAAAAATGTTTATGATTATAAATACCCATTCTAGCTAATTATTTTTATATGAAACGAATAGAAAAGGTGACTAAGACTACGCTAAATCTGGGACTTATATAAAAAAATATGAAACGTATAAACTAAATCTAAGGTAATTATACAAGATGAAATGTATAGGCTAAATCTAAAAAAATTATAAAAAATATGCAACTTATAATCTAATTAACCTAATCTATCGTCTAAGCAATGTTTATGTTTTTATTGTGCGTGACTCTTGCTCGTCACTTCTTCTTCGCTCGGGGCCTGATTCGGCCATCTTCTCAAGCTTCTCTGCACTGCGCTGGCTTTTTCCTGTAGTGAACTTGATGGCTGTAAATAAGGTTTATCTGTAGTGATTGATTTCTTCTCTGCTCTCGTTCGGGCAGTGTTGCGGGGTCGTGCAAGTAGCCTTCTCTTTACTTGAAGCCATTGTATGCTCTTTTCTAGTGCCACTTGTCATCCGTCAACACTGCAACATTGCTACATTGCCGCGCTCGCGTGTGTTTTAATTTTATCGATAATTATTATGAGACACCCGTATCATGCCCTATTTCTTCGCGTTGATAACTCTTGAACAGTGCAATCGGCTGCTTTTGCTGGTATCGCGGTATGGGAACATGGGGGAATCTCAATGGTATATGAACCTGGGGATAAAGGGATAACAGCTGGACGGTATCTTTACATCTACTTGTTGATATAAACGTTGGCACCCGCCATGACGATTAGGACCGGTTGTGTGCCGTGGCCGTTTACTCCTACAACCTCCTGCAGAGTCTGCACCGTCGTCTCTTGCGCTCTTAGTTGCGCGACTGTCGGGGGCTCGGCTTTTCCTAGCACCTCTTCTTCCTCTGCCACTTTGATGACGGACATCTGCCGTGGCATCTTATCGCCTTCGTCTGGTGACTGCCTCGCGCGGTCGCCCACCCCTCCCCCTTCCAAGACGAAGCGACGGAGGCCGATCTCTTGGGACAAGATGTGCAGGCATGCACGTCTGACGTCTGATTCCCACAGCGGCAGCAAAATTTGCTACTCCGCGGTATTGGGCAGGCGGAGTACCTGTGACCTTCGGTACCGCAATTCCAGCAGCCATTCTTTCTCCCGGCCTATTGTTTGGAAAACAGCCTTGCGGGATAGGATGGGTGCGGTCGCTTGGGGGGTACAAAGTTTTCTGGGGGGTGACTGCCAACGTCATGAGCGCTGGTATTTTTGGCGTAGTTGAAGCGGAATCTTGCGTCGCTTGCTGTGCGACAGGGCGGTAGAGGCTGTCGACGGGACTGGTTGTACCTTGCATCCTGAAGGGGTTAAAGCCCTTCTTATATTCTAACCTGTAGTTGTCGGTATGGCTTATGGTTGCGTTTTGCTGGGACAGGCTCCTTCATCATAGGGGCCATCATTTTCTTTGAATTTCGTCGGAATTAGAATTTTGCCTTGCGCCTTCTCGTCTATATTGCCCAGGGAGTTTGGGCGCTTCTTGCCCTCGCCGGATCGCTGTGTAGATGGGGGGGGGGTATTTTCTAGGTAGTCGAGGGGGGAATTGCTGGTGTCTAGCAAAAACAGTGCAAATGAATTGTCATTGACCGGTATGGTTATTTTCGGTCCGAGTTCGTCGACACCTAGCTCCTGAGTTGAGTCCGGGCTGAACTCAATCAGGTTTCCTATTTCTTTCTCTTGTTCTAGCTGGTGCAGGGCTTGGGCCAGTCTGGCCGTATCGAAAGCTTGCTCGCGGTCACGTAGGTGTTCGCGCGTCGCGATTATGGGTTCTGAGCCCGTTGGGTTGGGGGTATGAGCGTCCCCTGGTCTACACGGTTGGTCGGTCAACACCGATCGGCGCAGCCCTCTGCTTATGCCTATGTTGGGAAGCATCGTCTTGGATAGAGTTACCTGTGGAGAAACGAGATGGTGCGTTAGGGGGATAGTATTTTTTTTTATGTCCGAAACGTGTACTCTGGTTTTCTTCCTGTCGTCCATATCTTCTAGTTCGAAGATGACAGGGGATATTTTCCTGACTATTCGGCATGGAGCAATAAACTTCGGTGCTAGTTTTGCTGCGAATCTATCCGACTCTGATGATAATACATGGTTTCCCCGATAAACCGTCTCGTTTTCTTCGAACGACGCTTCTCGTCTATTTTTCTTATAATAGCGTGACTGTTTTTCGCTGGCCACACTAAGATTTTTCCTGACTAATTCATGAATGGCCGGTAGCCTCTTCATTCGATTTAACCAGTCAGCAGGTGGTAATGGCTGATATGGTTGGTTCGCTATGCGGATGTTTCTGTACGTGGGCATCTCCCTTGGGTTTCTACCGAAATTTAAGAAGGCTGGGGAGGGTTGAGTACAGGCATGTACGGAGGTATTCATGGCAAAGGCTAGTTCGTGTAGGTGGATATCCCAATCTTTATGATCTTCTTTTACGAAGATTGAGATCATGCCTTTGAATGTTCGGTTTACCCGTTCCAGTAGGTTTTTGACTGTGCATGATATGGTGCTATCTGCTGTTGCACTATTCCGAATTCCTCGAGTCGCTGTTTGACTAACTTATTGGCGAACTCGGCGCCATTGTCAGAGATTAAAAACTTGGGGCAACCTCATTTGAATACAACTAGCTCTTCTAGCGCCTTTATTATTGTTTGCCCGTTTCCTTTCGGAGTGGTCGAAGTTCCACGTATTTGGTAAACAGGTCTTCGAAGATCAATAGATATCGGTGTTGACCTTTACTGGCCACGCTCATCCATGGCCCTGCAACATTTCTGTGTCTCATCAAACCTTTTGGTGCTGTCTGGGAGACTTTGTATAACTGCCATTCAGGGCAGTGTTTTATGTAGCTGTATATATATCGCCTCATCCCTGGCCAGTAATAATTTCGAGAAACCTTGTATAGCGTTTTTTCAACACCAAAATGTCCTTATGTCGGTGTATTATGACACTCGAAAATTATCCGCTCTCGGTCTTTGGAAGAGATGGCAATCTTCCAGTCGTCTTCCTCGGGGCCTAGTATGTCCGAGTAGACGCTTGGGCGATGTTTTAATAGTATCTTGTCTTTAATGCACCAGTCTGGATATTTCTCTGGAAAGTTTCGATTTTCGCTCACTTTTCTTTCATACCAGCTATCTCGCTCTATAGCGGTGATGGTAGCTGCTGATGATGATTCCATGGTAGGGGGATGTGAGAGAGCGTCTGGCACCTTGTACAGTGAGCCTTTTCGGTGCATGATTGTCATATTATAGGTCTGCAGCGCTGTGGTCCATCTCGCTAGTCTGCCCGTGGGGTTTTTTAGCGTGTGTAACCGTTTTAGGCTACTGTGATCAGTGATCACTGTGAATGTTTCTCCCAATAAATAGCCTCTAAATTTCTCGACGGCCCAGAGTACCGCGAGGCACTCTTTCTCGGTAACCGTATAGTTTACCTCTGCCTAGGTTAGTGCCCTGCCCGCATAAGTGATAGGGTGTTCTTCATCGTACGTGTCTTAGCTAAGCACGGAACTCAGGGCATACTTGCTGGCATCGGTTTGGAGTATATAGGGTCTATTTTGAATGGGGCGCGCTAACACGGGTGCTTACGTTAGCAAGATACTCAGTTGGTTAAATGCGTCTTCCTGGGGTTTGTCCCAGTGCCATCTCACGTTTTTTCGCAATAGCTTACTTAGAGGTGCCTTTACGTCCGCTAAAGATTTAATGAAGCGGGCGTACCAGCCTACCATGTCGAGAAAAGTTCTCAGCTGTTTAATATTCGTTGGTGGTGGATATTCCGAGACGGGCTTTAGTTTGTCGGGTCCGTACGCAGTCCGTCCTTGTCTACCACATATCCTAGGTAGCGTACCTCTGGGCAACAAAACTCAGACTTTTCTTTATTGACTTGTAGTCCAACCTGTTTAAGGCGAGCCAATACCGCTTCTAATTGCTGAGTGTGTTCCTCGAAAGTACTCGTGGCGATGATGATATCGTCCATGTAGACAAACATGCAGGGTTGCCACTGCGGTCCGAACACGACATCCATGCCGCGTTGGAAACTGGCTGGGTCGTTGGTCAGCCCATATGGGATTCTGGTGTATTGAAACAGCCCTTTTTGTGGGACTGCGAAGGCAGTTATTTTCTTGTTCGCGTCATCTAAAGGAATCTGGTGATACGCCTGGCTCAGATCTATCTTAGAAAGGTAACGAGCGTCACGCAGATTATCCTATAGGACGTCTCTGTAAGAAAGAGGATATGCATCCTTCTTCGTCACCTGGTTAACTGCCCTGTAGTCAATACAGAATCTGATGTTGCCGCCTTTCTTCGGAACGATCACACACAACTAGTCCACGAACTCTTCGATGGTTCGATAATTCCTTCGGCGAGAAGACTGTCGATTTCTGCGTGGGCGTATTTTAATAGTTTATCCGGTATGTGGCGCAGGCGCTGTTTAATAGGTCGGTGTCCTTGCACGTCTATATGATGAGGAGGCATCTGTGCAAGCTTCAGTATCCCTGTGTGTTTTGGTATCAGCTGATCCAGTAGCTGGTTCAGTTGTTGTCTTTGTTTCTGCTCCAACCGGGCAACACCGTTCACGGCTGCTAAAACCGTGATAGCTTGTACGTCATCGCTTGCACGTGTCACGAAGTGTCTCACTATGTTTTTAGACGTTTGCCAGGTCGCCTTGGCGAAATTAATCGTCATTTCTAACTGTATCAATATATCCATTCCTAGGATGATATCATATGTCAATAAGTTAGACACTCTGAAGCGCGTCGAAATTTTTTGCCCATCTATTTTCAGAAGGAGGTCTATTTTTCCGTCATTGAAGCAGATTTGACCATCTGGCAGCTGCATAAACGATGTGATTGGTATGAAGGCTATTTTCCCAATCTTTGCAGGACGTGGTCCAATATACGAATCACATGCCCCGGATCGACCAATGCTGGGAATATTTTTCCTAATAATTTGATATTTAGGAAAAATCGATTATCGTCCTCTCGAATTGGGGACGTGCGTCGGGAGTCGCTAACATCCGTGGCTGTTATTGATTTGTGTCCTGCGTCATTTTAGTTCGTCGTTGTTTGCGGAGTCTCGTTATAAAGTGAGGTAGGTGCGACTCAGATAGCCTCTTCCTTTACGCGTTTCCCGAGGTCCTCCTGTTCGGGCCGCAACGCGTGCAGTTTACTGTGGTAACGCCATCTTCGCCGCAATTATAACTGAAGAAGCGTTTCAGCTTGGGGCATCTATCTGCCCAGTGGCCTCGTCCACTGTATATCCAACACGCCGCGTCATCTTCTCCGTGGTTTCTTCGTTCTATGCGTGGTCGCGGTGACTCACGACGTGTTCGTTCATATGCTGGATATTCATCGTTGCGTTCTCTTGTAGGTAATTGGGGGTAACGATTCTGGTCATTGCTTCCTCGGGCTCGGCGATAGTCGCGAGAGGGGCTGGATAAACGGGTCTTGTTACGTGGCGACGGGCTTCTAGGTTTGTATTGTGGTTCGTCGGTCGATTTGGATTGGGACAAAGGGGGTGTTACCGAACGATATCTGGGCGAGGGACTCGATTCTCTTCTAGATTCTTCCCGTGGTTTTCTAGGTGATGGGCTGAGGTTATTTTCCCGGTTACGTCTACTTGGTGAGGAGCCTTTACTATGTTCTTTTTTTGTTGTTAATATTGTTGCCGGTGGTTCGACCAGCGTTACATGTTTTGGACGTTCCTCGTCTAGTGCTGCCAGTCTAGATTGTCTGATCGCTCTTCCAAACTGTGGGCAGGCTGCGCTGCTCATCAGGCAGGTTTCTGCTGCTAGCGGCTCTTTGTAACGACGAGTTAACTCTCTCTTGAGTTCTATTTGCTGGCCTAGTACCTGCAGCTCGTCTAATGTCTTAAAATCTGCCCTATTTATCTTGTCGATAAAGGTAGTGTTTAGATTTCAATATACTCTATCGAGTTGTGTCTCTGATGCTAACGGTAGCGACACTTTTCCTAATATTGCTCTCATACCGATTAAGTATGACACTATTGACTCATTAGAACCTTGCGTCCTATCTCTAAGTTCCTTTTCCAACCGTAATGTATAGTCAATAGGTCGGAATTGTTGTCGCAGTGCTGTCTTCAGATGTTCTAGTGTTTGCCATTGTTTTTAGATTGGCCTTGCTGATGTGCGCGCAGATCCGCATAGTGTAGCAGGTATTCATTTTAATATGTCTGCCGCAGGGATGTTTAGACTTTCGCAAGTCTCTTCTAACCTTTCAATGAATTCCACTACATCTTCTTGTGCCGTTCCCGAATACTTTACGTTCCACTGCCTTAGCAGCTGGCCTGCTCGCGTTTCTTTAAGATATGTGCTGTCCAGTGACCTGCTTTGATGCCAGGTTTATGCATTCGGAATTGCGTTAAGCGTGTGTGGCAGTGGTGGTGCGGATTCTTCTGCATGCCTTTGTTGTCTCGGGTTGTGGCGGCAGGTATTTCTGGTGGTTGTTGTTGCATGTTTGCAGCATATTGCTGCATCCACAGGTGGTAGGGGTCGCTCCATGGTCCTGGTAGATTATACCACGGGTTTACCATGGTTGTTGGTATTTTCTCTGCACCCGGCAGATTTGTACTGTGGGCCGGTGGTGATGGCCATTGGCCCATATTATACCCACCGAACGGGGTATTCATGGGAAAACACCATGGCGGTGTCGCCGTGACGGATTTCGGTTGGGGGTTCTGCTCAGCGGCAGCGTTCTGCACTTCTACGTTAACAGCTGTCGCTTTATTAGCTTTCGTCTCATCTATTGTATTTAGTGCTGTGGAGTTCAGAACTTCCGATATTTCCGAAATGTCGGGATGAACCTCATCTTTCATCTCATTCCACTCAGCAGCGCTGTTTCCAAAAAGGCGTCTCAGCTCAAATCTGATTAATCTGTCGCGAAAAGCTTCAATATTATGATATGTTTTGATATTGTGTTGTCTTGCTTCTTGAGTAAGTTGTTCAGGCGTCATGGCTGTGAAAAGGCTGTTTAACCTTTTTTCCTCGTCGGCCAGTGCCTGACTTGTTGATGGAATTATGCCTCCATTTTACTGAAGTATGTATGTCAGTAATAAAAAAAAAATTATAATTATATAAATCTAGTTTATGTATGATTTACTATACAATCCTAGATTAAGACCGTGTTTTTATGACCTATTATTATGTTTGCTTGTAACAAACATAATAATATTCTGTTTACACCTCTAACTATTATGTTTACACCTCTAACGGCTGATGATCGCTGATTTCGAGGTTAGATAAAAAAATCTATCTATGTTTATTTTTATATTAACTTATAACTATCAGTCTTTTCTCCCTTTGTTTTTATATATAATGGTTAGTGTATTATATTACAGATAAAAAAATTGTTAGCTTATTCTGTTAAAATTTCGTTTTGTTATTCTTTATTCCTTTGTTTTATTTTTTTTCAACCTTATTTTATTTTATTTCCTACTGTATTTCTGTCTCTGGATCAAATAATCGTTGTACGAGATAAGTATTTATTTTGTTATTTTATCTTTTTGATTATTATTATTTTATTTGACAATATTTATTAATTATTAATACTATTATGTTTATTATGCAGGTATTATTGTGGTGGAGAAGTGTAAAAGTTATTATCGTTTTTTTTTTTTTTAATTGCTGCGGGAAGAAAATAATTGTTTTTAGTGAGCTGGAGCAATATAAAGACAAAACAAAATACTAAAAAAATTTCAGAAAAAAAATGTTGAAGTTAAAATAATTTAATTCGACATTCTTTTTGTTTCTACCAAATCATAGAAAATTTAAAAAAAAATTAAATTTTTTTTTTGATTGTTTATGTAAAAAAAATTATTTATTTATTGTTTATAAACTTCTGTTATTAAATAGTGAATTTTATGTCCTCTTTGGTCTTTTCATTAGTTATTTTAAAGATGACCTCTAATGTTGAATTCTTTTCCCAAGTGCTATATTGTTTATTTATTCATTTATTTATTTATTATTATTATTTATTTATTTATTATTATTTGACATTACTTGATTTTGCTGATGCTTCACTAACTTCCTTATTCTGATATTCTGCTGTTGATTATTTATTATAAATTATTAAGTTATTCATTATTTATTATCTGTTAATTATTAAATTAATAATTTTGAGTCAGCTACTACACTGAACAATATACAGTGTCCCTCGCTAGCAAAAAGAAAGAACTTAAAGTTTGATTGATATATATTTTTTTTTATATACTGCTTAAAAACTTTGTTTATTTATAGTAAATTTATTGATATTGTTTTTATTGTTAAATAATTGTTATCTCAATTGTAAATCACCTAAATATCTCTTCTATGGCTTCATACTGCTATGATTTTACAATCTTGTGTAAACGTACCTTATTGTTATTTACCTCTATATAAATGCAGACTTACCACATGAGTCATATGTTTTCCAATATTGTTTATATATTTAATTATTGCTTTACTTGCAAAAAAAATTGTGTAAATTGCTAAACGTCTATTTTTATTGTAATCTTTAAGTTTTATATCAAAAGAAATTACATATCCATGTTGTGATGGTCACAGGTTTGTTTAGCTAATTATTTATTTATTTGTCATCCTTATTTATTATAAATTAATTAATATTATCCTTGTTTTGTGTTCTCGCTAACATTCGATTACACCCTTGTTTTTTTTTCTTTAAAACTTACCTCATAAGAGAAACGCACTTTTACTTATACATTCTTTTTATATCAGTTATATTAACTCCACACTGTGCAATTATTAATTGTTTGTTTATCACTTATTTAGCTTCCAGTTCTTCTGCTTATCGTTAAGGTATTTTACAGTGAAAGCGTGGTATTTTATAATTGGTTCTGTCTGGCTGTACGTTGACTGTGACAAAGACAGCGTGTGGCTTCAAAAATACTCTCAAAGTATTTTTATAAAAATTTATAATTATTTATAAATGTTTTTCACTTTAATATTCACTATTGCTGTGGTTGTCACAAATTTAATGCACTTGGTTGGGTCAGAAAATTCTTTTTCTTTCCCACACTTTTGACATTTTCAAAATTTTTACCTATATGTGCTTCACTTGACAAATAGGTTATACGTACCAACAATGTTTGATACAGCAGACAGGTATCAACCTTTTGTACTTGTTAACATCACTAGCACTTTCACTGATTTGTATCAAGCATTATAAAATGCTGTAATAAGAAAGCATGTGCTCGATGGAACCTTCGCTGATTACTTTAACTTGCACAGGAATAATTTATACAAGATACATACAGATAAACATTTATGTTACATCTTATTATATGTAAAAACACTAAAATACACATCTAATAATTGAATTATTATGTATCGATCATGCTCCTACTATTCAGCTTACTGGCTACTAAAAGAAAATAAATTATCTTAGAAATTCTTCAGTTCAATGGCTACTTGAGGACCTGTTTTTACCTGTTTTCTGTCAAAATTTGTTTTTCTCGCTAAATTTCTTTAAATCTTTATTTGCACCATAGGTATAGTTATGCTGGACTGCATATGTCTCGCTGAATTAAGGAATTTGGCTTTTTCCTGAGAGTTTTAAGTCTGCCAAAATTTACATATATACTCACAACCATATATCGTGGCAGCTGTCAGCTGGTACTGCTTAGTCATATAGGCTTACAATGCCAGTATGATTTACTTGACCTTATTGTGCAGTTTTTTTCAGGGACATTTGCCATTAGCTTCTTCAAGCTAGTGAGTTGGGCGACAGAAAGAAGGGGAGTCGTACACTGTTCAGGGTTTTAAATTATTTATAAAAATATGTGCATAAGAAATATTTTGGAAAAACCTGATTTTATATGAAATATATATTGCAGAAAAAAAGATAATAAATGTTATATTATAGATAATGTCATATGCATTTATAAAGAAAAATGTAATAAATATTTAATTCAATAATATGTTTTTAGATATGTCAACATGCAGATATAACATAAGGGAACAACACTTTTATTTAGTTATTAGATAACTTGAAATTATAACATTCTAACAAATATTAATATACGACAATACTTATTTGACGGGGACACGAATTTGCTTAATATTCATATTTACATATCGAGAGCGACAAAGTGAAAAAAATTTTCTTTTAACACGAGGGGAGGGGGGGATATTTTTCTAGTCCGTACGACGCTAGTGTCGTTTCTACCGTCCGCGTCTGCTACGCGCAATGGCGCTACTGCGCATATTTGTGCGTCGCTCTCTAACATGGCCGTATGTATTTGCCACGTGGCGCATTACACGGCGCGATCTCGCTTTTCAGATACATTTTAATTTTTCGACTGCAACTCTGTTTACGCGCTTTCTACTCGGAAAAACTTTTTTTTAATGGTTTTGACTGACGGGCCTCACTTGTTGGGAGCCATTTTATAACCCACCTTTTGTGGGTTACTTACCTTCGGAATCTCACGTGGCGTCGACGTTGCTGGAACTAGAGAACAGGGAACGGGGAACTGGGAATGCGAATGAATGAGTCAAACTGTTTTACGCTATATAATCAACCATTTATTATAAATCGCGGATTACAATATTGCCTAATCTAACGAATGAATGAAATGTTTTACGTTATATAATCAACCATTTATTATAAATCGCGGATCAGAATAGTGCCTAATCTACGCGCGACATTGAGGCTAGAAATTGAGGCAAGAAATAACTTTCCAGACAACACTCCAGCTTACTGTTTAATCTTACATGACCGCATCGTTCAATATAACCCAATAAGTGGAGATGTGAGAAAGGTTATTTAAAAAACCAATGAATAATATTTTAACCATCAGTCCTCAATTAACAAGTAATAGAAAAAAAACAAATAAAAAGGTAGAAGTAACAGCTATAGGCATAATGGTACATTTCAAGGTGCACTTCCCACCACTCATCATTGCTCAATTCAAAAGAAATCTTGACTAATTCATCCTTATGACGTCAGACGGGATACTGCCACAAGTTTGAGGAGTGGGAGTGTGTCAGAATGAATGTATACATTTTGTATATGGGGTTGTATAATGGCACTACGAAAGCGATGATACGGTGAAAATAATAGAGAAGTAAACAAAAATTCTCTCATTAACAGAGACACGACGCAGACTGACTAGTGCCCGTTGTGTTGGCTCCCTACCACTTTCTTTCCATTCCACTCATCTCTCGTTTTCTTCTATCTGTTAGTGGGTTGCAACATGTAATATATATTATAACCCACCTTTTGCGGGTTACTAACCTTCGGTATCTCACGTGACGTCGACGTCGCTGGAACTAGAGAAAGGGGAACGGGGAACTGGGAACGCGAATGAATGAGTCAAACTGTTTTACGTTATATAATCAACCATTTATTATAAATCGCGGATTACAATATTGCCTAATCTACACGCGACATATCACTTCGCGAATTATACCTAAGACTCTCCGCGCGACGGCGACAAACACTATGGAGCGGGTTCCGCGGACAAGGATAGATGCGGTAGGACGGGGGAAAAGGGGGACGCGGTAAAGTCTACAACTAGACGCTCGCGCGTGTGCGGCCGTACGATGGCGCGCGCTCACATTGGGACGCGCACTTCACACATGAATTATATGGAAGGCTAGTTGCCGAAGTGTCCTCGGTACCGCTGCTTCGTCGCGATGGTGTAGCTTCCTCTCGTCAGGGTGGTGTCTTCGTGCTTCCTCTCTTTCTTCTGTGCGGGGCTGTCTTCCCTCCCTCCTTCCTTCTCGTGCTATCGCTGAGTCTTCAGGCCCAGGGGCGATGCTGGTTCGGGACGACCGCGGGGACGGTCGTAGATCAATCGTGGCTGCTGAGGTCTTCGTCGACGTAGGCACGGCTGGAGCGTGGAAATGGTCGGGATGCGGGTAGCAACCGAATCGAAAAAGAGTCAAATATTTCGGATGACGACTCTTCTCTATGCATCAGTCCTCCTCCACGGCTCGGGAAAAAAGATGAACTTCCTTTCTCGCAGCTCGTGCTTCGCGTATTTTCGCCGTAACGCGCGAACGCTCCGTTTGGTAACCGCGGAACGGCCATTTGGTCGGTCACAATGTATATATATATATATATATATATATATATATATATATATACATACATACTATAATTAAATGCATAATATAATGCTCATGGCGACATGTATAGAGAGCTTAGGAACGTAGTATACTGAACGCATGCGGCGTTTATAAGCTTCCGTCGGAATATAAAGAAAAACCGGAGGTCCAAATACACTACTGCGCGGGTCATTGAATTCTGCATAATGCAACAGGAGAGCTTTCATTATCTAAAATTACTGCTTGGTATCTTCAGATTGAAAAAATACTTAGTTCCAACAGTAGATATACTAGAGAATTCTAACAGCATCAATTTCTAAGTAAATATAGCGATATTCATAACATCAAATATTACGAGTAAGGCGGAATGGGAAAGGGAGTCACACAACTAAATAAAAAATTTTTAATATATATATATATATATATATATATATATATATATATTTGTACTGCTTTATTAATTAAATTATCTTGAGACAACAACTGAATGAAGTTACATACATAAAACGCGGTAAAATATCGAACACCTTTTACGTACTGACGGCAACATTCGGAATGGTAATGCCCGACCGTGCGCTGCACCCCCTCCGTCCGACCGAGAGCCGTCCGTAGTCCGTCCTCTTGCCCTCTCCCTCACTCTCTCTCACTCTCACTCTCGAATGATGGCTTTTCCTTTTGTCCTGATCATGTTCTTGGCTCTCTCTCCCCTCCTTCTCGCTCCCCTCTCCCCTCCACTCACTCGCTTACATGGGCCGCTGTCCGTTTCTTCGCAATTACTTCTTTTCTTCTGAATTACTTTACTGATCTTCCCATTACAAGTACAAAAACATGCCTCTCCCACTTCCTTTCTACTCAGCCGCCTTCGCTAACATTACCGCTTGTCTCCCCTGGAATATCCTGACCAGTTCTTTCCTCCGCATATGATTTTGTATATACAGGCATATACATGCATACATTTATATATATATATATATGTATACATACATATATATATATATGTACATACATACAGATACATACATATACACGTGCACGAGCGTATACTTTTCACTCACAATCAACTGCCACGTAGTTCATGCTTCTCACGGTCTCCCATCATATTCGTCGCATGTCGTCCGCAGTAGTCCGATTATTTATAGCCATTATTTACTCTTCGGTTTAAGGCTGTACCAGACGAAAATATTCCGTTGTATTTCTTATTTTAAGACATTTTTAGTATATGGCGGCAACATCTTCCCCTCAGTCAGTAGCGTTACCTGTCTTTGACTCTCTAATCACCGAAAATTCTCACTAGTCGATGAACTGAGGGTTTTAAATGAAAATTTAAAACCCTTAGCTAAAGCAAAGAATTCCTGTTCTCTTGGTGCTCTTCTTTATCTTACCTGCTTTATCTTATCTTCTTCTCTTCTTTATCTTTACCTGCTCCTCTTTATCCATTTTACCGATCGCTTCTCGCAACTTTTTGTTAGCTTCAATGAAATTCGTACCGTTATCACTGTATATTTGGGCCGGAAATCCTCGTCGAGCTGCCATTCGTCGCAATGCCATTATGGCCGAGCTCGCGCTCAAAGTGTTCGCCAACTCTACATGCACCGTGCGTGTTGTCATGCAAGTAAATAGAACCCCCATCGCTTTTCAGATCGCCGTCCAATTTTCGCCATCATAGGCCCAAAGTAATTCAGACCGCAATGCGTGAACGGACGCCGTCAGTGCGCGACGCGCGCCCCCGGTAGCTCGCCCATAGGTGGATTTTCTGGCTTCCCTTTACGTAACCTGCAAATAATGCATTTTATTGCAAGTCAACGTAATCTCGTTCGTAGTCCGATCACATGAAAACGTTGTCGAATTTCATTCACGGCCGTCTCGTTATTTGCATGGTAATAGAGGCGATGGTAATGCGATGTCAACAGTTTTGTAGCGAAATGGGCCGCGTCTAGTACGATCGCTGTATTGTTAAACGCACACTGCTCTATTTTCGTGACGCGGCCTTTGAGTCTTAATAAACCATTTTCGTCGAAATACGGAATGAGTTCCGTTAATTTACTACCTCTTGAGAGTGGCTGTCCTCGTTGCATTAGGTCTAAATCGTCTGGAAAGGATGCCGCCTGAATTTCACGATACCAATAATTCGCGGCCTCTACTGAACCGTATACTGGAATGGCGCTTTAATTCGGAATCCGTTTAATTCTCGCAATGATCCCCGTTTCTTCCGTACATAACATGTCATTTGATACCACAAATAAAAGTATTTTCTTACGTATCCTCCGGTACGTATCAACCGATTCCAGCCTTGCAAGCGGATTACTGCTGTACTGTATTTTCCCCGTCGTGTTCCACAGCGGCGACGGCGATGAAATCGCGGCGATTCTCGATCTTATCCATTTCACTGATTTCTCCCGCCGACAATATCTTTTCACGTGGACATGTATCGGTATTTTTTCGCAAAAAGTCAGGGCCTGTCAACCACCGATCTTCGTTTTTCATTGTTTTGATCATCGGGCGCGTGGCATCATCCGCTGGATTTAATCGCATGGGAACCCAACACCATTCCGCTACCCGTGTCAATTCTCCGATTTCACCCAACCTGTTTGCTATAAAAATTTGTTTTCGAATTGCCTCCCCCCAAATCCAGTGTAAAACTCTTGTTGAGTCGGACGTGGTTGCTCTACAAATCGCTCTATGAGAATCAGATAAGAGGAGACGAGCATATGAAACGTCCTCACGACACTCTAAGCGATCTCCTTCAGAGGCTATATACACCGTGACATACGAAACGGGCCGAGGGGATGAAAGCGAATTGAAACAGGATTCCACCGACGGGATTCGGAACGAAAATCGCGATAGAGGATCAAGGACCGAGTATCGGGAGCGCAAAAGTTCGAAGAGCGACGATCGTATTAGACAGAAAGAAAACTGTATCAATTGTAGTAGAGAGGGACATGAAATTGGTCAGTGCATTCGATTTAACGAGGACTCTGTGGGACAGAGGTGGCAAATTGTGAGAGCATTGCAACTTTGCTTCCGTTGCTTACGGAAGGGACATCGACAAGAAAATTGTGATGCTCGGATAGTGTGCCCTATATGGCGGGGAGCACACAACATAAAATTACACTTCCCGGATCGACGAAAGCAGAACGATAAAAAAATGGCGAGTTGACGCATGCCGAACGAACCGGTATACCAGCGGCAGCGCGATCCGCGGAAAATAGTTGACTAGAGGAAAGACATGGCATACTGAAAGTCACTCCGATTAAAATAAAAGGACCGAAAGGTCAAATGGACACGTATAAATTTTCGAGAACAAAATAACTTAGCATTTCTAAACTTGTCGCGTTGCACTTTAATTTAGCTGCAAATTCGCAATACGCGGTCTTCATATCTTCCGGGAGTTTACGTACCAAATCAGCCACGAGCGGTAAATCATTTAAATACCCCGTATATCTAACGCCTTTAACGCGGTAATCGCATTACTTAGAATGGCCGAAAATTCTATTATGTTCGCGTCATCTGGAGTTTCGCGCAAGCTTTTTCTCACCGCTGCTGCAATCGTAAATTTGTTTCCGAAAAGAGGTTTCAACGTCGCCATGATTTTTTCGGCTCCACGACCCGATGCGAGCGCCGCCTCTACCGACGGCCAACTTACAAACTTACCACATTTTGCCGACGAATTTAACGCTGCCTCAAACAACCTCCATCGCATTGGATTCCCGTCAAATTTTGGAAATCTCCTTTCAGCTTCATATCGATTTCCTATGTTCGAACTACTCTCATTCGCTCTGTCTCTCACAAGCATCATCACCTCGCGTAACGCTTGAGTTAATATTGACGCCGGGTCCGCATTCACACATTCGCTCAAGCTTCTATTTTCACCGGCACCAGGAGTGGACGTGATCACTAAGGCAGTAGTCACGTCTCCGTCGGTCTCTTTCTCCTTGTCGTCGTTGACACCGAGATTAATTTCTGGTCTGAAACGGCCGATTCATTGCTCCTGAAATTATCTGTCGATATGTTAGAGTCACTCGTCTCGATTCTACTTGGCCCAGCAGGTCGATTGGTTAGCTCGCCTTGTCCGTGAGTCACCGCAGTAACGGTCATCCCGTCTTTGCCAATGATGTTCGAATCCGTGAACGCTGATAACGAGCTCTGCGTAAACGACGCCGCGTACGGGAGCACATAAGCCCACAGCGCCGCCGCTGTCCTTGAGTGGGAGATGCGTCTGTCATCATTGCTGCATTCTCATTTGCAACACTTGACCGCGCTCCAATTGTGGTGATGGTCGATCCTGGTTCGAGGGTCTCGATATCTTGATTTGTCGTCCACAGATGTCTTCCAACATTGCTCGGTATACCTCGCGGACCAAAAGATGAGCCGATTCAGAGTGTTCAACATTTTCCTCCTTTCTTTATTTTATATGGCGCATTTTCATCTTAACGAATTTAACCGGCGCTCCATCGACACGGACTTTACCGTATATTCTCTCCTACGAGTCCGATGATTTATAGCGATTATTTGCTCTTCAGGTTAAGGCTGTACTAAACGAAAATATTCCGTTATATTTATTATTTTTAAATATTTTTAGTATATGGCGGCAACATCAAAGGTTCTTGGAAAAATTATAGTTATTAAGGAGATGACACACAGATTATTTATTTCATATAAAAAAACAAGTAATTTAAGGCTATATTCTACTTTACAACTTAAAAAAAAATGTTTTTTTTCTACATTTACAAGAATATTCAAGAATGTTAGCTTAGAATTTTAGAAAGATACAGGTAGTCTAACTATACTTTTTCATCTTTCGAACGCACGTATCTGAACGCGCTATTCCGACCCGCCCAGCGCGCGCACCGGATAGCCATGTACCTGCCCTTGTTCGCTGCAGTAGCTGTTCCCCTATTGTAAATCAAACGTGCAAGTGATGCGAAGTAAATTTTAACTCAAAGGAGAAAAGCTGAGACTGCGAAACTGAAGGCCGGAGAAAAAAAACGAAAAAAGTAGCTGCACTGAAGAGAGCTGTGAAGAAACCAAAAGTCGTAAAAAAGTGAAGACTACTGATCTAAGTATCAAATTAATGAAGGAGTTATCTAAAAACAACAATCTTGCAATTGAAAGGAATTCAAATTCAGTAGAAGGCATGCAAAACGAGATCTGGGCCGGCTATTACCATAAAATTTCAACAGACTCCAAACCACAGTATACGTACTTTTCAGACAGCTGGTGCAAGTATAAGAAAGCCGAAGCAAACAACGCTTTAAAAAGTTATAAGCATCGTCCTGCTCTTGCTAGTGACGTACAAGAGGTTCTGAAACCGATCTACGAAGATCTAAAAAAAAAACGGAATTGCTGGAGAGATGTTTGGGCAGAAACACTCAAAATAACAATGATTGTTTCATCTCAACAGTTTGGGCTATGGCACCGAAGCATGTTTATAATGAAAAAAAATCGTTAAAACTGCATGCCTCACTGCTGTCTGTATTTTTAATGAAAGATTTAGCCCACTTTTGAAAATATTGGAAATTATGGGCCTGAAAATCGGCCAAACCGCCATACAGTTCGCCAATATGCGCGACCAATAGCGGATCGTTCGAGAGAACCGCCGCTCGACTGAGGGTTCTAAGGAGAGCAGAACTCAAAAAAGCAAGCTAAATTAGATGAAAATACTCGCCTGGAACAAGTTGAAGGTATATTGTATGGCCCAGGCATCACTGATTGAGCGTAAGATAATTTTTTCTACGATTATTCCCTTAGAAAAACTTTAAACACGTTTTTCTCAAAACAGCGTTTTCAAGTACCGTGGTCGTGATAACTAATAAACTATTGAACCAATTCTTATGAAATTTTGAACACATATTCTACATGTTTGTATCAAACGTCCTAACTACAATCAACTTAAAATTCTAATTCTAACTATATTTTTATTATAAAAAAAAGACGAAAAAAAGCATTTTTTTTCTTTCGTATTTTAGCCGCCATTTTGTTGATTTTGCACGTACATAAAATATTCTAGTTAGATCGGTTTCTGGTGTCATACTGAACATACAACTATTTGATTTTTTTGTTTCAGACCATCCGTCGGCAAGATTTTACGACCACGACAACGTTACCTATTTTTTGAGGTATTGGATTGGACCATACTTTACTTGTATAAAAAATGTTTAAAATAAATAAAAAAAAAACTTTTTATGTACTTCAAAAGTCTATTTATTAAGTATGTCAAATCCTACATCCATATCTTCAATAGTATTCTCAGAAAAATTTTACAAAAATAGCGTTTTGTCTAAAGTAGAATACTGCCTTAATATGATTTGTATGGCTATTTATGTTCTCAAACAGTTTAGATGTACAGCGAAGCTTGCTCATAAGACTGCAGTCTAATAAAGTCGTAGTATCTCTGGATTTAGATAATGGATGCACTAAGATCTTTTTCTAGAAAGTAGAAAAAATACATCGCTGAAACAACAAATCAAGAATAATTATTAGAGGTCGTAAAATAACTGGTATTCAATCTTTTAAAAGATGTAACACAATATTGTTAGCTCGAAGAGTAGAAGAACGAGCATTAGAAAATACTATAACTACATTCGATAACTATATTCGATAACATACTATAACTACTTCTTCGTAAACTCCATAAATATTGAATAATATCAATTGCAAAACTGCAAGTTGAACATTGAAAGATCCTTAAGAAGTAAGTCTAAGCAAAATTTTGAATACGATTATTGAATCACATATACAGGCTGTAAACTACGAAAATTCATTTGGAAAGAAATAGTGCAGCAAGTAAATCATCTTACGAAATAGAAGGCTTTAATTTCCACTTAAAAGAACTAATTTTTATAAAATCAGTATTTTTGTAAAATCTGATAGAGTTGTCGGTATGGTGAATATATAGCTAATTAAAAAAATTATTTAAAATAAATTGATGTGAGAAGGAGCTGTTGCAATCGATATTAGAATCTCCCATACTAACAATGTATGTTGCTACAATTTAATAAAGCAATTGAAAAAATGTTTCAAAATCCCACTGTAGAAATAGTTTTTTTCAAAACTATAGAATTAAAATAATGAAAGTGAGTACGCAAAGGTTAGGTAATACACAGATTATAATCGAAATAAGTACTGAAAAGCAAACTTCATTCAAGAGTTTTTTTTGGCAGTAAATTATTATCATATATTTATCAATAATTTTAAAGCGAATAATTTAATATTTGCTCTTATCAAAAGCATGAAATTATAATTAATTATTAACAGATCACGACATCCTATCAATCTAATTAGCATAAAACAGGCTAAGTGAACAGTCTAAATGAAAACCACAACGATTACTATTTTTATAGTATTTTATTTGTATAGTACTTGTTAAATATGCATGAATCTATAATATTATATCATGGTTACACTATTTATGTAACAGAATGCACAATGTCCAATATAATCTCTTATTAAAAGGGGAAAGAGATCGTGTACAATTAGAAATCGTTTCAATTATTCATGAACGCACATTTGTGTTATAAAGAATAGAAAATATATAAATAATTTGTCTTAACTACAGATTTTAGTATATTGAATATCATGGATAATAATTCAACGATTCAATGAAATATAGTTTTTTTTTTAAAATATCACTATTACATACACCACAAATAATAATTGGCTTACTTGCTTCAAATTTATTATTCTAAATGCGTAGTCGATTCACCAGATTATGAAGGCTAATTCCGTGAAATTAAGAAAAGTAAAAACTATATTAATGTAATTAGTGTTTTCCAGAAATAAATAAAATTAAAATGGTTTACATTAACTACATTGTCTTCGTTGATTATTGCGATTACTTTCAATATTATCTCTTTCTATTGAGATTAAAAGTTAAGAATTTTATTTTTATTTTCATCATGACTGTTAGATAATTTATGAAATGATTACTTCCTTTACTATCATCTTTCTGTCGTTCTACATGTCTGATAATATTGAATTTTATGAAATCGTTCGACAATATTTTTTTCCTATGTCTTTATAATAGTACCAACACATCCCTCCGCATGGGGAACTTAAAGTCGTCTTAAACACGAACAGAATTTCATAGGTTAAGCACGGAAGACAAATAATAAGCGAGATTTCTTTTTACAAGGTTTCCTTTATTAACAATGGTATTTTGTTCTTTATGAGAAGTTCTCCATTTCAGATTTTATGGATGAGAATATAAACAAAGATAGCTTGACTGTTGTAACTTAATTATAATTGTATTATTTTGTAAAAGTTGTTACATCAACAAAAATATTTATTAGTTTAGTTTACAATAGTTGGCATAAGTACAATTGTAATTTGTAATTACTGTAACTATTATTACCTACAAACACAATTTAAGTAAATAAAAGAATAAGAAGAAAATCGTTTTAAAAATACTTTGATTATAGTAGCAAATGTGTCAAATCAAGAATGGTTTGTTACCAAATAATAAGTAAGCAAGTATTGATATTACATACATTTATTGAACTACAATTTTGTTAAAAAAAATATTTAATCATCCAATGGAGAGTATTTTTGTATTTTTTGAACTCTGGGATCATCCGGCCGCATTACTGGAAAAAATTATGAGAATTAATAAATTAATGTAACTTCGCCACTATCATAATAACTATAATTGCAATAAAGTAAAGCTTACTAATGTCCTAACAATATTAAAATTAATTTAATTATATTTTATTGATATTTATATTTCAATAATATTACAAAAATAAGTATGTTTAAATTTTGACTTTTATACAGCTGGTGCTAAAGTATTTAACAACTTTTCAAATAGACATTTTCCTACACACGTTAGGGTTAGATGTTGAGCTTCCAATATTTCTTTACTCTAAATCCAATATTACCTACTCAAAATCCAAAAATTGATTCGTTTATGTATTTCAATATATGAATTCTAATAAACTAACACTGTTTAATGTGATGACGAGATTGGCTAAAATACTTTTATAAGCAATTTCTCTTTTAAATTTTATGAATTTAATAACAAAAATATACATTTTTGTTTCATCGGTTTTCTATGTTAAGATAAAAATATTAAATGTACAAGTAAGCTTCCTACGTTTGTCAAAAGATGGCATCACCAGGGCAGAAATGTCAGACCTCATGTGTTATATTTGTCGGTTTTGTTGTCTGTCAACAACTTCCAGCATTATATTTGTGCATTTCTTTCGTTGTTGTTTATTTTATCGAGCAAAATAATGGCATATATTCAGCCAAATAAACGTCATCTGTGGGAAGCGCTGCTTGTATTCTTTAATATGAGCAAAAGTGCCGCTGCGGCCTATCATTTGCTGTCGCCATCTTATAGCGTGGAATATATTAGTGAATCAATGTGTCGCGAGTGGTCTAAACGATTCAAAAGTGGTGATTTTCAAGTTGAAAACAAGGATCACTCAAGAAAACCGAAAAATACATCGAATTAGACGCTTTGCTAGATGAGGATCCGTGTCAGATTCAAGAAGAACTTAATGCAACATTGGTCGTCACACAACAAGCCGTTTCCCTGCGCCTAAAAGCATTGCGATTCATTCAAAGGTTGGAAACTGGGTGCCGTACGATTTGAAGACAAGAGATGTCGAACGGCAATTTGCATGTCCAAAACGTTGCTGCAGTGGTATAAAAATAAATCATTTTTGCATTGTATTATCACTGGTAATGACAAATGACATGATAACCATTAATGCGAAAAATCGTATACAAAACCTGGCGAGCTTGCCTAATCGACACTGACACGAAATATTTACGTAAATAAAATCATGCTCTGCAGATGGTGAGCTAATAAGGGTTTCGTATATTAACAAACTACTTCGGAGTGGACAAACCATCAAAGGACTGTTGTCTCGAATCCAACTTATTCATTTGAAACGAATATTACAGAAAAAACGTCCCGAATATACGTTCCGAGACCATGCATGAGTCCGTCATTTTTCATGACGAGCACGATTGGTCATATGTTGCGGCTTTGGTTAAAAACTGTTTGGAAAATAATGGATGGAAATTTCTGTCTCATCCGACTTACAGTCCAGACTTCGCTCCATCTGACTACCATTTGTTTTGATTAATGCAGAATATTCTTACGGCAATTATGTACATTTGAGTCCAATAGAGGGAATCAAAAATTGGTTCGATTTGTTCCTGGGCTCGAAAGACGAGAAATATTTTTAGTTTGAAATTCACACATTTTCAGAAAGATAGAAAGAAGTTATAAATTCCCATGGACGAAATTTATAATAAAGGATACGTCAACATGTTCACACAATAAAACCCCACATTTTGTAAAAAAACGTTGGAAACTTATAAGCCCAAGAACTTTCAGCTATTTTCCATCATTAGTGTGTACCGCTTATTTGAAGAATAGCTTCGTTTGCGCTTAAAACTTTACGATATTAATTACTTGAGATAAAAGATAAAGATTGAAATTGAAAGAAAAAAATTTTGGTTAGTTGATTTCATTTTATTTCATTTGATTTGAATTTAAACTTTAATTGATCTTAATTAATAAATATTTTTTATTGGTCTTACAGTCCAATCAATTTCAACCAAAAATAAAATAAAATAAAAATAAAAATAAAAATAAAATAAAAATAAAAAATAAAAAATAAAAATAATAATAAAAAATAAAAAATAAGAAATACAAATAATAAATAATAAAAATAAAAAATAAAAATTAAAAATAAAAATTAAATTAAAAATTAAATTAAAATGATAATGACAGTCAGACTGTCCTTGTTTATATTCACCCCCGTAGACTAATCTGAAAATAAAATATTAGCTGAAAAAATTCTTTGTTAGTAAAGTGCAGTCTGACTGTCCCCAACACCCTTACCTAATTGAAGACTTGTCCAACGTTTCGAGCTCGCTACGGCTCCTCATCAGGGACTAATCTAAACCTTATATTCTAATCTATATATACTCATCCCCACCACCAAATTTCGTAAATTAAATATAAATTCCCCCTCTACACAAATTGTCCAAAACCAATCAATTTAATAAGGAATTATCATTATCATTTTAATTTAATTTTTAATTTAATTTTTATTTTTAATTTTTATTTTTTATTTTTATTATTTATTATTTGTATTTCTTATTTTTTATTTTTTATTATTATTTTTATTTTTTATTTTTTAGTTTTTATTTTTATTTTATTTTTATTTTTATTTTTATTTTATTTTATTTTTGGTTGAAATTGATTGGACTGTAAGACCAATAAAAAATATTTATTAATTTGTATATGGGCAGTCGACAGAAGTACAATTCAATTGTTTTAAAATAGAAGGTCTATTTAACTTAAATTAAGGGGTATGTCATGATTTATTTTAGAGAAATTTATTGTAAATATGGTAGTACTATTAAAGATTATTGTTCAAAATGGATTAAAATGAATTTAAAAGTTGTAATTCTTAAAGAAAAACTTACATTCCTTATTAGATGCAAGAAATCAAATATATTTCCGGTACACATTAATAATAGATTTCATGATGAATATTTTTTGCAGGTTTATAGTAATAATGTTTGTTATGATCTAAAGAAAAATATTTTCTTTTTCAAAAATAAATTACTTAATTTAGAAATTAGAGATTTACATATTCAGATTCATTCCTTAAATAGATATTTATTAAAGATTAAACATTATTTATATCAAAATATAGAAAGAAATGAATTACATGAATTTTTTCTTGGTCAAAACAAACATTTTATTAAGACAAAATATATTAATAGACAAACACTAAAAAGGAAATTTGAATGTTTAAGAAATAAAAAACAATTTCAAAGCTATCAATTTAACAATGCAAACAATAAAAATTGGTTTAAGAATCTAACTGACAAGGAGATACCAAATGAAGTAATAAACATCATGTCTAAAGGTGCCAAACATGGAATATTATATTGTAAAAGTAATCTCCCGATCAAAGAAATCATCGCGGAGGTTGAAAGTAATCTTTTTGGTTTAAATGATGAAGTAAAAAAGGAATGTAGGGCATCTTTGGTTAATGTCATTAGTAATTTTAAAAGAGAAAATAAATTTGATAATTTTTTAAATAGTAATTTTATACATGATTTGATTACCGCGAAGAATTTTTTGAAAAATAACCCTAATATAATCTTCCAAAAGGCCGACAAAGGTAATGTAACTGTAGCTTCCAATAAAATTGATTACATAAATTGTATAAATAATATATTAAATGATGATAGTACTTATTTGAAGATTGGTAATCCACATATCATTAAGCTACAAAATAATTTGAAAGAGTTATTAAATAATTGGAAAAGAAATGAATATATAAATGATACTACATATAAGTATTTAAAATGTGAAAATGGAACTGTGGCAAAATGTTATGGGCTTCCCAAGATTCATAAAGAAAATCTGACATTTAGAATAATAATATCTTCCATAGGTTTCCCAACTTATAATATTGCTAGATTTTTGTCTAATATATTGGTTAAGATAGTTGGAAGAACTAGTTCTTACATTAAGGATAGTTGGTGTTTTTACAATGAAATGAAAGATATTGTTATTCCGAAAAACTACAAGATGATTTCATTGGATGTAGTATCTTTGTTTACAAATGTACCTTTAGAGTTGTTAAATGATATTATACAGGAAAAGTGGAATGAAATTAATTTGCATACAAAATTGACAATGAATGAATTTATTAAAGCAATTAATTTGGTTTTTAATAACACAATTTTTTCATTTGATAATAAATTTTATGAACAAAAATACGGATGTCCAATGGGGTCGCCTTTGTCACCGGTTATAGCTAATTTAGTTATGGAAAAGTTGGAAAGTATAGCCTTGTCAAAATTGCTTTTTGAACCAATGATATTTAAGAGATATGTTGATGATATCTTTACAATTGTTCCAGAAGTTTTTGTGGATGAAATGGTGGATGTTTTCAATTCTGTACATGACAGAATTAAATTTACAAGGGAGGTTGAAGTAAATAGTCAGTTAAGTTTTTTGGACGTTAATGTGATTAGATGTAGTAATAATAAGGTAAAACTTAATTGGTACAGAAAGCCTACTTGGTCAGGTAGGTTTTTAGATTTTAATTCACACCACCAATTCGGAAACAAAATTGGGGCATTGAGGGGTGTCATTGACAGAGCAATTAAATTGTCACATAAAGATTTTAGACAAAATAATTTACAGATAGTAAGAGAGACTTTTATTAATAATGGCTATCCAATTCAATTTATTAATAGATTGATTGCTGAGAGATTGTTTGAAATTTATAATACCGAAAATAGACATAGTGCAGGAATTGATTTTAACGGAGGCAAAATTATTGTCTTACCATATGTTCGAGGATTATCTGAAAGAATAAAAAGAAATTTTCGGAAATATAACATTCAAATTTTCTTTAAAAATCGCAATAATTTAAGTAGATTGTTTAATAATTGCAAAGATAAGGATGATTTATGCTTAAAATCAGGAGTTGTTTACAAGATTAATTGCATGGATTGTGATAAATACTATATTGGACAAACAGGTAGATATTTAAAAAAGAGAATTTATGAGCATAAATATAGTTTACGTAGCTCACATATTACTTCTGGTTTAAAAGAGCATTGTTTAAAGTTTTTACATTCTTTTGATTTTGTGAATGTGGATATTTTGGAATATGGTATTAATAATAAGTATAAACGGGAGAGTCTTGAAAGTATTCACATTTCCAAGAATCGAAATAATGTGAATTTAATGTTAGAGTCTGGTAGATTGGACAGTGTTTATCATTCCTTATTAAATTGATTGGTTTTGGACAATTTGTGTAGAGGGGGAATTTATATTTAATTTACGAAATTTGGTGGTGGGGATGAGTATATATAGATTAGAATATAAGGTTTAGATTAGTCCCTGATGAGGAGCCGTAGCGAGCTCGAAACGTTGGACAAGTCTTCAATTAGGTAAGGGTGTTGGGGACAGTCAGACTGCACTTTACTAACAAAGAATTTTTTCAGCTAATATTTTATTTTCAGATTAGTCTACGGGGGTGAATATAAACAAGGACAGTCTGACTGTCATTATCATTTTAATTTAATTTTTAATTTAATTTTTATTTTTAATTTTTATTTTTTATTTTTATTATTTATTATTTGTATTTCTTATTTTTTATTTTTTATTATTATTTTTATTTTTTATTTTTTAGTTTTTATTTTTATTTTATTTTTATTTTTATTTTTATTTTATTTTATTTTTGGTTGAAATTGATTGGACTGTAAGACCAATAAAAAATATTTATTAATTTGTATATGGGCAGTCGACAGAAGTACAATTCAATTGTTTTAATTGATCTTGATTAAAATATTTTAAATAGTTACTTAAAAAGTAGCAGTAAGCGGAACCATCAATTCTGACTCGCTAATTCAATAAATATTTTGTATTTAAAAAGCCATTAGCAAATAATAGTATTTTTAGATGAACATTTCTAGAAGCCAGCTATAAATGTGTCATCATAAATAGCTTTGGCTACTTCGAAAATAACCTGGTGTGACTATATCAGACATATGAAACATGGCTAGTTTGTTTTCTAAATTTTTTGAGAAGGTTAGCATAGTTTCGAGTAGATGTATTGTAAAACCGTATAAGTTTCACCGTGCATAGTGATTTATAACGATGCTTTTACTATGGTTTTAATTAATTATAGGATGGTTACTATTGTTAATATCCCGAAATTCACCACTCATTGAATAGTTTCTGTTCGCGATAAGATGTGACAACGGAAAATAAAGGAGGAAATAAATTAATAGATGTAGTAAAATTGTGCTACTCTAATTTTTTTAATCTTTAGTAAATTAAACTAAAACACAAATGAATAAAAACAGATGATTTAAAGAAATAAGTAAGAATTATTAGGAGGCGAACTTAGTTTTCTTCCCGTTTAGATGGCGATATATGTAGTACGAAAAGTCAAATGTGTCCGATTTACTACTTATTTTTTAGTTTCGGCATTTACCAATACAATTTAGTTAGCAGGCGACATCATTTGTGTAAACATTATAAATTTTTGATCAATGAAAAATGACTCGTAATAAATCGTTTTTTCGATATGTCCTTTTACTCTATTTTGATTTGAATAAAATTGTAGTAGAAACTTATCGATTGCTTCAACAATGTTATAGCGAAGAAGCTCCACTGATTACAACTTGTAAAGCAGTAGTGATTCTTGTGCATGACAACGCTCGGCCATATGTTTCAAAAGCCGTCAAAAATACCCTGTTGAAGCTTGAATGGGAAGTATTGGCTCACCCAGCCTACTCACCAGACATAACCTCTTCTGATTACCATCTATTCAGATCGATGCAGCACAACCTCGTTGCTTCGCACTTCCGATATGTTCAAGAAGTGCGAGAATTCGTCGATGTTTGAATCGCCTCGAAGCCGCCATCTTTCTTTCGCCACGGTATCACCATATTGCAAGAAAGTTGAGAAAAACTAGTGGAAAATGACTGAAAATATTTCGATTAAGCCAACGTGTATTCATATTCCATCATAAATGTTTTTCCATTAAAAAAGGTCGGAAACTAAGTTTTCCTCCTAATAAATAAGTACGCAACTCTACATAATGAAAACGCGATCTATACAATACAGCGTTCGATACAAGAGTGACCCTTTGCGCCTCCACAGATAGGCTCGTTCCCGCTTCCCCCGTACAGAGGAGGAAATAGAGAGCATCCCCTCTCCCGAAATGCCAATAGACTGGGCAGTTATCTTCAAATGTTTTACACTATGAAAGTTATCCTTTCACTCGCCTACCACTTACTTTTCCATGTTTGGCTGTTAAGTACCAGTTCCCACAGTCACTGGATGACCTCCAGCGTAGGCAGTTTGAAATACCTCGAGAAAATTCTTAGTTGTCGTTTCGGAGATTATACATTCTCAGACATAACTAGACCTTTTCGTGCGAACGCTGTGAGCACCGTCCGAATATGCGCGTCCATAAAAACAAAAGAATAGTGCACAATAAGTACTCAGTAAATACTCTGTCTGATTTATAAATATACGACAGATTAATATTAGGTAGTCAAATATCTCCCTTCCGCCTTTTTATCTTATGAATTTGCCGAGTTAGACCGGCATGTGTCATCTCGTGACATCGCCCAGTAGATGAGAGTTAGTCACCAAATTATTTTAAACCATCTGCAGAAGGCTGGATACAAAAGAAGCTTGATGTTTGGGTGCCGCATGATTTGACGCATAAAAACCTTCTGGACCGAATCAGCACCTGCAATGTGTTGCTGAAACGAAACGAACTCGACCCATTTTTGAAACGGATGGTGACTGGCGACGAAAATGGATTACATACAACAATATCAAGCGAAAATGGTCGTGATCCAAGGCCGGTCGATCGTCCTAAACAGTGGCCAAGTCGGGATTGATGGCCAGGAAGGTTTTGCTGTGTGTTTGGTGGGATTGGAAGGGAAACACCCACTATAAGCTGCTCCCATATGACCAGACGCTTAATTCTACCATCTACTGTGAACAACTCGACCGCTTGAAGCAGGCCATCGACCAGAAGCGTCCACAATTGGCCAACAGGAAGGGTGTAGTGTTCCACCAGAAGAACGCCACACCACACACTTCGTTGATGACTTGTCAGAAGCTACGGGAGTTCGGATGGAAGGTTTTATTGCATCTACGATATAGCCCGGACATAGCGCCAAGTGATTACCTCCTGTTCCTGTCCATGTCCAACACCCTTGGTGGTGTAAAGATAGACCCAAAAGAGGCTTGCAAAAAGTGGCTGTCCGAGTTCTTCGTAAATACGGATAGGGGTTTATACGAGAGGGGTATTATGAAGTTGTCGTCTAGATGGAAACAGATTATCGAACAAAACGGCGCATATTTGAAGTAAATCCGACCACTGTAACACTTTTTATAAAACATTGAATGAAGAGTAAAAAGCAGAAGGGAAATATTTGACAACCTAATATATCAATTATATATGATATAATATTAATACACAATAAGTATACAACAGACGAGCATTCGAGCAGAGCGTACTTATAAGTTAATTAGGTTTAATATAATAAGAAAACAAAATATAACATGATATATAAGTAAAATCTCATATATGTTAGAAAATGATAATTAATAAATATTTTTTTATTGGTCTTACAGTCCAATCAATTCAATCTAAAAATAAAATAAAAATAAAAAAAAAAATAATAAAAAAAAAAAAATAAATAAAAATAAAATAAAAATTAAAAATAAAAATTAAATTAAAAATTAAATTAAAATTATAATTATAATGACAGTCAGACTGTCCTTGTTGTCTAACTGTCATTATAATTTTAGTTTAATTTTTAATTTAATTTTTATTTTTAATTTTTATTTTATTTTTATTATTTTTTTTTTATTTTTATTTTTTATTTGTTATTTTTTTTATTTTTATTTTTTATTTTTATTTTTATTTTATTTTTAGATTGAATTGATTGGACTGTAAGACCAATAAAAAAATATTTATTTATTTGTATATGGGCAGTCGACAAAAGTACAATTCAATTGTTTTAGAAAATGATAATAGTGACAAAGTATAACTTGGACTGATACCTGCAATATTACGAACAATAAAGTATATTGCTTTACTGCAGTAATGTATATGACCAGACTTGTGTATATTTATTAACTATATGAAATTCTCAGGCAAGTTGTGAATAAGCAATTCTATTTTAAAAATTATACGCATGTATTTTTTCTTTTTCAGTATATACATAAGTGTTTGATATGACGCCAAGCTATACATGTGTACAATTTTACTGATTCTATATATACAATTATAATTTATGCGATAAGTGTATCATTATAATCTATATATAAAATGTATGTGAATTTTCCTTTCCCCTCACGGCCACACCAATAAAAGAACTTACTTTACTGATATCCATTAAGTCAATGTAGAAATTTATTGTCACTTTTGTTTCAAGATAATCAATCTTTATATTTCCCCTTGTGTGATATAATCTGTTGAAATAGCATTGAGACTCATGTAGTGAACAATTAGCAGAAGGAAAAAGTACAGAAGGAATTTGAATTTTCCACTTCTGTAAAGTGGAAATAGGCAGAGAAGATCTACAGAATAGTGTAAAAGAAATCTAGAAGAATTGTTTAATAAATAATAATTCTGACAAAAATAATGAGGAGCAAGTTTTAGATCTCAGAGGCCTACGAGGAGTGTGTTTGTACATATATATTAAAGCAAGCAGCATATATTAAAAGGAGTTGCCAAGTAGTAATATAATATTAATCGACTGAACTAATAAGTTTTTAAACTATTAATTAAAGAATAAATAAATTTTCCTCTGTATATAGAAATAGAAATAAAAACACTCTGGTTGGAATACCGAAATTCTTTAAAATAATAAATACAATTTATAATAATATATTAACAATAATAAAGGAATAAGACACTGGAAAGAACCTTGTGTAAAGGGTAAAACAGTCAACATGAATAAGAGGACTAATGGTCATACGCTTAGAACACTAGTAGATTGACTAATTAACTAAAAAACTGATTAACAATAAATTAAAAGATGATAAATAATTACAGTAGTTATGTACCAACGAAGGTGAGGTGGACCTGGTAATCAACGTCGATAACCAGAAAATCAAAGCCCGCTTGAAGGTGTCCAAATCACTGATATACGATACGATTCTAGTTATTGACATATTGGTTCAATTAACAATAACAATAACTTTTCCCGAGGTCACCTGGCATACACCTCAGAAAATACTGCAAAAAGTCGACAGACAACGGAAAAGCCACTTGCAGGCGATTACAGCACTAGCAGCAATAACTGGCATCACTACGTTGAAAGAGCACGACAGACAACCCTCAAAGGTCTGTTGCCAAAACCCCAGCAGTGAACTCCCTGTAGTAAAAGTACCAACACACCACATTGACCTGAAACGGTATCAACCCATTAAGCAACGTGTACGTCGCATCCCAGATGAACTGCTTCAACAAGCACACGCTGAGAGCGACACGTTATTGGCCGAAGGTATCATTGAACCTTCCGAGAGCTCGTGAACGATCTGTCCGATCATCGTGCTAAAAAAGATAGGAAAATCTGCTTCAGTATTGATTACAGAGTGTTTAATCCAGTCACAAAGAAGCTGAAGATTTTATTGACTCAAGCACCAGTACTGGCGAGACTAACGCCGAATTATGCATACACGCTACAGACTGACGCCAGCAGCTACGCTTTAGGAGCTGCGCTCAGCCAAGTGATCGACGGAGAGGAATACCCCACAGTGTACGCCAGCAGGACACTAACAGCACCTGAAGTTAATTACATGGTTACAAAGAAAGAGTGCTTGGCGGTGCTATGGGCAGTTGAAAGTAAAGATTTCGCGATTACTTTTTAGGCGAAGCCATCACGGTCATAACTGTCCACAGCAGCTTAAAGTGGTTGCATACATTGAAAAATACGGCAGAACATTTGGCACTCTGGCCCACGGCATAACAAGCCTACAATATGGATGTCGATCACAGAAAAGGTGTACTTCACAAAGTACGAGACGTGCTGTCCCTAATGGTACACTAATAAACTTCGTCGACTGAACCAACAACGGAACAAATATGCGCAATGGAAAATTGTAAATGGCCTTCTGTATAAACATCGCTCCAATCGTACAACACAAAAAATACTAGGGCATGACACAGAGGGCTAGAAATTAGCCGCAATGGATAGAGAACGAATCATTAATGAGTGTCAGAACACACCCACAGCAGGATCATTATTATTGGTGAACCAGAAGATTAGATATAAATATATTAACCAATGCCCCGAGTGTCAAAACAACAAGGTTTCTGCAAGGGCACCTACAGGACTGATGGGCAAGCATAATCTGGAAGACCCATGTACTACAGTAGCGGCGGATGTTGTTGGACCGTTCCCGCCTAGCATAGGGCAACAGAAATACTTATTGTTATTTCAAGACCTTTTTAAAAAGTATGTAGAAATTCGGCTGTTAAGAAAGGCCACAGAGCAACGATCATGAAAGCATTAGAATTGCTAATACTTTTCAAATGGGGCTGTCCGAAATAAATACTAACGTACAACAGTACTGAGTTTATTAGCAAATTTGTAAAGAAGAGACTACAAGAGATCGGAATCATTCAGCAATTTATAGTACCCTATCACGGACACGCTAAGCCTGTACAATGGGTCAACACGATAATTACGCAGACGATCTCGATTTTCATTAAACATTATCACAAAGACTGGAACTTGCACTTGCAAGAGTTTGCGTTTGCAATCAACACAGCAGTACATACAAGTACACAAGTTTCACCAGCATTTCTCAACTTTGGAAGAAATACACGATTAATACAAACAGTATCTAACGTCTACAGATGAAATGTGAATTTAACTTCCTTATCGAAAACAGATTGGCTACACAGAATGAAATGGCTACCAACGATACCGGATCTGATTCGTCGTAACCTAACCAAAGCAAATAAAAAACAGGCGAAACAGTATAACAAAAAAATATCTCCCGTTATATACGAAGTGGATGATGTGGTCCATAGGAAAAGGACTAGAATTCACATATCAGATATGAAAAAATTTTACTCCCCTAACGTTTCAAATTTCCATTCCAAAGATTCTGATGACACTGATCCAAACTGTCTGAGAATGTCCCTGCGCCCAGGGGTGTTTATCCACTACTAGGACAAACACCAGCGGTAAAGAATCACCACCTCGATATGAACCGGCTAATAGAAGTCCTGATAGAGGTAGAAAAGCAATGCACCCCGGGCGCCCTAATAGAGATCAGCGCCGACGCAACTCAGGAGTTGAATGAGGAGATACGACCGATGATTAGTATTTCGGTCATCAAAATATGCTTTGCGCAATCGCTGTTGCATACCGCCCACCCTCCCGCCCCCAACGCTGAAGATAAAGAAACCTCCCAAATCTGCCCCGTAAACACGACAAAATAGCCTCGTTAGGTTCAGTCGATCAGTCAGAGTTTGTACCGCGTGATAAAGAAGACAAAAGAAGCTGACATAATATATAACTCGTTCGCAAAACGTTACGCCGACCTAGACGAGACAGTGGCAGTATACAGATGAGTCGATAGCAAAGATTTTCAAAAAGTGGGATCGTTTGAACCGTTCCGGCGAAGGCTAATCGTGCATAGAAATCTCACTGATGCCGTCCCTTATACTTCCAGGTGACAGATTCGCTCGATAAGTCCCCTGCCCTATCGTCCAGGAAACCGTAGGGAACCAAGGAAAAAGTTTGTCAGCACGCCAAAGAATGGCGAGGTCCGCCTGTATTGTGGTGATCACTGTATGTTAACGCGGTCCGCCCCAATTCAAAAAACGGGGCGATGGAAGATGCGTCCCAAAACAGGAAGGAAAGACGAGACAATAGTGAAGAAAGGATCATAACCATTTACGAATTTACGGTTCCAACGAAGCATAAAACATTGGAGAAAAACCCTCGCGACGAAAATGTGCTGGACAGCAGTCAATATGCAGTCACCTTACCGCGTCCATGTATGAACCGCCAATTTTAAGTAAAAGCCTTTTAAGAGAAAGACCCCATAACCCATTCCCTATACTGAGACCGATAGACTCCGTTGCTAGTATTGATAATATTAAAACGCAAGCTGCCCCCCAGTCTCGCCAAAAGCGTAAAGTCTAACCCATAATTGATGGAGTTAAGGGTCATTCCCCCACCAAATTTTATTCCTCCAAAGTGGGGGAGTAATGGATTTCATTGTCACGTGACGGATGTTGGAATTGCAGCGCAGTGGGCCACGATTAATCCTCCTGTCGGAGGCCGACACAAAACCAGATTTTGATACAGATATGGCAGAGAATCACTGGATGTGCAGTCCTGCTCGTTCTGTAAGGAACGTCCTGCCCCTAGTGCTAAGTGGTCCTGGATTCGAAACCAAATGTTTATTAAGGCGAAGTCAGAAGAACGAAGAAAATCAAAGAAGAAGAAGCCATACAGATAATTTTATTAAACAGATTGCCATACAGATAATTTTATTAAACAGCCAGTATCGCTGACAGCTTTGAATCTTCGGCAAGTATCGTCTGTGTCATTATGCGATAATTAGCATGGTGCCTTTTTCGGACCCCGCTCGTCCCTGCCGCAATCTTTCCCCCATTTCGTATACGTCATATCACAAATCCGCGATACTTCGTGCTCAACCCGCTCGGGATCTTGAGTCTCGCTGTTGATAAGTTAGCCGTAGTATTGTGCCGTTCGCGAGAAGCCCTATGTAAATATATTTGATTATAAATTGTAAGTCATTTACTATTTAATGTGTTTCAATTTCTTCTGTTCCCCGCCTTCCCCCATTTCCCCTAGCAACCAGCTTTCTCTCTCCGGTGTGCGGTGAAGCAACAATACACTTATATAATAAGTAGCCGTATGCGCAGACGCGGTTACAATCTATGTGTCTATAACTTGTACATATTATTACAGTTAAATAAACTAACTTGTTTTCAATTATACATATCTCTTTGATTCAGTCATTTCTCACACTTCAAATCTCTTTTACATTTCAGGTACATTACAATACATGTGTGAAATAGTGGTTAATATATATGTATGATATAGTATAGGATTATACCAATATAAAACTTTTTATTTATATAATTATAACAATGCCAATCCTATAGATTAAGTACCAATAACATTATGTGAATAATTTACTTAGTTTAAGATTGTTCAATTGAAATTTCATTTTTCCCTGAATTGCAAAATTCAAATATTTTTTCTAAAAAATATTTACCCTACGTGAAATGAATATTTTTTTACATCACAAACCAAATGTCTTAATCCATAACTTGATTTATTTCTATCAAACTAATATTTACTTACTTCAACTAAAATGTTAATAAAAAAAGTTAATGTTTCTTTCAGTTAAGTAAATTATTTAACCTAATGTAAGTTAATATTTTCTTAGAATTAGAAATTTTTTGTCAGTATAGTTTGGATAGACTAAGTAAAGGAATAATATATACATACGAATATATCATCGCACCGATTTATTACCGGCCACCGTAAGCCTTAATTTGTGCTCTGACTGCTATAACCTAGTCGTTACCGACTTAGCGATGTAGGAAGCAAAAATTCTTTGTAAATGTGGTTAAAACCTTCTGAATGAGCCTCTGCATTGTCGTGCACGCATGCGAACACCATATCTTCTTTCGTTTGGTAATTTTTTTCTTTTTAGATAATTTATATTTCATACTAAATTCCTACTTCAAAAATCATGACGAATGAAACATATAGAATATTATTTAATTTTAAATAAATTTTAAAGTTCCTTTACGACCTAGAATTTGGTAACCCTGGTATATTTAAATATGATAGCATATTTAGTAAGATGACGAGACCTTTATGTATTAAATTAAATAATTTCTTAAAATTATAATGATAGTAGTTTCATGTTGTTTTAAGTGTGCTGTTAGTTATAGTTATAGATCCTCTTAGTTTCAATAATTAATCGTTTTGATTAATTTTCATTAATTGCTTCTTTTAATATATTCCTACTTGCTTGAGATAAATATAGAAGTTGAGAAAAAAGACTAATTGTTTATGAAAATTACTAAAACTAAAACTAAAAAATTACTAAAACTAATTTTCTTTTGGTGATTTTTTTATTTTAACTACAGCTATGAATATGATAATAGTAAATAAGTTAGTAAAAATGCGTTAAGATACGTAAAAATACGTAAAGATATATCAATTAGAAGGTTATTTTTGCTAAAATTCTCAATACCTTGTGATATCGAGAGTAGTTTTTTTCTAAATTTACAAGATTCAGTACTAGTAGGAACACGTAATCATCGACTGAAAATGTATATTCATTTTATTGACACAATAGTGTGTCAAATAGAATGTTGAAGATATAAGGTTTTCATACCCTATTTTTCGAATGCTGGTATATTTCGTTAGAATATCGATAAAAATAAATTTTATGAGTTGATATTAAATTACGTTTCTTTTGGTCCTGTAGAAGTAGTAAGAAAATCATTAAAATATGATTAAAAACTTCTTTCAACGAATCACATGTTGCGACTAAGTTCTCAAGTTTTTTACAATTTTGACATTTCCAATTTATAATAAGATGACAATTTAACCTCTTCTTCACAATTTTAAATTGTGATTTACAATTCATTTGCTGAAACGTCATCTATTGATTGTATGACCCGGTTAATGTAAGTGTCTGCAATACAGAGCTACCTTTTTACTCTTTTTACATGTTCCAAAATTGCCAAATAATCCTCCCCTGTACTTATGCTGTCATTGATTTTTAATTTTTCCTTATTTTGTCTTTTTCAATTCTACTCAATTTTATAACCTTTAGAGTAATTTCGTCCACTGTTACAATTTAATTCAAATTTTCAACTTCTTTAAAACTAGTGTGATGTTTGTTGTAAATAGTTGGCATCCTTTTCTTGAATTATTTTGTTGATTTTGGCAGTCAAATTGCTTAGCGTACTAGCGAAATTTAGAACTAATTCATATTATTTTTCATATAGTTTGGTTAGACTTGCCCATAGTACTTCGTAATTTAAGTTTTGTGAAAGTATTCGTTTCGTATTATTAATAAAGCTGTTTATACTTTCTATTTGCGTGTCTTTTAAAACACTCTACATATATCATGTTAGTTTCATTTTTAATAATTGTGTCATGCTGTATTCATTCGTAGAAAAAATGAGTTTCTTTAAATGTTTTATTTTTTCTGTATAGTCGTTCACTGAAATACTTTTACCGTTCAATTCTGGTATTATATCCATTATGTAATTTAGAAGATACATAAAGTTTAAACCAACGTTACTTTCCACTTTTTCTGTTTTTTGGGAGTCGTTTACTGTTATATCGAAGAACAGATTTGTTTGTATTACCTGCTGGTTTTGCATGTTTTTACGATATCCTTGAGCTGTGAATATTTTAATACTCTTCTTATGACTATTTTCTTTTCTTCACCTATATTGTTACATCATGACACGTTTGGACATTAAAAATGAATAATAAAAATTTAAATAACTTAAATTACAGCCACAACTGGCCAACAATGACGCTATTCATTAAGAAAGAGAATTTTTTTTTTTAACTGTACGCTGCATTTTCCCATAAGCATACAAAATCCCGATGCTCGAGACGCGCGCCCTCGCTCTCAAAGTAAGCGTTGACATATGCTCCACAGAATACTAGGAGTCTGATTATAAACTGATCAATAAAATATAATTCGGCGACTTTATGGCGCGTTCAAATGTCGGCTTTGATTTTCACCGAGAATGCAAGAACTAAAACTAACAAAGGAGCGATACTGCACAAAATGAAATTAAAAATTATATTATATTTAAGATCTCTCGATATTTAAATAATTCTTAATATTATTTATAAATCTTTAGTACCTAATATAATAATTATATATAATAATTAAACTCACAGCTTTCTTTTTATATTAATATTAGTAATGCTTGATAATATTGTTCGTATTAATATTTTACTACGATAATTATTAATCTTATCGTTAGTATTCTTATACGCTATTATTATTATTATTATTATTATTATTATTATTATTATTATTATTATTAGTGCTAAATAATAGCGCATTGAAAGCATTATTATGATTTTGATTTAAGAACGTATTTCAAAATAATTAATTATATTAATAAATAAATATTTACGCACGCATTTATTTATTATTTATTCGTTAATTTATCAATTAATAAATCAAAATAACATATATTTATTGGAAGGTACATATTCTATCGAAATGTTATTTTATTATAACATTGCACCATTTTGTTATATACTTTAAGTACTGTTTAATTTAAATAATATGTAAAATTTAACTATAATTTATAAAAGCGTTATTATTATACATTTCATTATTTAATACATACTAACTCATATTATAAACAATATTTATTATTAATTAATAAATAAAAACAAAACCATTCAGTTGTTAACAATAAAGTAATAACACATAAAACTAACAATAAAATAAGTCACAAAAAAAAATGTAAAAAAAGACTCGTGGCAGGATCACTGGAGAATTGAGAGAACCAGGAGGAAACCCCTCCACCTAATTTTGGGTCCACGCTACAGCGATAGCCCTTTAGAGATAATTGGCTTCGACGAAAATCATGGACAATTAAAATTGCGAGATGAACGCCCTGAGCGCCGAAAAACACGACCCTTTAAAAGGAGGAGTTTTGCTTTTGTGGCAGCAGATTTTTCTCTAACATTTTTGACCAAGTTTTCTCCAGTTTTTCTTCAGTAGAATTCTCGCAGATTCCAAATTCTTTGTCTCAGTTAGTGCATTTTTCTCAGTCTTCAATTTTTTTATTAGCTTTCTTTTATCGAGTATTTCGAGCTTTCAACAACAACAACAACAACAGCAACAACTACAACTCTGTCTCTCTCTCTTTCTCTCTCTCTCTCTCTCTCTCTCTCTCTCTCTCTCTCTCTCAGAGTCCTGCAAGGTCGAGTTGGAGAAAATTTATTAAATAAAAGTAAATAGAATAAATTATAGTATTTTGATTTTTCTTTTACCTCTTAGTTTCTGTCACTATCCCTTTTATCCGGAGAAGTAGAAGGACCCTTTCTATCAGGGTCCAATATTCTCCTTAGAAATAGAACAATCCCTTTTGATAAAATCTTTTTGTTGATATTTTTTTTTCTTTCGTATTCGAGACAAGTGAGGTAGTTAATACCGGCTTGGATGTAGTTGCGACGCAGGGAATGTTCTTTTTGCTACATTTGGAGTAAGCAGACGATTTCCAAACATATTGCACTGCCCTGGCAATTTCCAGGGAAAGAAATTAGGGCTCTATACATTTTTTATATATAGAAGAATTCTGTAATTTTTCCCGGCTATTAGGAGAAATCCTAGGCCAAAATCTGAGGAAAAATTAATGGGAGGTGTGACGACGGTTAATTCCGACGTCACAATATTGTTCGTTAAGTATTCTGAGATTTCATGGTTTCCAATATTTAACTTTCTTATATATTATTTCTGTACTCTCTGATGCACCTCGTTTGGAGTCACATTTATTTCCTCTTCAACATTTAAAGTTCACCTGTAGAAAATTGATATGTATTGTGTTAATATTTGTTTTATGAGAAAGCGAACTTAGTTTCCAACCTTTTTTAACGGAAAAAGGACATTTATGATGAAAAATCAATACACGTTTTCTTAATCAAAATATTTTCCGTCATTTTCAACTACTTTTTCCCATCTTTCTGGCAATATGACAATACCGTAGCGGAAGAACAGTGGCGATTTCGAGGCGATTCAATTATCCACAGATTTTCGAATTTCTTGAACATTTTGGAAGTGCGTATCAACGAGGTCGTGCTGCATCAGTCTGGACAGGTAGTAATCAAAAGGCCCTATGTTTGGCGAGTATACTGAGTGCGGTAATACTTCCCATTCGAGCTAGAGCAGGGTGTTTTTGACGACTTTCGCAAATTGTATCCGAGCGTTGTCATGCAAGAGAATGACTTTGCGCCTACTGCTCGCAATTGCTAATGTATGTTCGACCAATTTCTGTTGTAAATCATTCAGCTTTTATTTCTATACCTCGACAATGATGGTTTTATTCGGTTTTAGCAGCTCAGAGTACACCACACCGTGTCGGTCTCACCAAATGCAGAACAACACGTTTTGGCCGTTGATGTTCCACACAACAAAGGTCGCTTAGTTATGCTTTGTTACACATAAACATTCCTGGCTGCATCTACCTTTCGCTTTATCCACTGTTTGTGTTCCAAAAGTTTTCATTATTGCTGATTTTTTCTTTTTGGTGCAGATCTGTACATCACTGCGACTTTTGGGCCGTGGATGTTCCGTTTTGGTGGCGATGTCGACGGTTAACCTGGGTTCACTCATGACTTTTTGCGCTTCGGATTGTCATACTAGATCCACTTTTTATCACCAGTAACAGTACGCCACAGAAAACTCTTTTTTTTGCCTGGCAAGCAAAGACAGAGCGATATTGTATGGATTCATGATGGCACTTTCGGTCAAATCGTGTACCATCCATTGTCCTTCTTCGTGAATCTGTGTCATCGCATGTAAACGTTTGTCAACCGGTCTGCCACCAACCCCTAACTTATTAGCGATTTTTTCTACATTTCAACTCTGTTTTCGTCTAATTGTGCTTATAATTCACTATTTTCAAACTTTTTCGCTTGTCCAGAATGTTCTTTGTTATTAACACCAATATTTCCACCGCAATATCTCTAAACTGCTGAATCCATTTTTTACATGTTGTAAGCGATGGAGCTTGTTTGTCATAACATTCTTGAAACAATCGGCAAATTTCTGCTACACTTTTTTTGAAATCAAAATAGTGCAAAAGAAAATGTCGAAAAAAGATTTATCAAGATTCATTTTTCACAGATCAAGAAATTATAAGGTCTACACAAATATTGACGCCTGTTAACTAAATTTTATTGTTAACTGCCAAAACTAAAAAATATGTACTGATCCAATACATATCACTTTTCGTACTACTTGTATCGACATCTAAACGTCAAAGTCAGAAACTAAGTTCGGCTCCTAATCTAAAGATGTCACTTTTGAAGAGAATATAACGTGTAAAATCAAAAACATAATTTGTCGTCACAAATTATATTTAGTATGATTTGGCACACACAACCATTTTATAAGAGAAGGCGGACAGGGATAGAGAGAGAGAGAGAGAGAGAGAGAGAGAGAGAGAGAGAGAGAGAGAGAGAGAGAGAGAGAGAGAGAGAAAGAGAGAGCGAAAGAGAGAATATCGCACATAAGAGAAAATAAAATTTACAACAATGAAACGACATCTACAAGATGTGGATAGTGTCAGATTAACCTGAAAAACAAAAAGGAGAATATCGACTAAAATTACACTTTTTTTAGAATACTAATCCCAAAGTTGGATATCTAGAAAAATTGGTAAGTTTCTGCTACACTTCACGGATCAACAAAATTATAATGTTCACACAAATGATGGCGCCTGTTCACTAAATTTTAGTGGTAAATGCCAAAACTAAAAAATAAGTACTAAATACAACATATATATATATATATATATATATATATATATATATATATATATATATATTGGGTCGACAAGTACGTTCCTAACGTTTGCCAAAGACGGCGTTAGCAGTGTATTCCGGGCAGAAATTTCAGACCTCATATGTTATATTTGTAGGTTGTATATTGGCCAAAAACTTTGCAGCATTATATTTCAGCATTTCTTTTGACGTCGTTTATTTTATCGAGCAAAATCATGACAAGTTTTCAGCCGAATGAACTTCGTTTGCAGAAGGCGCTGCTTCTATTCTTTAATATGCCGAAAAGTGAGGCCTATCGGTCACTTTGGGAACGGGGCGGAATTTATTGACTAAATGGAAAGACGAAAAGTTTTAGAAACGAGGAATTAGTCGCTTGCTGAATGAGGATCCGTGTCAGATTCAAGAAAAACTGGTTGCATCATTGGGCATCAAGTAACAAGCCGTTTCCTTGCGCTTAAAAGCATTGAGAATTATTCAAAAGATTGGAAACTATGAACTATACCAATTGAATTCGAGAAACGAACAGCGATTTTGCATGTACGAAATGTTGTTTCTCTGGTATAAAGATATATCATTTCTGTATTGTCACTGGTGATGAAAAATGGATTGATAATGATTACCTTAAATACAGAAAATCGTATACAAAGTCCGGCAAGCCAGTCTAATCGATGCCAAAACGGAATATTCGCATAAATAAAATCATGCTCTGCATATGGTGAGATCAAAAGGGTGTGTTTTTCTATGAACTGCTTATAAGTGATCCAACCATAAAAAGACCATTGTATCAAACCCAGCTTATTCGTTTGAAACAAACATTACAAGATATGCGGCTAGAATATAAGACCAGACATCCAATACAAAAATCCCTTCCGTCTTTGCCTTGCAAGCAGCTGTTGACAAGCAAATAAACTTCATTCAACATCTTTCGATTCAACTCGTATGGCACCCAATTTCCTTGTTTCTGAATCATTCCCATAAGAAGCAGGCGTTTTCAAATGACGTGTTGCGTCACTCCTAATGATCCTGCCAATAACCTTCTCTCTTCTACCGTGATGGTGGATTTCGATCTGAAAATCACTGCTCTTGAAGCATTGAAACTACTCTCGACATGTTCTTTCACTAATAGCGACCTGACTATAGGTATTTGAGAGCATTCAATGAGCCTCAGCCGCAGATCTCTTCATATTAAAGCAGAAAATAAAACCTTCTGCAAATGACGAGAATTGGGCTCATAAACTGACACGTTTAATCGAGAATAACTGGTTGAGTTTTTGCCGAAATCTTTATGTAAAAGTAATACAGTATGATCTGCTACATTATCGTGATGCAAAAGCCAAGAGCTATCTTTCCATAAATTAATTTTTTTCCATAAATGAAAAATAACACGTTGTACGATATTTTTATTCATCTTAAACAATCACAGCGAACACTTTGATACTCGCACGTAAACTACTACTGAATAGCTGTATGCAATCCGACGAACATGAAACTTCATATAGAGGTAGAGGAAGGTGTAGGAACTAGTGGGCAATGTTTCATGAAGATGGCGCAAGTAGTATGGATTTTTACCCGTAGTCTAATAACTTTTGGGATACACTGTGTAATATGTTAATAAATCACAGATATTGAAAGTTAAAAAAAATTTGTTAAAGTGTAATTAAAATTTTAACAATATACTATATATACTTATATACATTTGACTGAAATATTGAAAATATATGCGTAAATGGACTTAAAAATAAAAAATATAAAACAATTTTTTAATTTGCTGTTGTATAAAACCACTATATTTTATATCAATCAAATAAAGATATAATCACTGACAAATTTCGATATAATTTTTCGATATAAAAATGTTTAATTAAAAAAGAAGTCATTTAATTTAAAATGTTCCACTTTAATATTGTCAATAGAAATTTTATTGCACATTTTGGTGACGCGTACATTTGTGTTTCTACATATTTTTTGTTTTGACGTAGTTATCGTAGTTATCTTCTCTTACGGGTTTCCATAATTTGAAAATTTTTCACGTTTAATATTTGAAATGTTCAATATATATGTATATTTAAATCAAGAAATTCTGTTATTTCAAGTTCATTGGAAAATTCTTTTATAGTAATTGCAGAAATTTCGTGAAAAAATTTTTTTCACAAAATTTCAAAGCGAATTAAAAAAAAAGTTAATAGTTAAAAACATAAAAGTGTAAACATTTAAATTGTTAAATAATTGTAACATGCTCGTATAAACCTGAAATCGATTGTGCTAAATATTACTTTGTTCTGTATTCTTTTATATACAAAATCCATTTTTAAAAAAGATGATGCCGATGGTCTCTATTAAAAGTTAAATATTTCCGCGTTCGAGTTATGCAGCGTGCACCGATCCGGGACTTACGTATAATTCAATCCACGAGTAATAGGAAAATCAATTTTGTTACGATTGCAATTGATAGTCTCAACCAATTTTGAGAAATTAAAAACATTAATTATCCTACTCACAAAACTAATCAATAAATATCTACAAGATATCATATAATATAATAAATATTAAAAATGAAAAAAAATATACGAGTATCAATTTTAACCTACAAAATTTTAACCTACTCTCAGCATGATGCATTCTTTTATATTTAATATTTTATGACTGTTATATAACTATAATCTTTTATAACTGTTGATCTAACATAGGCATACAATTTTTATAGAGTACATTTTTGAGATAATGAAGAACAAAGGCGATTCTCTAAAGATTAAATATGTATAATTGTTTGAATTGGTTAAATTAACCACTTGTAAAGTTAATTGGTCTACTAGTGCGGGAATCAGAAATGCTGCGTGAGCTGCGTGCTACAAAATTTACATATTTTGAGAATATTTGATAACTTCTTATCTAATAGTCATTTTTCATAGTAGATTTTGCAGATAAAAATAGCAGATTAAAATAGTTTTTTTTTTAATCTATCAGTTGAAAGGCGGGTATGTGAAAATTATTTGAATCATTAAATTACAAATGTTTAAAAAGATTAGCAATGTATATTTATTTTAATTCACAAATTAGATAATTAATACTCATTAGATTACAAAGAAAATCGTAAAATTAATAAATTCGAAATAAACCAATATAGTCTGAGTTAATTAATTTAAAGTATGAGATTTTAGAGTAAATCTACGAAATTTTAAAAAATTCATGTTATATTTGCGAAAAAAAAATTTCAAGCGAAATCCTGAAGTAGGTATTCATAATTTCTACGTATAGAACTTGTACAAAGTACATACTATTATAAAATATCAAATTCAGATTTTTTTGCTATATAGTTAAATTGATTTCATATAAATATATTTCTAGCTTAGTTATTAAATACAGTCGCCGCACTTTATTTTCAGATACAAGTTTTTGCAAAATATTTTTATGAACTCTTAACTTTTAAATAATGAAATTCCTATTCCGCTTATGCTCGAGATTCCAAAATCCGACCACACTTTACTTATTTTTTTTTCAGAATACTTTTAATCAATCTTTTAATTTGCAAAGACCGTTTTAATTTCTATACATCACAGCTTTTAGATGATAAAAGAAAAAAATTATTAATATTTTTCAAAAAATTGAAACACTGATGTTGATTCCGATAATTTTGCTATAAAAGGGCCTGCAGAAGGCAAAATCAGGGAGTTCATCCATTGAACCGGCTGACCCGAAGTCGGGTCACTTGAACTTCTCCTCGAGCTGTCAACTGTCCAGAGTTCGATAAATCCTGCCTAAAAATCCTTCCAAAACTATTTTCTGGATCTCTGTTGCACGGCGCTCCTTAAAAGATAGACGGCTAATAATTTTACCTATCCACAAGTGAACGTGATCCTGGTTGCGAGGCACTCCTCAAAAGACCAACCGTTCTCTTATTCTATTTAATTACTGTGAACTTAATTCTTGATGGTAATTACGAGGCGTTCCTCATAAGACCAGTGGTATTAAGCTGATCTTATTTTTACCTAGATTAAATTCTACCTGCCTCGTTTAAATTCCTCGCGTGGAAACTAGCACCTGGTATGCGTGTGGTAAATAGCGCTCGGTCCTGAATATACTTCCTCCCCTGTCAAAGTACCCTGGAAAAATACCGCGTAAGATATCCCAAGGGGGATAGGAACGTTACAAAGCTTTTCTGAATCGTGATATAACGAAATAACTCGCCACCTAATATCAAAAAATATTGAATAATTCGCATGGTCATCTGAAGGCTATAGTACTCATATTTATCTTCGGAGCGCGACCATGCTCCTTGATATCTATTTTATATTCATCTACATTTCAAATGTGTGTGTCTAAATGTTAATGTTAATTCAATAATAAGTTGTACGATGCGACATACTACACAGTAGTCAGTTCCTTCAACTCCTTTACAATTTGCAAAAAAACCCAATTTTTTAGATAAAAAAATAATTTATCCCTCTTATGTTTAGTTCGTGAGGATAAACCGTAATGGTTCGAAACAACAAACACCAAAAGTAATTCTAAATTTAAAATAGTGGGGGCAGTCAGGTTGACCTTGACTAACATAGAATATTGTTTTTATTCTTCTTATTTATTATTTTATTTTTATATTATTATTAATTTTATTTTTATTTTTAATTTTTAATTTGTAATATAATTTATTTCAGTAATAAGTTTTATTTCAGATTCTACAGGGGTGGATATAAGACAAAGATAGTCTGACTCTCATTATTTTAGCTAATATATTATATGATAAAGACTGTATGACCGATAATAGTACATTGTGACAATTCACATACTATTTTCCCATACGAGGGCGCTTTGTCTTTCTCCAAGAAATGCACAAAAAATTGAACGGCAAACTCGTAGAATTAAAGAATGTCAACCCCCCATGTGTTAGTCATGCTTAGATAGAGCGAGCAGGTATAAAATATAATGATCCAAATGATACTCGCTCTGAAATTTATAGTATTGTTTTCTATTTATACCTAAGCATTTAAGCCTTTCTTATTAAAAAAGTAATAATTTAGAGAAAAATAAAACATCAAAAATAGCGAAAAATTTATCTTTTTAAAAAGTGTTGAATTTAGAATTTTTATGCATTTGTAAGAAGCATAGAGTGAAATTATACTATTAATATAAATTGCTACTTTCTTTTGTATCCGATCATCCAAAAAAAGATTGGAGAAATTACGCTAATTATAAAGCATTCGCTCGTTGTCTTTTTTTTTTAAAAGTAAAAAATTATATAGTGAACTAAACAATCATAATAAACTAAATGCTGAGATTATTTACAGTATTATATTATTAATATAATCTAATATTTTTAATTTATTTACTTTTATCGATTTAATTATACTTTATCGCATGTATATGGCAGGGAAACGGAAGAGCGAGGGGTACATCCAAGAGAACGGCGCGCAAATAAACTTGCCATATTGGGGTAAATACACGTGCCCTTCAAAATTTTGAATTACTAGATTATATTAGAATTGGATAATCAGTATGAAATCCATCATCACTTAGGAAACATAAAAGCCATGAAAAAATCATGAAATTGTCTGTCTTCGAACTGCACCAGAAATTCTAGCGGTGGTTGGATAAAAAGGATACGGCTTATTTCGGGGCCTGGGACGAGGAGTATTTTCCTCACACAGTTCAATCGCCCTAGGTTTCTCAATCTACTCAACAGTATACACTAACGGACATCGTAGTATTAGCAGCATTTTCGTCTCGGCTAGACGTCCACTCAAGCTCATCACAAGGAGGCTGCGACCGTTGCAGTTCCTGCAACCACACTTGGATCTTCTGCCAGTTCATCAGTAGCCACGGACACCACCTCCAAGATCCCTTCGAACTGGGACAAGGTGTTCCGCCTTATTGTTATCAAGAGGGAGCACCGGACAATAAGAGTAAAAATCCGGAACGCGCGGGAGGCTGTAATCCCGATGGGCATCAGGGAGTATACGGTGCATGCAACAAGAACAGGGCGACGAGACGTGTCTAGCAAATAAGAGTATCAAAGATCAAGAGTTGTTTTCTTTCTCTCGTGATATTTGTTCATTTCTCCCATGTAGGTATTAGTGTACCACGTTTCACTGTTCGTGGAGGAAAGGGGAGATACGATGAGTACATTTACTCGCGCAAAATAAATGAGTTTATTAAATACGTATACGATATTATATTATAATAATATCTTAACGCAAACGCGTCCTTCACAAATAGGAATGACGTGATAAGAGTAAAGCAGCTGCAGACTTTGCGACCCGCGAAAACTTGGACGACACCAATTGGACTTCGCACGCCGCTAAAACTTAGAGCGACCAAGGGGACCAACCACGAACTGGGAATTATTCCCTCGTAAATTTAAATTTTATAACGTGTATACTAAATGTCGGTGTGCCAGCGAAACCGGCTACACAATAGAAATTAGATATCGGCGCGATAGCCGAGAGCTTATTTCAAGGTACACTTAGCGTGCGCAAAGAACTTCTAATTATAAACACCAACAGAGCTTCCGTTTTCAAATAAAAATCAAATTTGTAGAATATTATAAATTACAATAAATTACAATTTAGAATTAACTTAAATTATATTGCAGCGGTTCTAGGTGACCGAGCCTAACGAGCACTTGGCCAGGCTAAATAGCACCGTAGAGCAACGGCTCCGTTTATTTATTTTAGTTGTAAATTCTTTTATATAATTTATTTATTATTATAATTAAATTCATTTATTAAATATTTATTAGTTTTGTATAATAAATTTTTTATTTAATTTTGATTGAATATTTAAAGTTTAATTATTTTTTTGTAACAAACCGTATTCCCAATCCTAAGGGGTTAAAGAAAACGAAAAGGTAAGATTTCAATTCGAGGTCTGGCAGATTCAGCGAAAGAGAGAATTGAAATCTGAACAAAGATTCAACTCGTAGTGTACTGAGTGGGTGTATGCTGAGCGACCATGTTGAGCGATGGCCGAAGTATCATACCTAAGAAATTATAAAAAGAAAATTAATGCTTCCATAAGTGAACATGGTTGCCGATCGAGTAATTAGGGGCCAAGGTGGGCTGAAATAAAGCCACGATCGTGCAAGTAGTCTAATATAAATACGCATATTTGGTGAGGGAAAAAAGAGCCCGATCACAGGTTCATCGATCGTGTGCCGAGGCAGGTTGAGACGGAGCACTCAGTAGCTCTCACCAAAGCATTCTGTTATAAATGAAATTTAATTTTTACTGAATAATTACATTACTTTATATAGAAAATTATTGAAAAATTTATTGTGTATTTTCTACTGCAACTCACCTATTGGTGTCAACATATATTTACGAGTAAATTGTTTTTCATCTTTATAAGCATATTTGGTTGTGACTAAGATAACTCCAAATAAAGCTAGCCCAGTTGATGCCATAATTTCTGGAATTTCAATCCAACCACGAGTCCAAAGGGCTTTTATTCTGCCAACTAAATGCATTATAAATAAGTATAAGACAGTAAAAACAATAGAAAGATTGAGTTAGATATATTGTAAAGAAAGAAAGTGCTTCAATGATCAGAAATAATCAAAATTGTAACCTTAAAACCATTGGGAGCACTGAATTGAGTAAATCCATCTATCAAGAATAGATAAGTTTTATAGGATAATAGCGTAAACTAAATGAAAGAAATATTCCACGTAGTAAATAAGATAATGTAAAAGGTTAGACAATGTAGGCTAGTTTAATCCTATTAGGTCAGGATCAAGAAAATTTATCGCAAAAAAAAAGTAATATGTATAAATGTTTTAGGTCCACATTATTATCTTATTTTATAAATTATTTTCAAATAAATCTATACTTACGCACACATTTGAGAATAATAATAAAAATAGAACACATTGATGATGATCCAAGAAAAAAAAGAAATTAAAAGTTTCAAAATGAATTTTCAAGAACACATTAAAGTCTTCTTGAAAAAAAACCATAATCAGCATCCATTACTGATCTAGATACATTGAAAGATAACACAAAATACATACTAAAAAAATGAGCCAATTTGTAATAACCATAAAATTATATCTACACTAAAAATTTTCATGTTTACATCAATGTTATAATACCATAAAAAATTATTTCAAATGAATACATAAGAGACTTCGACAGCTGCTGTTCAAAACAAGACAACAACAGTCAGATAGTTGCGCCCTGTAGCAGAAATTTATAATACAATAGTGTCGGTAGGTGGAATACCGGTGTCCCTCGGGTGTGTCTCTTCTACATACTACCTACGCCTGGTAGTGGCCTTGTTAGTGGTAACGGATACGGTCTTTTTGGGCGTACAAAATTTGGGGATGGTGAGACTACTAAGTCCATAATGGTCGGTAGGGTGCTCTGGGAACTGGCGGTAATATTGATTGTTGCCTGTGGCCTGCTAGGGATTTATTTGAGCGCAGTACGGTATGATCTTCCTCATTGTAGGTCTTATCGTTGCCGGGGATTTTGTACTTTCAAGGTACGATAATTCGTACGTTCTCCTCTGTATTTTGAGTACCATGGCATTTTGAGCGAGTTATCCATCGGCCCATCTTTTGCGTCGTGATTGATGACCCTGCCATCCTTAGGTGTACTCACGTACACGATTGGGGCAGTTGGCTTTTTGACGAGGTGCCTGTTGGGAGGTATTTTTCGGCAGATATTAGAGCCTGGTTGATACGGTAGGGGGGAATTAGACCGAATTTGAGTTGCAAACATGTAAGGGATTTCCTTCTGCGGATTTCGGTGAACTACTATTCTCCTGCGGGATGCCTCAAACGGTCCCGTCTTATGAGAATCATTGCTGTCGGCATTATTATCCACTTCGATCTTCTCTCCGCGATTCTCATACCTCTTTGCAAATAGATTGTAAATCCAGTCTGTTTGTTTTTCTGCTTCTTTTCTTCTTCCTTCTTTTTTTCTCCTTCATTACGGGCGCTTTGTAATCTTTTAATTCTTCTGTTGATATCGTTGTAGTTTTACGTCTATCCGGACATGAACACTTGTACTCCACGGCTTCTTCTAGTATTATCTTTCCATGGATAGGGAGGATTACGTCCGGGGAATCAACTGTCGCTGTCCGGGTTGTTCGGTAAGGGAGGCTGGGAATATCGTGTTGGGAAGTCTTTAATGTAGACACGTCCATGTCCAATAGGGACAGATGAAAAGATGCTTCGTTGACATTTCTTGCACCTGTCATGCTTCCAATCTCTTCGACAACCTCTTGCATCGAATCTGGGATGAACTCGATGAGATTCGTCTGTTCTTGCTGAAGTTTACTTCGTTTTTCTTAGTTCGCGAGCGATCGAGGTCGGTATGCGATTGCATTGAGGAACCCAGACGTCTTTGCGTATGCGGTACTGCTACGTCAGTTAGGGCTAGCTCTCATATTTCTACGTGCTCGGAGGCGTGAGTTTCCATGATCTCTATTTCTCCCGGTCGGCGTAGTTGATCGGTTATTGTTGACCGCCGTAATTGACGACCTCTTCCTTTTATCTAAATTTATCAGAGCCCGAGGATAAGATGTGACTATGTCTGCATACCATGTTACTTTCTTTAAAATTCACCTGCCGCTGCCCTTTGTTATAAATTTAGCCTGTTTCTGGCTAATCGTACTCAGATGTTATTTGACCATAATGTGTATTGCCTGCAGTTGTAATTCGATTGAGCCAATCCACTTGTGTTAGCTGTTGCATTTGCGGTGTGCTCCTTGTTTTTGTCGATACGTCGGAAATTCAAAAAGGCCAGCGATACCTGCGTGCTTGTGTGCAGGGTGGTGTTCACCGCAAATGAAGGTTCTGAGAGATGGAACTTACAGTTTTTATGATCATGTTCGTGGAAGATGGCTATCGTGGTTTTTATGTCTCTGTTTACCCGTTTGACTGGGTTCGCCTCTACATGTTAATATGCACCGAATCTTCTCCGAGTTGGTGTGCAAGCCGTTCTCGTCTACGATGTAACCCAGATACTTAACTTCCGGGTAGTATAACATGGATTTCTCTTTATTTATTTGAAGCTTGACCTCATTGAGACGGGTGAGCAGTGCTTTCAATCTAAGATTGTGCTGCTCGAAAGTCTTCGTTGTGACGATAATGTTGACCATGTAAACAAAGACGGTCGGTGGATACTCTGGCCCGAAGATGAGGTACATACCTCTCTGGAAGGTGGCCGGGGCTTTTGTCAATCGATATGGCAGTCGTGTATATTAAAAGAGGCTCTTCTGTGAGACCGCGATGGTGGTAATCTCTTTGCTGCTCTCATCAATTCATATCTGATAGTAGACTAGGTCGATTTTAGACAGGTATCTGGCATCTCGTTAAGTTCTCTAGTGGACGACCATATATAGTAAAGGATAAGCATCCTTTTTCGTTACGACGTTGACTGCTCGGTAGTCGATACAAAATCTTACTTTGCCGTTCTTTTTCGGGACGATTACCGGGCAGTCGCTTCACGGCCTCTCTGATGCTTGATTGTGCCCTCGGCTAACAGCCATTCGACTTCCCTGTGGGTCAGATTTATCAGTTTATCGGGCATTCGACGTAAACGCTATTTGTTTTCTTTATTGTTGTCCATGTGTATCTTTCTTTAGTTCATTATTCCCTTATAAATGTTTGAGAACACGTGGGACTTTCGTTCAGTCCAATTTTTCCCTTACTTTTTTTATCAATA